>JAVSCE010011552.1:0-157209 GCA_032199065.1 Smutsia gigantea
CTGTGTCTTTTGATTGGTGCATTCAGTCCATTTACATTTAGGGTGATTATTGATAGGTATGTACTTATTGCCATTGCTGGCTTTAGATTCGTGGTTACCAAGTGTTCAAGGGTTGCTTCTTTACTATCTAACAATGTAACTTAACTTTCTTGTTAAGTTATTGTAAACACAGTCTGATGTTTCTTTCTTTCTCTCCCTTCTTATTCCTCCTCCTCCCTTCTTTCTATAATAGGTGTTTTATTCTTTGCCTTTAGTTGGCATTTGGATGGTCTGCTTTCTTTGCTATGATTTTTTTTTTCTCTGGTGACATCTTTTTAGCCTTAGGTGTGCTTCCCTCTAGAGCAGTCCATTTAAGATATCCTGTAGTGGTGGTTTATGAGAGGCAAACTCTCTCAACTTTCGTTTGTCTGGAAATTGTTTAATCCTCCATCATATTTAAATGATAATCGTGCTGGATACAATATTCTTGGTTCGAGGCCCTTCTGTTTCATAACGTTAAATATATCATGCCATTCTCTTCTGGCCTGTAAGGTTTCTGTTGAGAAGTCTGATGATAATCTGCTGGGTTTTCCTTTGTAGGTGATCTTTTTTCTCTCTCTAGCTGCCTTTAATACCCTGTCTTTATCTTTGATCTTTGCCATCCTAATTATTATGTGTCTTGGTGTTGTCTTCCTTGGGTCCCTTGTGTTGGGAGATCTATGAGCTTCGGTGGACTGGGAGACTACTTCCTTCCCCAGCGAGGGGAAGTTTTCAGCAATTATTTCTTCAAAGACACTTTCTATCCCTTTTTCTCTCTCTTCTTCCTCTGGTACTCCTATAATGCGAATATTGTTCCGTTTGGATTGGTCACACAGTTCTCTTAATATTCTTTCATTCCTAGAATTCCTTTTATCTCTCTCTTCCTCAGCTGCTCTGTACTCCTGTTCTCTGTTTTCTATTCCATTAACAGTCTCTCGCATCTCATCCATTCTGCTGTTAAGCCCGTCAACCGCTTGTCTGATTTCTGTATTGTCTTTCTTCAGTTCCCTCACTTCCTCCCTCAGCTCTTGCACATTTCTCTGTAGGTCCATCAGCATGGTTATGACTTTTATTCTAAATTCTTTTTCAGGGAGGCTGTGCATTTCCATCCCTTCAGACTCCCTCTCTGGGGTTGTCTGGGTGATTTTGGTCTGAACCATATTCCTCTGTCTTTTCATGACTGTATAATTTGGTCACTGATAGTTGCCACGTATGTCAGCTGGGCTCTTTAAGACTTTAAAAAGAGAAGAAGAAAAAAAAGAAAGAGAAAAAAGAAAAAAAAAGAAAGAAAAGAAAAAACAAAAACAAAACAAAAAACAAAACAAAACAAAAAAAACAAAAAAATGCCCACCGTACGTAGATTCTGTGGGAATGCTCTAGGTGGCGCTATTGCCCCACTATTCAACAGCTGTGACTGTGCCGCTCCGCAGGGCCCTTTATCGCTCTGGCAGGGGTGGGAACGAATAGGAGGCTGCTGATCTCAGTGAGAAGTGTTAAGTATGGCTACGCTTCCTCAGTCGCCAGCTAAGGCGTCTGAAACTCCCCAGGACTCCCAGCCTGCTGGGCTGAGTGTGCTGGGGCGATCCGGCTCCTCCGCTGGGCTCCTGTCTCTTTAAGACCGCTGAGGAAAGCGCGCACTTTTTTTTTCCTTCCCAGGAGCCGGCTGCAAGCCCCTGGCGCGTTCCCCGCTCAGATCCTGCCCCTCTGTCTCTCCAATCTCCGCTGCACTGCGCAATGTGGGTCAGCGCTCCCCGCGCAGATCCCCGGGGCTGGCTACTTCGCGGGGTGCACTTCCACTCCCTCCCGGCTCTGAATCCTCTCCTCCCGCCGGTGCGCTGGGGTGGGGGAGGGCTCGGGTCCCGCCGGGTCGCGGCTCCGGATCTTACCCGCCTCTTGGGGTGCCGAGTCCTCTCGGGTGTAGCTGCACGCTGTGCGCTTTCCTGTGTATTCTCGTCTCTCTTTTAGGAATAGATGTATTTTCGGTGTTTTCGTAGATAAATATAGTGTTGGGAGGAGATTTCTGCCGCCCTGCTCACACCGCCATCTTCCCGGAAGTCTCCGATAATTTTATTTTTTAGATTATGCAGTGTATTTACATTTTCACAGAATTTTAAAAGGGTATATGAGAACTTGCCCTCCTACACTGATCCCTACTTTCCTCTTTTATCTTTCTTGATATAAAGTTTTTGGTATTATTAAATGCTTGCATATTTTATGTACATTTTGTACATTCTTTTAAAATTTTTAACAGTTTTAGTGAGATATAACTGGCACACAATAAATTACATATATTTAAAATATGTGATTGGATATGTTTTACCATATGTATACACTCATGAGACCATCCCCACAATCAAGATAGTGAACATGTCCATTACCCCAAACTGTGGTCTTTCTGATACTCTCTCCCACTTCTGCCTGCTCCCCAAATCCAGGCAACCAGTGAGATCTTTGTGTCAGTATACCTTTGCTCACATTTGCTGGAATCTTATATATATATGGAGTAACTCAGGATGTATTCTTTTTTTGTCTGACTTATTTCACTCAACATAATTATTTTTTGAGTCATCCTTATGTCTTTTTTATTGCTGAGAAGTATTCCCTTCTGTGGTGTGGAATTATATTTATATGTCTCTATTCCCGATTCTTGCTAATATTTGGTCTTTGGCCAGGATTCCTGTCACAGAGCTCCTAAATCCCTTGGAATTTCCTGGGTGGTAGGAGTGCCTTTTGTTCTAATGAGGTGACTCTTGGTGGGCTTGTGAGTGGGGGCTGGTCAATAGAAATAACAAGCCATGATTAGAAGCTTGTACTTTCAGCCCCAAACCCCATCCTCTGGAGAGGGGAGGAGGACTGGAAATAGAGTTAATAATCTATCATGACTGTGTGGTGATCTCTGTAAAAGTCTCCAACGTATGGGCTTGGAGAACTTCCAGGTTGCTGAACACATACATGGAGATACATCCCCCTAAATATTTCTTCATCTGGTTGTTCATCTGTATCATTTATTATATCCTTTAATAAACCAGTAAATGTGTTTCCCTGAATTCTGTGAGCCATTTTAACAAATTATCGAACTCAAGGAGGGGGTTGTGGGAACCCTGATACATAGCTGGTCAGTCAGAAATACTGGGACAACCTGGGATTTGTGACTCATGTCTGAAGTTGGGGCAGTCTTGTTGGACTGAGCCCTTAACTTGTGGGAATTACTGCTAACTCCAAATAGATGGTGTCAGATTGAATTGAACTGTGGGACACCCAGCTGGTGTCACAGCTTGGTGTTGGAAAACTCCCCACACATTTGGGGACCAGAAATGTCAGAGTGTTGTGAGTGTGAGTAAAGGAAAACACAGTGTGTTTTCCCTATAAACATATGGATATAACAGTTTGTTTGTTTATCATTCACTTGTTGATGGGCATCTGAGTTGTTTCTAGTTTTTGACTGTTTTGAATAATGCTGCTATGAAAATTCGTGTAGAAGTCTTTGTATGAACATCAACTTTCATTTCTCTTGGGTAAATACCTAGATGTGAAATGGCTGATACTATTGTAGGTGATTATTTAACTTAAAAAACAAACAAATTGCCCCCCTCCCCCACAAACAAAAACAAGCCTGTCAAGCTGTCTTTCCAAAGTGGCTATACTATTTTGTATTACATTCTCAGCAGCAATGCATGAGAATTCCAGTTCTTTCACATCCTTACATCCTTGCCAATAATTGGGATGGCCAGTCTTAGAAGTGTTAGCTATTCTGGTAGGTATATAGTCATATGTAATTGTGGTTTTAATATCCCTTTCCCTGATGACCACTGATGTTGAATATGTTGTTATGTGCATATTTGTCATTTTATGTATCTTTCTTGGTGGAGTATCTGTGCAAACTTTTTGCCACTTAAAAACTTTTTTAAAAATTGAGTTTTGAGATTTTTAAATAAATTCTGACTGTAAGTCCTTTATTTATGATTTGAGACTATGAGATTATAGATTTGCAAATAGTTGTAAGAAATAATACAGAGAGATCCTCTGTACCCTTTATATTGTGTTAACCAATGGTAACTTCTTGTAAAACTAAAGTACAATATCACAACCAGGATATCATCATTGATTCAGTCAAGATACAGAACATTCTCTTCACCATAAGAATCCTTCATGTTGCCCTTTTATCACCATACTCTTTCCCTCTTACCCCTACCCTCTCCTTAATCTCTGGCAATTACTGATGTGTTCTTCTTTTCTAAATTCTGTTATTTCAAGGATGTTGTATAAATGGAATTGTATATAAATGTACAGTATATAACCTTTTGAGATTGGCTTCCTTTTTACTCAGCATATTTCTTTGGCAATTGACCCATATTTTGTGTATCACTGGTTTATTCCTTTCTGTTGCTGAGTAATATTCCATGCTGTGAATGTACCATGTTTGTTTAGCCATTTACCCATAGAAGGACATCTGGTTTGTTTCCAGTCTTTGGCTATTATAAATAATGCTCTTATGAACATCTGTGTGCAGTGAACAAAAGTGAACATAAGCCTTCATTTCTCTGGCATAAACATGCAGGGGTGCATTTCCTGGTTTTATGGTATTTCCATGTTTAGTTTTTAGAGAAACTGCCAAACTATTTTCCCAAGTGGCTGTACCATTTTACATTACCATCAGCAATATGTAAGTGATCCAGTTTTTCTGCCTTTTTACCAGCATTTGGTGTTGTCACTATTTTTTATTTTAGCCATTTGGAGAAGTGTGCAGTGATAGCTCATTGTGGCTTTAATTTGAATTTCCCTGATGGCTCATAACGTTGAACATCTTTTTATGTGCCCATTGCCATCTGTATATCTTCTTTAGTGAAAATGTCTTTTCATCTCCTTTGCCCATGTTTTAATTAGAGTGTTGCTTTTTTACTGTGAAGATTTTGGAATTCTTTACATACTCTAGATTCTGGTTCATTTTACATTATCATATGTGCTTTGCAAATATTTTCTTCCAGTCTGCAGCTTGTCTTCTTGTCCTCTTAACAGGGTCTTTTCACAAAGCAAAAGATTTTGAGTTTTATTAAGCCCAATGTACAAATTTTTCTTTCATGGGGCATGCTTTTGGTGTTAGGTCTAACAACTTTTGCCTAGCTCTAGATATTGAAGATTTTCTAGCTTTTAAAAAAATTAGATATAAGTCACATACCAGAATATTCAACCCTTTAGTAAGTGCAATTCAGTGACATTAAGAACATTCATAATGTTAAGCAGTCATCACCACTAATTCCAGAACTATAGACTGAGCCATTAAACAAATTTAAAATATTTGAAATCATACAGAGCGTATTCTCTGATCACAAAGAAAATAAACTAGAAATCAGTAACAGAAAGATAACAGGAAAATCTTCCAACACTTGGAAACCAAACAATACACTTCTAAATAATCCACGGGTTAAAAAGGAAGCCTCCAGGTTAATCAAAAAACATATCGAACAAGTTGAAAATGAAAATACAGCTTATCAAAATGTTTGGTACACAGCCACAGCAGTGCTGAGAGAGAAATTTATAGTACTAAATGCTTATATTAAAAAAGAGGAAGAGTTTCAAATCAATAATCTAAGTGCCCATCTGAAGAACCTAGACAAAGAAGTGCAAAATGAACCTGAAGCGAGCAGAAGGAAGGACATAGTAAGGAGCATACATCAATATAATTATTAAAAACAGAGAAACAATAGAGAAAATCAGTGAAACAAAAGCTCACTTTTTGAAAAGATCAATAAAACTGTCAAACCTCTACCAAGACTGACAAAAGAGATTACCAGTATCAGGAATGAAATAAGATCTCACTACAGACCATGCAGACATCAAAAGAGTAATAAGGAATGCAGTAAAAAAACTAACATACATAAATTTGATGGCTTAGATGATGTAGACCAATTCCTTGAAATGCAAGCTACCACAACTCACTCAATATGAAATATATGATTTGAATAGTTATATAATTAAGAAATATTCTAATTTTAAAATTCATACACACAGTACATAAACCTTCAAACCCGGATGGTTTAATTGAATAATTCTATCAAAGTTTAAAGAATTAACAACACCAATTTTACACAATCTCTTCCAGAAAAGAGAGAACACCTTCCAACTCATTTCAATTCAGGATAATATCCCCATTCATCATACAAAGCTACTATTGCCTTGATGCCAAACCAAAGACGGTACAAAAAAAGAAAACCACAGTCCAATGTTTCCCATGAAATAAACACAAAAATTCTTGACAAAATGTTAGTGGATTGGAGTTAGCAATATATCAAAAGAATTATACACCATGACCAAGAAGAGATTATCCCAGGGATGCAAAGCTGGTTCAATGTTCGAAAATCAACCAGTGTAGTACACCATATTAATAGGTTAAAGAAGAAAACAAATTACATGATCATATCAATGGATGCAGAAAGAGCATTTGAAACAGTTCAATTCCCATTTGACACCTATGTCTTCTGCTCTCTAGCCTAAACAGTTTGAGTTGTTTTAGCCATTTTTCTATGGCATGACTGATTTGTTGAAGACACCTTTACGCTTGGACACCAAGAGGGGAACAGAATATTGTAGGCCATGTGTGATCTAAGGGTTGCTATAGAACAAACAGAACATTTACAGAAAAAATTTGAGGACAGAACTGTCACAATCTGAATTATTTTCCTAGGGACCACTGTAGGGCACTTTGCATGGAATAGGTAATATTTCTTGTCTGAGTGAATGTACTTACAAATCAATGAATTAATGAATATTGAGCTTATTACTCTTAACTTAAATCCCCAAATTTGTTCACATGTATTTCTGCTTCTGATTCTATATTTGCATGGTTAATTTGGGGGACATGTGGCAGGACTTTGCATTTGTCCCTCTTCAACTTTATGTCATTAGAGCTATCCGGTCTTCCAACATTCAGATCATTTTGGATACTAATCCTGTCCTTTCGTGTATTGTCTGTCCTTCTCAACATTATGTCATCTGAAAATGTTTCCTGTGTGCCATCAATATGCTTATCTGAGTATTTAAGTGGGATATATTCTGCTCATAATCATATAAAGTATTCACAAGAACTTTAAAAAAGAAGGTAACTTCTTGTAAGTAGAGTTCTTGGGTTAATGGGTGTGTGTATTTTACAGTTTGATGAATAATGCTAAATGGTCTTCCATTGAGATTGATTGTCACTCTGAATGTTGTCTGTGTAGGCAGGACTCCTGCTCATATGAGACAATTAGAGCCCCAAAGAAGGTTATCTTGAAGCACTAGATCTTAGTATGCAACTCTGATGTTATTTCATGGGACCTTCCAGCATTTCTTCAACAGTTTTCATATAAGCTCATCTAAAAGATAAGGGAATTATTTGTCAGTATATTGATCAATATTCCAGCCTTGTAGAGATTTTTGGATAGTTGCTATATGTTGTATGTTTGCTGTTGGGTTTTATAATACTCATTCTACTCAAGTAAACTTAAATTTTTTTTAGTAGGTTTCTTTGTGGATGTTTAATTCTCCTTTGGTTCTGAATAATGCTCTTGTGGCTGATGATGTTAAACAGTACATCAAAAAAATAAGCAATTTTCCCCACTTTAATGGGTCATTCAAATTCACAGATATTTCTAGTGGTTTGATTGTCATTGTTCACTAGTTCATTGTCATGCTTTCCAACTTCTTTCCTTCTCTGATCACCTCAGCAAGAGTGATGGATGAGATTCTTTTAAACTGGATTATAACTGATATGCAACATATTAGTTTCAGGTGCACAAAACAGTGATTTGATAGTTTTGTACATTATGAAATGATAACCATGATAGGTCTAGTTACCATTTGTCACCATACATTTTTTTTATTAAGGTATCATTGATATACAGTTATGAAGGTTTCACAAGAAAAACGATGTAGTTACTACATTCACCCTTATTATCGAGTCCCCCCCATACCCCAATGCAGTCACTGTCCATCAGTGTAGTAAGATGCCACAGAGTCCCTACTTGTCTTCTCTGTGCTACACTGTCTTCCCCGTGACCCCACACACACCATGTGTACCAATCATCACTATACATTCTTACTGACTGTATTCCTATGTCGTACATTATATTTATGTGACCTATTTTATAACTGGAAGTCTGTATCTCTTAATCTCCTTCATCTGTTTTGGTGTGCTCTCACCCCCTTCCCCTCTGGCAACTGCCAGTTTGTTCTCTGTATCTGAGTCTGTTTCTGTTTTGTTTTGTTTGTTCATTTGTTTTGTTTTTTAGATTTCACTTCTAAATGAAATCATGTAGTATTTTTCTTTCTCTGACTTATTTCACGTAGCATAATACCCTCTAGGTCCATCCATGTTGTTATAAATGGCAAGATTCCCTTCTTTCTGATGGCTGAGTAGTATTCCATGATGTATATGTACCACATCTTCTTTATTCATTCATTTGTTGATGGGCACTTAGATTGTTTCCATATCTTGGCTATTGTAAATAATGCTGCAATGAATACAGGGGTGCATATATAATTTTATCATTTTGTTTGCAGTCCTGCTGTGTGTATAGAATGGGTACTTGTGTTTGGTTCCTTTTACTCAACACAGTGTACATGTTGTGTATGTCAGTAGTTTATTCTTTTTTGTTACTATGTAGTATTCCAGTGTATTAACAGATCACAGTTTGTTTATCCATTCTCCTGTAGAATACATTGTTTCAGCTTTTGGTTATTATGAACAAGACTGCTGTGTCTTTTTTTGTACCTGCCATTTGGTGGACATACCATGCTATCTCTTTTAATATCTCTTAAGCAGGTTTGTTTACTATCACAAAATTATCTGCTGACTTTATTCTTATCTTATTTACTTTCCCATACTTACTTTTTCCTGAGATGATAGTCTCTTAAAATTTATTTATGGTACAAGGCTTTGGTTTTGGGTCATGAACATAGTTGTGACAAAGAAACAAAAAACATTTGGTAAGTAATTGATGAAGGACAAGTTAGGTGTGGCATAGAATTTTGTAGGCATAACCTGTTGCTCACAATTGTTATTTGATTCCCTGAAAGACAAAGTCTTTGACAGACAACTACCATGTCCAACTCCAGTCCTCCATATTCTCAATTTCTGGGGACCTCCCAGCATCTTCAGTAGAGCCATCACCACAGGCTCACCCCTCTGCTACTGCTCAGTTCCCTAGCATTTTCCGCCTTTGTTATAATCACCACTATCATGTATATAGATCACTGTTTACATGTGAATATCTTTTAAATGGACTTACATGCAGTTAAGTATAATTACTAGTGGGAATTAGTTTTCTTTAGTCACTTTGTGTGCTGTAATTGGGGAACTTTTGCCGATGACCAAGAAGTTTCATCCTCCTCCAGAGTAGCTCTTGTATGTGATACTTGGAGATGTTTGAATGGCAGTATTATAAAAATGTTAGTAAATAGTTTTTCTTTTACCATACCACTTGGTTAAAATCATGGTTATTTAGTGTAATTTTTTAGTTAAAATGGTACTCCGTCTGGTCCTATTCTGAGACATTTAAGATAGTTTAATAATGCAATCCCTCCCCTTCCAACCATGGAAAAAGGTTATGAAGCATCATTTACATATAATTACTTCAGTGTTATCTCCTTTTTATTTTAAAAAAAAGGCCTTTTTCCTTGTGTTTCGAAATGTGAAAACTTTCCCATTTTTTTCCCTTCTGTTCTCAAAAATCCACTATGGGTGATACCATTTTTGCTCGTACACAGCTTTTTCGGGTATGACTCCTAAGTGTCAGGTTGGACTTTACAGATGTATTGATGAACTTCCCAGGGGAAAAACATTCCAGACTGACTTTTCTACATTTGCTTGATCTGTATTTGTGAATATCTTATGAAAACTACTGGCCTTTATAATTCATAGTATCAAAAACGGGTTTGCCAAATTTATTACACCTTTATTTCAAGAAGAAGTTCTGAGTGTCTTCAAAAATAATGATATTTGTCTCTGGCTTTCTGCATCAATCTGTGTATAATTCTCTGTGTTTTTCCTATTTATATGTGTATACATTTGTATACACATCAATGTTATTCTTAACATGTATGGGTTTTATTTACTTATCTTTTAAGGTATCATTGATATACAATCTTATGAAAGTTTCACATGAGCAACATTGTGGTTACTGCATTCACCCATGTTATCAAGTCTCCCCACACCCCATTGTAGTCACTGTTCATTAGAACATGTATGTTTTTTGAAACATATTCCTAACCAGACTTTTTCCAAACTGTGTTTCATGAAATACATTAACCTGAAATGCTAAGTAGACAGCCACAAAAAATATTTCAAATAAGTTTACTGTATCCCTCTTTGAGAGATTCACAATGCACATTACCATATTAAAACTTATGGTGTTACATAGTAAAGAAGTGTGTTTATTTATGTTTATCTCACTTCTCCTAGAAATATTTGTGGAGCACAGGGGTAGTCTTAGGATATTGATTTGGGAAATCCTATGAAAAATCGAGTAAGTTTTTTTTGTAGTGTTTTAACACATCAAATAAAATTGACTAAAAGTAATCACATTTTCAAGAAGATAAAGCATTTGGCTGAATTGCCTTTGGGGTGTATTTTCTTGTGGAAATTACATTTTGAAGTACAGCATTTATTAATTTTTTTGGTATTATCTCTTTTAAGAATTTGTAAAACTACTGTGAAAAAATACTGTTTTTTTGTAAGAAAGCTTTTTTTGTTATTATCATTGCTCATTTGTTTCTCTTCTGTAAGAATTTGCTTTTATCTTTAAAAAAAACATGTTTACTGTTTCAGAGAGCGTGACACAGGAAAGGAGGCCTCCCAAACTTGCCTTTACATCAAGAGGTGCTGGGGACAAAGGTTCATCCAGTCATAATAAACCAAAGGCTACGGGTATGGATTAATAGAATATAATTCTTCATTATTTACATGATATCTGATTTGCCATAGCACTGAAAAAAGGTAAAGAGGTGTTATTCCTTAATGTATATGTAGACTTTACCCTTTCAAACATTTCTAGTAGTTTACTAAAAATTTGTTGGAGATGCTCTTGCTTAAGTCAAGAGTTCCCAACTGTTTTTAGTTGATGAAGAGTTTCCCATAAGGACTTGTGTCTTTTGCTAGTCTGTATAAGCTGGTTTTGGGAACCCCCTACTTGTATCATTTCTGTATATATTTTGGAGTTTCAAGTGTGCAAAATAATCATATATGGACCATTTATATAGGATAAAGTATAGAGAGAATAATTATGTGGATTTTGCTAACTAAATGTGGCACTAATTAAATTTCAAACTGCTAAGCAAAAATTTTTGTCGCTCTTCCAGAAACCCCTTCACAGTATATGTGGAGTTCTTGTTTTTTTCCTTAGCTTTCACATATTTCATAGATATATAGGGAGGTAGTTATATAAGCTAAACAGCTCATTTAAAAGGCCTTAAAACTTTTTGTTAACTCAAATGTAGGTTAGGAGAATATTTTTCCCTCAGTGATCTACTGACAAAGCTATTTAGGTTCGCATAAAAATTGTATTTAAAGAAATATTTTATATGACACTGGACCCTGGGAGATTTAGAATTAAATAGCATATGTAGGTAATAGTATTTTTTATGTTAACCTATATATCTAGATAGGATTACAGCTCAAACTTGCTATTCTCACTTAAATATAAATAGCCTAAAGATTTTCTTAAAATGTGTGTTACTTGTGTTGTAGCAGATCTTAGTTATAGGTATAAAGTATAGAGCTACCTGTTTTAAATTGAAAAGGAAATCAGATTTTATATGGGTTCTGGAGATCCCTTTGCTCTCAACTCTATCATGTTCTCTTAGTACTAAGGCAGAATAATATTTTGTGAGAGCGCTACGCTATCTCCTTCTTGGATTTAATATATCTAATATGGAAAAAAACAATTCTGCTCTATGTTTTCAAAGACATTAAGAAATTAAGCAAAGAATTTGATGGCCAACATTCCAAAATGTTTAAACCTTAAATATTTTAAACTTATATGTTATATAGCACTTGAAGATTACCTTCTTCTGAAAGGAACTGTTCTAAAATAATAGGTTAAATTTGTGAATCAGTGGTTCATCAAATGAAATTGGAGAGTGGTGATTTTTGACATTTGGAAATAACCCATAATATGTGAAATGATTTTTCAAAGCAGTTCACTTAAAAAATAAAAATTGAAAGACGAGCAGGCTTTTCTTTAACTTACTCCTGTTCCCCTTTTATATTGACTTTTGGATGGAAGAATCTTTTTGACATTGCCAAAATTGTTACCAAACTTTTAAAAGCTGAAGACACTAGTAAAATACATTGTGTTTGTATACATCTACTGGTTGTATAGACAGTTGTTAACACCATACACATATTAATTTCTCTTATGGGAAAACTTTCCCACCACATTGACTTTATTTTTAAAGGAAATTTTTTTGTTCCATAGGATCTACCTCAGACCCTGGAAATAGAAACAGATCTGAATTATTTTATACCTTAAATGGGTCTTCTGTTGACTCACAACCACAAACCAAATCAAAAAATACATGGTACATTGATGAAGGTAATCTATAACTTTAGTGTTCATTATAATAATCCTCTCCTTTTAACTCATCAGAGAACAATGGGTTTTTTCACTAATATATATGTAGTTTTTAGAAACAGAATGGGTAGATCAATTATTTTAATATTGCTGAACTAAAATATCATATATACAGTTTGTACTGCACTGCTGTTAAGATTAATAAAACATTTAGAAAATGGATTAGAAACCTCTTCTCTTACCTTAACGGTTCTGTTTAGGGTTGAATCATTTAAAACATTTAAAGACTTTTCTGTCTGGATTTTTTGTTTTTTCTTTAAAACACTCCTTTTTAAAAACTATATTCTCTTGGTTGTGGGACATCATTTTCTTCTACTTTATTCTTTTCTTTGTTCATGTGTTCAACAAGTATTTATTGAGTACTTATTATGTGCCGGACATTCTTCTAGGCACTGAGGTTACAATGGTGATAAAAAATATACATGTTCCTTGCCCTTTCTGAGTTTATGATCAAGTTGTTAAAGTAGACATCAACCAAACAATCACAGAAACAGGCGTAGAATTGCAACTGTGAAGAGTGCAGTGAAGGCACATGATGGTGTGAGGGTATACTAAAGGATGAATTTATTTAGAGGTTCAGGGATATTTCTCTCAGGAAGGGACATGAGCTTAGATTTATCAGAGGAGTGGTAGATAACTGAAAGGGTGGGTACAGAAGAACTTTTAGGCAGAGAGAATAACATATGTTAAAGGCCTCACAGCAGAAAAATGGAACCTGGTGTTTGCCAAGTGCTGAAAAGAGCCAGAGTAGCTAGAACAGAGAGGCATAACATTTTATGAGAAAGGCAAACCAGGCCAGGTGTGTGGGGCCTGGTGTGCCTATTTAAAGGAAATGAGAAGCTGCTGAAGGATTTCCAGCCAGAGGTGATATGACCGGGTTTGCTGCAGGGTGGACAGTGGATGGAAGCAGGGCCTGTGTGAATGCAGTGACGCCACTGAAGGCTGTTGCAGGGCTTGGGGATAGCTTATAGTAGCTGGGACTAGACTTGTTGGGGAAGAGATGAGAAGTGGATGGCTATTGGAGACATTGAGGAAATGAATAGAAAAGGTTCACAGATAGATTGAAAGTGAGAACTGAGGAGGAAGGAGATGTCACTGATGAAAAATGTACCACCAGTACATGTCTGCTGATACATCAGTCAGGGTTAGATATTCATGTGGGAAATGACGAGTGAGCTATCCTTGATTTTGTCTTCTCCATGCCTTCATTTCTATTTGGATAGGGTATTGTGAAGATAGATGTCAAGGCCTTTGATGCCCAAGGGTTCTTCCTAGCCACAAAGCAGGCGGCTTATTTAAATGACACTTCTCCAAGAGGTTCTCTCTCCTGATAGACTGCTTTCCTTAGGATTTGCCTCATGTGTTAGCAGTTATCAGTGCTCTAAAAATTCCTGAGACTGCTGAAACATCAAGGGACTGAAAGGGTCCTTAGGTGAATCACAGCCTTGCGGTCCTCTGTTGAGTACAGGGATTGGGTGCAGCTCCACTCAGTTACCCTGTTGTTACTGGCAGATTTGCTAATACTTTAACTGTGTGCTTGTTTCTTTCTAAGGAATGGAAACTAGTAAAACCATAGTTTTACCATCATCTAGTAACATGAATTATTCATGTTTTTGCTGTTTTTTCTCATTCTTATACAGTTCCTATATTGTGGTAGAATCTTCCTAAGTTACTGATCTAGAATATTAGATTCTGATTTAATGTTTAATAATTTCATGTAAGAATATTGATTCAAAAAGCCTAAGTGGGACATATAAAGTAATAAAATTTGCATGGTGTAGTCTTCATACTTAAATAAGAAAACAGAAATAATTTAGGTATAAAAGAACATTTCTGTAATTAATTTCACGTACACATTCAAAAAACTTTTCTCTACAACGTTTGTTTCATGTATTCACTTTTTTATAAAGCAAATATTGAGTATTTTCTTATGTTAGTGGCTATACTGACCATGTGCTATGGATTCAACCATGGAAAAGACTGACAAAGTTCCTGTTCTTATGGAGCTTATATTCTAGTTGGTATGACAGACAGTAAATGTATAGACAGACAAGGTAATGATTGTGACATGTACAGTGAAGGAAATGAGCAACTGCTGGGAAGTGGACTACCATAGAGTGTTTTGGAAAAGTCTGTTTGAGGAAGGGATGTTTGGTTTGAGATCTGGTTGACATGAACAAACTTGTCAGAGAGTGAGCTTGAGAAGAGCATTCTAGACAGGGGACATAGTACAGGCAAAGGTCCTGAGGTGAGAAAGTGTCTCTGAGGAGCAGGAAGTAGCCCAGAGGGCTACCGCCTAGTAAGCAAGGCAAGGAGGTATTTAAAATGAGTTTGGAGAGGTAAGTAGGAGCTAGATCATCAAGGACTTTGTAGGTCTTGGTGATAAATTTAGTGTTTGTTATAAGAATACTAGAAAGTCATTGAAAGTTTTTAAATAGGAGGATGATACAAGATGTGTAAAATGTTTGCATTTTAAAAAGATGTCACTTAGTTGTGGTGTGGTAAATAGATTGGAGAGGGGCAGGAAGAAGGAAGAGAGAACAGGTCAGAGACTGGTTACAGGTGAAAGATGACAATGGCCTGGATTAGGGGGATGACAGTGCAGGTTAAGAGAGGTGCACAAATTTGAGATACATTTTGGAGATTAAACCAAATGCTTTATGGATTTGGGTGTCAGACTTGGTGGGTTGAAGGCTTGGGAAAGAAAAAGATAACTCCTGAAAATATTATATTAAATATCATTACTAAAGAATCTTAGATAAGGTATAAAGAACAGTAAGATAAAAAGTACAGTGAACACCCATGTATTCAATACTCCCTTAAGAAAAAGGACATTATTACTAGCCTTAAAATCCCCTTGGTGCCTCTTCCTAGTGCCATTCTCTTTACTGCTCCTCTGAGCTACCGTCATTTTTAATTTAGTGTTTATCATTCTCTTGGTTTTCATTATAGCTTTATAAGTTTGTGTGTCTAAACAGTATGCTTTTGTTCTGCATGCTTTTAAGCTTTATATACAAGGAATTAGACTGTATGTATGCTGTGTAATTTCCCCCTAAACATTGTGTTCCACAGATTCACCCAAACTATAGTATATGATGATAATAATTTTTTTATTACTGTACAGTATTACATTACATTGCTGTGAAATATATGAATACACCACAGTGTACTTATCTATTTGACCCATTGATGGACATTTCAATTGTTTTTATTTTCCTGCTATTATTAACAGCTCTGCCGTTAACATTCTTACACATGTCTAAGGTGTATGGCTAGGAGTGGAATTACTGGGTCATGGGATATCACATCTTTCCTTTACTAAAATAGTGCCAGACTGTTTCCCACAGTAGTTACATCAGTTTGCACTCCCATCACCATGTGTAAGCATACCATTTGCTTCTCATCCTTACCAGCAGTTTATGTTCTAAGACATAACTTTTGAAATGGTATCTCATGTTGGTTTTGACTTACTAGTGAGGGCAAGAATCTTTTCATCAACTTGTTGGTGGTTTAGTATCTTCTTTTGAGTTGCCTTTTCAAGTCTTTTGTCCAATTTTTCTGGGGTTTTTTTTTTGGTCTTGTTCTTATTGATTTATAAACCTTTGTTAAATTTTAATCCTTTGTCATATATATGTATTGCAATTATTTTCTCCTTGCTTGTGGCTCAGATTTTCAGATTTTGCTATGATGCCTTTTAATGAACAAGTTGCTCTTAATTTTAATATGACCATATTTGCCAGTCTTTTCTTTTCTGGTTTGTATACTTATGTTTAAGAAATTTCTCTCTGCCTTAAAATCAAAAAGCATATTCTTCTATATTATCTTCTATAAGTTTATAGTTTTGCCTTTTACTTTGTCTTTAAGCCACCAGGAAATGCTTTTTATTGTAGAGTTTGAGGTAAGAGTCCAATTTAAGTAAAAAAAATATATAGGAACTGATTATCTCAACATTATTTATTAAGAAGTTTATTCTTTCCCCATTGATGCAGTACCTGCCTAGCAACTGTGTTAGTCATTTTAAGGAAACAGTTTCTGGCTTTAGTTCTCTTTGTTGTATGTTGGTTTTGTCTTTCATTAATTTCTGTTTTTGTGTCTTTATCTTTCCTCTTGACTATTTTCTTGGAAGTTGTTGTGTTCTTCTAACTTACAAAGTTGTATGTTGAGTTCATTAATATTACCTTTTTCTTTTCTAAAGTAAACTGATAAGTCAATAAATTCCCTTCATAAGTGTTATTTTAGCTGTGTTCCACAAATATTCTTATTTCGTTATTTTTCCTTTTTTCTTTATTTTTAAAATTTACATTATTTCTTCTTTGATCCATTAGTTTTATAGAAGCATCTTTCTTAAAATTTTTGCTATCTTTTTGTACTGATTTCTAACTCATTTGTATTACCAACAAAGTAGACAACCTATTTAATATCTATCAATAATAGATTTTTTTGGCTTGAAAAATTGGGTGCCATTTCCTGAGAAATGGGAGATGTGGAAGAGAATCAAGAACATTTCTTTGGAGATAATTAAGTTTGCAAAACTTAGAATCCTACTAGTCAAACGGGCAGTTGGGCTAGATATAGATATGAATTTTTAGACATGTAGGGCATATTTAATATTCTTGAATGAATTTCTCTAAACAAGAATACTTTTTTATAGTTGCTGAAGACCCTGCAAAATCACTTACAGAGATATCTCCAGACTTTGGACATGCTTCACCACCACTGCAACCGCCTTCCATCAACTCATTATCCAGCGAGAACAGATTTCATTCTTTACCATTCAATCTGACAAAGATGCCCAATACCAATGGAAGTATTGGCCACAGTCCGCTTTCTTTGTCAGTTCAGTCTGTGATGGGCGAGCTAAACAACACACCTGTCCAGGAGAGTCCACCGTTGGCCATATCTTCTGGTAACTCACATGGTCTGGAAGTGGGCTCGCTGGCTGAAGTTAAAGAGAACCCTCCTTTCTATGGGGTAATCCGTTGGATTGGTCAGCCACCGGGACTCAGTGAAGTACTAGCTGGACTGGAACTGGTAATTTAATTTGACCTAAAAGCTGGAATTTTTCCCTATCTAGGGTTTTGTGCAGGTTTTTCCCTATTATGTTTTTTGGTGAATATTGTATTTTTCAAAAAAGCCATCACTAGAGAAAATTTTTATTACCATGTTCCTGACTTCCTTTGCCACCCATTAAGCATCTGATGCACTTGTTCCTAATATTAGTTGATTTGTATTCAAGTAATGAAAGTAGATTTTGGTGCCAGTATGTTTAGGCTCATTATATTGAGCAATAATACAGAAAGGAAAAGAAAATCTATTATCAGCTTTCCTTTTTTTTTGTTTCCCTCCCTGCAACCAGTTCTAATATTTATATCATTAGCTTTAAGATTAATTGCCAATTTTAGACATCTTTTGAGATCTTTGTAGAGGGGCAAATTTTACCTTTGGAGATTAGCAAAGTATATTGTTTGGTACTTCATAATCAGGAGAGGAGAATTTGAGTACATTTAGCTTTTATTTAAGTATATTTCTTTTTCTAATTTGTCAGCATGCTAGTGAATGCTATTTTTGGGGGGGAGGGGCAGTTGTTAAAATAACCTCCTCCCCTCTGCTTCTTCCCCACATAGTTTTAATACTTGTGGCAATGGTCCAGGACAGTGGGTTTACTAGGGAAGGTTTAAGCATGCGTTCTAAAAGGAACTACATTGAGAACTTCATGCTGGATGAAGGAATTTCTTTCTTAAATCTTTAGCTGTGGGCTGAAGCACTGATTAGCCAACCCCTTTTTCCTGATGGGGTTCTCAGTACAGGCGTGATGAGGGAGTTATGAGAAAGTAAACTGGGAGCAAATCCTAGAAACCTTAGTTCTTTGTAAAGTATCTTTGCAAGATGCAGAGTAATGCATGTTGAAGTATTTCCTTTTCAGGAAGATGAATGTGCGGGCTGTACAGATGGAACCTTCAGGGGCACTCGGTATTTCACCTGTGCCCTGAAGAAGGCGTTGTTTGTTAAACTGAAGAGCTGCAGGCCCGACTCTAGGTTCGCATCACTGCAGCCAGTTTCCAATCAGATTGAACGCTGTAACTCTCTAGGTATTTGGATGCCTTTCATTTATTTACCAACCTAGAATGACTCTCGTTCTAATCTCATATGTCATTTGGCAGTAAGTGGCAGTGACAGGGTTTCAATATATTTCATGCCAGTGCTCATCAAGCTTTAAATCAGTAAAAACTGCCACTTGGTGTATAAGAAAGTCACTGTTATCTTAAGAGGGGTGTTAAAAAAAGTATTAGGAAAAAGTGAGACTTAAAAAGTAGAAACTGGTGGGATTTATTTTTCTTTTCCTCTTGGTTACAATTTTCAAAAACCCAGAGGTAGAAATTGAAATCTGTTCTTCTTGTTGGCCCTGACTGCCCACTCACTGTGTTGTTTAACTACATCAGCGAGCTTATCTTCTCAAGAGGTCAGCGCTACTCTGAGACATAGTTTTCGATTGATTGGTGAGGGACAGGTCTTACTACTTGTGACAGGTGGCAGTTTCCTGATGCCATCCCTTTTTTGTTTTGGGTAATTGTGGTGAAGCCTCCTGATTGTTAAGCAGGCATAAATAGCAAAGCCATCTTTATGAAAAATATTTTTCATTACAGTTGCAAGAGTACTTCAGAATTCTTTGTTTTCTTTTCCATTTTGAAATTGAAACATCTTCAGACAAATAAGAAAATTTAGGGAAACAAAATATTTTACTTGACAGATGCTTTTATATATTACTTAATACTCTAAAGTGTTTTTTAAATTTTGGAGGAAGTAAGGTTGAATATGAACAGTGCCAGTTTTCATAAGCCAAACTGAAGAAAATTAACCAAAACCTACGTTTTAACTTAGTTTTAAGTTGAAAGACAAATTTTGCATCAAAATACGAAAACGTATTTTAAAATAAAAAAGATATGTGGGGATACATATTGTCATAGTTTAAAAAGAATTCCTTTCATCTTCATTTTTACTTTTCAGCATTTGGAGGCTACCTAAGTGAAGTGGTGGAAGAAAATACTCCACCGAAAATGGAAAAAGAAGGTCTAGAGATAATGATTGGAAAGAAGAAAGGTATCCAGGGTCATTACAATTCTTGTTACTTAGACTCAACCTTATTCTGGTAGGTTTAAAATTAATGTAATAGGAATATAGTGCCATGGAGGCAGGTGTGTGTGTGTGTGAGATGCTGCTAACTGGCTCTGAGTAAAGTAATGGGGTGGCTGGGGGTCAGGAAAGAAAGGGAGATTTGCATTTCATTATATACTCCTTGGAAGCCTGTATCCAAAAACTTAATCATGTGCCTATATCCAAAAAATTCATATAAAAGTAATGCTGTGAATAATGAATAAGGGGTGAAGGATAGTGGTTCAAATGGAAGGATACTCTAATCTCTGGAAAATCATTTAGGTGAAGAGAGTAAGTGCGTATCTTAATGAGCATATCAAATAACATGACTGCAGTTTGTATTTGTTTTACTGAGTAGAAACAATCATGAAGTTATTTTACAGAATTATTTTCAGTGCAAGCACAGTTGCCCTTGTATATGTAGTTTATTCCAAAGTAGAACAACTTAATAGGAAAGAAATTTTACACTCTGAAGAGGGAGCCAAACATGCTGCCAGTTAAATTGAGTATAACCTGTCAGCTCTGTGCAGCTGTGTCATAAGAATTAGGGAGTTTAAGGGATATTAAAATTTTTTTAAAGTTGAGAGGAGAATAAAACTGGTGGGCCTTTCTTTTTGGCAGGATGCTTTGAATCTTTCAGATGTGCTAAAAAAAATAGCTTTATGGAATTAGCTTAATAGTCTTTGGATTTCCTGATAAAATTCTGTATTAGCCAAATTTTACTTTTCTTTGATTACCAGCAAGTTACCAGTGTCACAAGTGATTTTGACATTTAAAGAGATTTAGATTTCTGCAAAGAGGTGTGGGGAGAGAGAAGTATGATATCTAGAGTGGGTTATGGCCATCCTGCCCAAAGCAATCAATAGATTCAATGCCATCCTTAGCAAAATACCAATGGCATTTTTCAGTGAACTACAGCAAACAATCCTAAAATTCATATGGAACCATAAAAGACCCTGAATAGCCAAAGCAATCTTGAGAAAGAAGAACAAAGCTGGTGGTATTACACTCCCTGATTTCAAGCTATACTACAAATCTACACTGATTAAAACAGTATGGTATTGGCATAGGAACAGACCCATAGCTCAATGGAACAGAATAGAGAGCCCAGAAACAAACCCATGCATATATGGTCAGTTAATATATGACAAAGAAGCCATAAATATCAAATGGGGAAAAGACAGTGTCTTCAATAAATGGTGTTGGGAAAACTGGGCAACTACATGTAAGAGAATGAAACTAGATCACTGTCTTACACCATGCACAAAAGCAAACTCTAAATGGATTAAAGGCCTAAATGTAAGGCATGAAACAATAAAACTCCTAGAAGAAAACATAGGCAAGAATCTCATAAACATCAGCATAAGAAACTTCTTTCTGGATACGTCTCCCTAGCAAGGGAAACAAAAGGAAAAATAAGTGGGACTGTATCAAACTAAAAAGCTTCTGCATAGTAAAGGAAACCCTCAACAAAACAACAAGGCAGTCTACCATATGGGAGAATATATTTGCAAGTGATATATCCGACAAGGGGCTAATATCCAAAATATATAAAGAACTCATACAACTCAACACAAAAACCAAATAATCCAATTAAAAAATCAGCAGAGGACCAGAACAGACATTTTTTCGAGGAAGACATACAGGTGGCCAACAGACACATGAGAAGATGCTCCACAGCACTAATCAGGGAAGTGCACATCAAAACCACAATGAGGTATCAGCTCACAGCAGTTAGAATGGCCTCTATCCAAAAGACAAGAAATAACAAATGTTGGCAAGGATGTGGAGAAAAGGGAACCCTCCTCCTACATTGTTGGTGGGAATGTAAATTGGTCCAGCCACTGTGGAAAACGATATGGAGGTTCCTCAAAAAACTAAAACTAGAAATACCATTTGACCCAGCAATTCCACTTCTGACAATTTTCAGGAAGAAAATAAAATCACTAATTTGAAAAGATATCTGCATACCTGTACCATAGGAAGGTAGTGGGGGAACAGGTGAAATAAGTGAAGGGGATAAAGGGGTACAAATTGCAAATTGTATAATGTTAGTCATAGGAATGGAAATACAACATAGAGAGTATAACCAATAATAGTGTAGTATCTTGGTATGGGAATGGGGTAACTACACCTACCATGGCAAACATCTAGTAATGTATGTAATTATTGAGTCATGTTGTACATCTGAAACCAATATAATATTGTATATCAACTACATTCCAATTTTAGAAAACATAAAATTTGGAAATAAGAAAATATAATAAAAGAATAACAGTGAAAAAAAATAGAGTGAGTTATATATTGGGTATGTGTTTACCTTGGGAAGTAGTTTCCAAACTTCCTTCTCTCTTGTCTCTTGTAATTTGACTCATAATTGCAGGCCCTCTTTCAACTTTTGTAAAGTTTTCTTAATATACTGTAGGCATATTTTTATCTTATAACACTCAGTCTGTAGTTTGCCTTGTTGGTATCAGTATTCTCCTTAACCTGGAGGGATCTCTAGGCCCTGATGATTGAATCATGGGAACCGTAACAGGGATCCTGGGTACCTGTGTTAATGAAAAAATACTAATTTGTATGTTACTTGTTCTCCAGGCTTTGCATTTATTTTTGTCACATTCTTTTTAGTATCTCTTTCTCAAAAAGTAGTTTGCATGCAACATGAAGAAAAATATTCCTTTTATTTTGCAGCTTGTTTGCTTTTAGTTCTGTTCTGGACACTGTGTTACTTAGACCTAAAGAAAAGAATGATGTAGAATATTATAGTGAAACTCAAGAGCTGCTGAGGACAGAAATTGTTAATCCTCTGAGAATGTAAGTAGAAGATATATAGTTACTTTGCTTTTAGATGGTGTCCTCTTTGCTGTTTTTTGGTATAGTAATTAATTTATACCTTGCTTTCATTTAATAAGAAATGGGTGAAAATAGTTCTCTTGATGAAGTATTAACAATTAAAAAAAAATCTTTGGTCCTTGTACTGCCTTTAGTTATCTAATTTCTTAAATCTGGTCAAGGTGTAGCACATAGTATTTGCCTGACACGATTAACCATTTTGGTAGCATATACTACAAATTAGCAATTGCACTAGTTTTATGAAAGTTGATAGAAAGTACTTGGTACTCTCTGTTTGAAGTAGTTTGTTCCAGCACTACCTCTCTCAGTAATCATGCTTGCTAGTCCAGTTGGTACAGTCTGGCTTCTTAAATTAAGTTTTATCTGAAAGAAAAGCAAGGGAAATTTTAAATTTGTAGAATAGCTAGTATTTAATATGTTTGTATTAGAATCAGATTAGATGTATGTTATTGACACATTTCTTGGTTGGAGGAATATATTTAGGCCTCAGTCCACCTCCTTTAAAAAGTTGATGTTTTTGGTCACTTCCTAGTTTCCAAATTATAAACATGTCTTTCTTTGGCCACAGGAAGCAGTTCGTAATGGGACAAGCACAAGTGATGAGACACCTAGTAAAGACTTTTGATATGTGGTAGTTGTGACGTGTGATAATGTCACATTATAAAATTTAGACTGTAAAGAGGGCCGCAGGGTCATAAAACAAATCTGTTTATTGAGGAATATAGAGAGCAAACTATGTAATTTAAAATGTATACTAAGATAAATTTAAGTTTTGTGACACTTTTCTTAGCAATTAAAAATTTTAAATAGTTTGGTATAGGATTTTGAAAAAAATGCAGAACACTGAAATGTAGTGAGCATTCAGAATGCTGTACTCTATCACATGTATAACACAAGGGGGAAAGCAAATTATAAGGGAGAAATTTAGGAAGTATAAATTTCCCTACTTATATCTTTTGTTTTCCTTAAATTCTGTAATGATGAAAATGACTGTAGGTTTTACCTTTTAATTATGAGTCTTAAGTTTTACATAAATTATTTTGTCTTCTGCAAATTTTTAAACATACTGTGTACTCTCCCCCAACTCCCAAGAAATTGATAGTAAAGCAAGACAGATCAAATCCAAAACTCTAAGGCATGTTATCACTTCCTTCCAAAATACCTTAAGTCTATTACTAATTATTTGGATACTGTTGCCCAACTAGTTAAGAATTATGGTTAATCAGACTTTGTCACCCTGTCCACAGCAAGAAACTTGTCAGATGCCTTGTTTGGATCAAGATTCCCTTGACCCAAGATTCCCTTGTCTGCAGCATTCATGTCTGTCTTTAGCTGACTGGTTTTATTTGGTACTGAGACCTCTGCCTTCTCCATTTCAAGCTTCTCAAAGGCAGAGACCATGTTTTTTACCTTACTCACTTCTTTTGTATTCCCAGGGGCTACAATACATGCTCAGTATATGTTGGTTGCAAAAAGTTCATGAGTGAAATGGATGGTCAGGATAAAAAATGGGTATGAGATTAGCTGGTTCTGACTTGCCCTTATTAAGCCTGTATTGGCCTCAAAGATTTTTTCTGAAGCCAGTTTTAGAATTAGAATTTTGATCAGTTTCAAGCAATATAGTTTGAAACCCAAGTACTTGCCACCCAGATTTTGTATGTTAACATTTTATCATTGCTTCGGAACTTTTCTTAAAAATATGTAGATTGAACTAAACATTTACTCCCCTTCCTTTGCCTCTCCTCCAGAAGAAATGACTATCGTGAAGTTGATTGTGTCATTCATTCCCGTGTATTGTTATAGTTGATATATTTGCATATAAAAGGTCTAATAATGAAAAAAAAGAATTAGAATTTTGTCAAAGGTTGACTTTTAATGTGTTGAATGTGTCCTGTATATAAAGATGAAAGAAAATCTCATACATATGATTATTGGTTTGATTGAAGATTTCACATTTTCAGTGCCTTTTCCCCTTGGTGGCTCTTTCACCCTTGAGTATTAAAAGGTCTTTCTCTCTCTCAAAATTGTATTTTCTGTTTTGTATAGTAAGTGCTTTAATTTCTTAAGCAAATAGTATTAGAAGACCAATTATCATAAATTAAAAATATTTTCTCTCATATTCGTATATGACAGTTATTTTTAAAGTATAATAGTGTCTGGGATAATTCTGATTCTAGACTAAATTTTTCAGACCTCAAGAAGAAGCCTATAATTGTGTTCTTGAAAGTAATTGTCTAACCTATTGATTTATGACATGCTCAAATTATATAAGAAATGTGTAATTATCAAAATGTTATATTAACTTAATATGTATGCCAGAATTAATTGTTTTTTACTAACACAGATATGGATATGTATGTGCAACAAAGATTATGAAACTGAGGAAAATACTTGAAAAAGTTGAGGCTGCATTGGGGTCTTTTGGGGTTCCATATGAATTTTAGAACAATTTGCTCTAGTTCATTGAAGAATGCTCTCGGTATTTTGATAGGGATTGCATTGAATCTGTAGATTGATTTAGGCAGGATGGCCATTTTGACAATATTTATTCTTCCTACCCAAGAGCATGGGATGAATTTTCATTTGTTAGTGTCCTCTTTAATTTCTCTTAGGAGTGTCTTGTAGTCTTAGGGGTATAGGTCTTTCACTTCCTTGGTTAGGTTTATTCCTAGGTATTTTATTCTTTTTGATGCAGTTGTGAATGGAATTGTTTTCCTGATTTCTCTTCCTGCTAGGTCATTGTTAGTGTATAGGAATGCAACAGATTTCTGTGTATTAATTTTGTATCCTGGAACTTTGCTGAATTCAGATATTAGTTCTAGTAGTTTTGGAGTGGATTCATTAGGGTTTTTTATGTACAACGTCATGTCATCTGTAAGTAGTGACAGTTTAACTTCTTCTTAACCAGTCTGGATGCCTTGTATTTCTTTGTTTTGTCTGATTGCCATGGCTAGGACCTCCAGTACTATGTTGAATAACAGTGGGGAGAGTGGGCATCCCTGTCTTGTTCCCGAACTTAGGTGAAATGCTTTCAGCTTCTCACTGTTAAGTATGATGTTAGCGTGGGTTTGTCATATATGGCCTTTATTATGTTAAGGTACTTGCTCCATATACCCATTTTGTTGAGAGTTTTTATCATGAATGGATGTTGAATTTTTTGAATGCTTTTTCAGCATCTATAGAGATGATCATGTGGTCTCCTTCCTTTTTGTTGATGTGGTGGATGATATTGATGGATTTTCGAATCTTGTATCATCCTTGCATCCCTGAGATGTATTCCACTTGATTTTGGTATATGATCCTCTTGATGTATTTTTGAATTCAGTTTGCTAATATTTTGTTGAGTATTTTTGGATCTATTTTCATCAGTGATATTGGTCTGTCATTATCTTTTATTGTGGTGTCTTTGCCTGGTTTTGGTATTAGAGTGATGCTGGCTTCATAGTATGAGTTTAGAAGTATTCCCTCCTCTTCTATTTTTTGGAAAACTTTAAGGAGAATGGGTATTATGTCTTCTCTATATGTCTGATAAAATTCAGTGGTGAATCCATTTGGCCCAGACATTTTGTTCTTAGCTAGTTTTTTGAATAACGATTCAATTTCTTTTTTTTAATTAAATAATTAATCAATTTTGGTATTATTAATGTACAATTACATGAGCAACATTATAGTTACTAGACTCCCCCTATTATCAAGTTCCCACCACATACCCCATTAGTCACTGTCCATTAGTGTAGTAAGATGCTATAGAATCACTACTTGTCTTCTCTGTGTTAATACTGCCTTCCCAGTATCCCCCCACGCTACATTATGTGTGCTAATTGTAATACCCCTTTTTCCCCCTTATCTCTCCCTTCCCACCCCTCTTCCACAGTCTTTTTCCCTTTGGTAACTGTTAGTCTATCCTGGGGTTCTGTGAGTCTCCTCTTTTGTTCCTTCAGTTTTTTCTTTATTCTTATACTCCACAGATGAGTGAAGTCATTTGATACTTGTCTTTCTCTGCCTGGCCTATTTCACAGAGCATAATACCTCTAGCTCCATCCATGTTGTTGCAAATGGTAGGATTTTTTTTCTTCTTATGGCTGATTAATATTCCATTGCATATATATACCACATCTTCTTTATCCATTCATCTACTGATGGACACTTAGGCTGCTTCCACTTTTTGGCTATTGTAAATAGTCCTGCAATAAACATAAGGGTGCATATGTCTTTTTCAAACTGGGCTGCTGCATTCTTAGGGTAAATTCCTAGGAGTGGGATTCCTGGGTCAAATGGTATTTCTATTTTGAGTTTTTTGAGGAACCTCCATACTGCTTTCCACAATGGTTGAACTGATTTACATTCCCACCAGCAGTGTAGGAGGGTTCCCCTTTGTCCACATTCTCACCAACATTTGTTGTTGTTTGTCTTTTGGATGGTGGCCATCCTAACTGGTGTGAGGTGATATCTCATTGTGGTTTTAATTTGCATTTCCTTGATGATTAGTGATGTGGAGCATCTTTTCTTGTGCCTGTTGGCCATCTGAATTTCTTCTTTGGAGAAGTGTCTGTTCAGATCCTCTGCCCATTTTTCAATTGGCCTATTTTATTTTTGTTTGTTGAGGTGTGTGAGGTCTTTATATAATTTGGATGTCAAGTCCTTATTGGATATGTCATTTATGAATGTATTCTTCCATATTGTAGGATGCCTTTTTGTTCAACTGATGGTGTCCTTTGCTGTACAGAAGATTTTAGTTTGATATAGTCCCACTTGTTCATTTTTGCTTTTGTTTCCCTTGCCCAGGGAGATGTGTGCATGAAGAAGTTGCTCATGTTTACATCCAAGATATTTTTACCTATGTTTTTTTCTAAGAGTTTGATGGTTTCATAATTTACTTTCAGGTCTTTGATCGATTTTGAGTTTACTTTTGTGTATGGATTTAGACAATAATCCAGTTTCATTCTGTTACATGTAGCTGTCCAGTTTTGCCAACACCAGCTGTGGAAGAGGCTGTCATTTCCCCATTGTATATCCATACCATATATTAACTGACCATATGTGCTTGGGTTTTATATCTGGGATCTCTAGTCTGTTCCATTGGTCTGTGGGTCTGTTCTTGTGCCAGTACTAAAATTTTTTTTTTTGGTCACCATTTATTTTGTTCACTCCCTGTGTTCAAAGGAGATAATTGGAAAGCCCCATTCATTCAGAGTATTAAGCTCAGAGCTCAGGATCTCTGATTAAATTGTTTTGATTACTGTGGCTTTGTAGTAGAGCTTGAAGTCAGAGTGCATAAATTCCCTCACTTTATTCTTCCTTCTCAGGATTGCTTTGGCTATTCAGGGTCTGTTGCAGTTCTATATGTATTTTAGAACTATTTGCTCTAGTTCTTTGAAGAATGTTGTTGGTATTTTGATAGGGATTGCACTGAATCTGTAGATTGCTTTAGTCAGTATAGCCGTTTTGACAATGTTAATTCTCCCTATCCATGAGCATGGGATGTGTTTCCATTTATTGGTATCTTCTTTAATTTCTCACGTGAGTGTCTTTTAGTTTTCAGGGTATGTAAGCCTTTCACTTCCTTGGTTAGGTTTATTCTTAGGTATTTTTTTTGATGCAATTGTGAATGGAATTGTTTTCCTGATTTATTTTTCTGTTAGTTCATTGTTAGTATATAGGAATGCCACAGATTTCTGTGTATTAATTTTATATCCTGCAACATTCCTGGATTCCGAAATTAGATCTAGTAGTTTTGGAGTGGATCCTTTAGGGTTTTTTACGTACAATATCATGTCATCTGCAAATAGGGACAGTTTAACTTTTTCCTTGCCAATCTGGATGCCTTTTATTTCTTTGTGTTGGAATGCTGTGACTAGGACCTCCAGTACTGTTGTATAGGAGTGGGGAGAGTGGGCATCCTTGTCTTGTTCCCAGTCATAAAGGAAACGCTTTCAACTTCTCACTGTTAAATATAATGTTATCTGTGTTTTTGTCTTATATGGCCTTTATTATGTTGAGGTACTTGCACTCTCTACCCATTTTGTTTAGAGTTTTTATCATGAATGGGTGTTGAATTTTGTCATATGCTTTTTCAGCATCTATGGAGATGATCATGTGGTTTTTGTCCTTTTTGTTGATGTGGTGGATGATATTGATGGATTTTCGAATGTTGTACCATCCTTGCATCCGTGGAATAAATCCTACTTGAACGTGATGGATGATCTTTTGACGTATTTTTGAATTTTGTTTGCTAATATTTGTTGAGTATTTTTGCATCTATGTTCACCAGGGATATTGGTCTGTAATTTTCTTTTTTTGTGGTGTCTTTGCCTGGTTTTGGTATTAGAGTGATCCTGACCTCATAGAATGAGTTTGGAAGTATTCCCTCTTTTTCTGCTGTTTGGAAAACTTTAAGGAGGTTGGGTATTAAGTCTTCACTAAGTGTTTGATAAAATTCAGCAGTAAAGCCATCTGGTCCAGGAGTTTTGTTCTTAGGTAGGTTTTTGATTACCAGTTCAATTTTGTTGCTGGTAATTGCTCTGTTCAGATTTTCTGTTTCCTTCTGGGTCAGCCTTGGAACATTGTATTTTTCTAAGAAAGCTGTCCATTTCTTCTAGGTTATCCAGTTTGTTACCATATAATTTTTCATAGTATTCTCTAATAATTCTTTGTATTTCTATGGTGTCCATAGTGATTTTTCCTTTCTCATTTCTGATTCTGATTATGTGTGTAGACTCTGTTTTTCTTGATAAGTCTAGCTAGGGGTTTATCTATTTATCTTCTTGAAGAAACAGCTCCTGCTTTCATTCATTCTTTCTATTGTTTTATTCTTCTCGATTTTATTTATTTCTCCTCTAATCTTTATTATGTCCCTTCTTCTATTGACTTTGGGCCTCATTTGTTCTTCGTTTTCTAGTTTCATTAATTGTGAGTTTACACTGCTCATATGGGATTGTTCTTCTTTCCTGAGGTGGGCCTGTATCACAATATACTTTCCCCTTAGCACGGCCTTTGCTGCATCGTGTAGATTTTGTGGTGTTGAATTATTGTTGTCATTTGTCTACATATATTGCTTGATCTCTGTTTTTATTTGGTTATTGATCCATTGATTATTTAGGAGCATACTGTTAATCCTCCATGTCTTTGTGAGCCTTTTTGTTTTCTTTGCATAATTTATTTCTAGTTTCATACCTTTGTGGTCTGAGAAACTGGTTGGTACAATTTCAATCTTTTTGAATTTACTGAGGCTCTTTTTGTGGCCTAGTATATTCTTGAAAATGTTCCATGTGCACTTCAGAAGAATGTGTATTCTGCTGCGTTTGGGTGTAGAGTTCTGTAGATGTCTGTTAGTTCCATCTGTTGTAGTGTGTTGTTCAGTGCCTCTGTGTCCTAACTTATTTTCTGTCTGGTTGACCTGTCCTTTGGAGTGTTGAAGTCTCCTAAAATGAATGCATTGCCTTCTATTTCCCTCTTTAATTCTGATAGTGTTTGTTTCACATATGTAGTTGCTTCTGTGTTTGGTGCATAGGTATTTATAATGGTTATATCTTCTTGTTGGACTGACCCCTTTATCATTATGTAATATCCTTCTTTTTCTCTTGTGACTTTCTTTGTTTTGAAGTCTATTTTGTCTGATACAAGTACTGCAGCACCTGCTTTTTTCTCTTTGTTGTTTGCATGAAATATCTTTTTCCATCCCTTCACTTTTAGTCTGTGTATGCCTTTGGGTTTGAAGTGAGTTTCTTGTAGGCAGCATATTGATGGGTCTTTCTTTTTTATCCATTCTGTAACTCTGTGTCTTTTGATTGGTGCATTCAGTCTATTTACATTTAGGGTGATTATCGACAGATATGTACTTATTGGCATTGCAGGCTTTGGATTTGTGTTTACTAAAGGTTCAAGGGAAGCTTCTTTACTATCTAACCATTTAACTTAACTCACTTATTATGCTATTATAAACACAGTCTGATGATTCTTTATTTCTCTCCCTTCTTTTTCTTCCTCCTCCACTCTTTATATGTTAGGTGTTTTATTCTGTACTCTTTGTATTTCCCTTGATTGATTTTGTGGATAGCTGATTTTATTTTGCCTTTAGTTAGTATTTTTTTGGTCTACTTTCTTTGCTATGGTTTTATTTTTTCTGGTGACAGCTATTTAGTCTTAGGTATACTTCCATCTAGAGCAGTCCCTTTAAAATACACTGTAGAGATGGTTTGTGGGAGGTAAATTCCCTCAACTTTTGCTTATCTGCGAACTGTTTAATCCCTCCTTCAAATTTAAATGATAATGTTGCTGGATAAAATATTCTTTGTTCAAGTCCCTTCTGTTTCATTACATTGAATATGTCATGCCATTCCCTTCAGGACTGTAAGGTTTCTGCTGATAAGTCTGATGATAGCCTGATGGTTTTTCCTTTGTAGGTGATCTTTTTTCTCTCTCTGGCTTCTTTTAATAGTCTGTCCTTTTCCTTGATCTTTGCCATTTTTATTAATGTATGTCTTGGTGTTTTCTTCTTTAGGTCGCATGCATTGGGAGATCTGTGCACCTGGTCTGAAAGACTATTTCCTTCTGAAGACTGGGGAAGTTTTCAGCAATCATTTCTTCAAAGACAATTTCTATCCCTTTTTCTCTCTCTTCTCTTTCTGGTACCTCTATAATGCAAATATTTGAATTGGTCACACAGTTCTCTTAATATTCTTTCATTCCTAGAGATCCTTTTATCTCTCTCTGCCTCAGCTTCTCTGTATTCCTGTTCTCTGATTTCTATTCCATTAACAGTCACTTCCACCTCATCCAGTCTGCTCTTAAATCCTTCGATTGTTTATTTCATTTCTGCTATCTCCCTCCTGAATTCATATGTTACCTCTTGAATATTTCTCTGTTGCTCCATCAACATGCTTATGTCTTTTATTTTGAATTCTTTTTCAGGAAGATTGGTAAATCCAGTCTCACCATGCCCTCTCTGGTGGTTGGGAGATTTTGGACTGGATGAGGTTCTTCTGCGTTTTCATGGTCCTGGAGTGATGGGAGTGGTCGCTGGCAAGTGGCTCATGGGTCCACTGGGAGAACAAAGTCCCTTCCTCCTTTCTGGTCACTCTGCCTATCCCCTCTGTCCATGCTGGTCAACCATTCCCAGGGAGTAGCTTCTAGGTTAAACCTCTGAGCTGCCATGGGTGGGGCAGCCCTCGGAATGGCCTAGAGCACTAGCAGGTGTCGCAGGTGAGCTGCACATGTTGTGCTGTGAGAACAATGCCCCTTTGTGCCTCCCAGACTCTGCTCCAGTTTCTGCTGTCTGTGCCAGTCAACTGCATGGAAGAAGCAGCCTCTAGGTCTGGACCATTTAGCCGCGTGCCGGGAGAAGCCTCCATGCTAAGCTGTGTGGTTGCTGTAGGCAGGGCTGTTCCCCGGCTGTTCTGCAGGAATGGCGGGTCAGCCAGTTTGCTTGCATTGCCGGCATGGGGGTCGGGGGAGAAGGAACGGCAGGCTGTTTATTACCATGAGGCTCTTCAGAGCTGCATTGCCACCCTGGGGGTTAGGGAGCCTGAAGTTCCTTAAATTCCCAGCCTGCTGGGCTTAGTGTGCCAGAACAATTTTGTTCACCTGTTCAACCCTTGTCCCTTTAAGACTTTTAAAGCACCCGCTTTTCTTTTGCCCCAGGGCAGCCGGCTGTGGGAACCTGTTTGCAGTCTCAATCTCGGATCTTGCTTTTCCGCTCCTCCAATGTCCAGTGCACCATGCAATGTGTGTCTGTGCTCCTGGGGCAGACCACCAGGGCTGGTTGTTTAGCAGTCCTGGGCTTCCAGTCCCTCCGGACTCTGATTCCCTTCCTTCCGCCGGTGAGCTGGGGTTGGGGGAGTGCTCGGGTCCCGCCAGGTCATGGCTTTGTATCTTACCCTTTTCCGTGAGATGTTGGGCTCTCACAGATGTAGCCTGGCTGTGTACTGTATCTTTCAGTCACTCTTTTAGGAAGAGTTGTATTCGCTGTATTTTCAAAATATGTATGGTTTTGGGAGATTTCTGCCACCATAGTCACACTGCCATCTTGAGCATCTTTATCTTTGTTTCTAAGAAGCATCGTATTTGATCCTCAAATGCTAAAAAATGATAGAATCATGCTTTACATCATATCTCATCTCTAAGGAGTCAGTTAAAATGGCTTTGTTTCACTTTGTTTCTAGGCTTTTATGTCCTACTCCTAGATGTCCAATTGTACAGGGAGATTTGTCATTCACTATTCTTTAATTGCATATAGTGTGGAAGATGTGACAATTTCTTATGTAACTTTTAAAGGCATGCATACACACACACACACGCACATGCACACCCAACAAATTCTGCAGAGCTAACATAATCATTTCATTTATGGAAGTATCTTAAATTTTGGATGGAAATAGAGCTCTTAATAAAATAAGGCAGTTTCAATAAACTTGTGGATGTTATAGGACAGGCCCTTAGAAGCAGACAGAGAGAAGGATTCATATGTAAGTTGTTTCTTAAGATGTGCTCCCCTGACACTCTTGAGGGTGGGGCAGAGGCAGGACAAGGGAGGGAGAAGAAGGTGTAACACGTGTGCCATTTCAGGCAACTCTCCACCTGGTCTAGCAGGGAGCTCTGGAATGTACATTACATTTCAGTTTTTCCCAGCTGGAAGCAAAGTTGCTGTGGGTGGCTGTGACATAACTCAGCAGAGTACAAACCACCAGGTACCTCCAGCAGCTCTAATAATAGCCTGAGGGCAGTGGCTTTGAGAACCACAGTGTGGCCTTTAGAAGGAAAGAGCACAAAAGCAGGAGATGGACACACAGATATCAGCCTCCAGAGGTTTTCTGAGCAGAGAGCACGCACTCAGTCCATTTCACCATCTCTGAGTCCTTATTTTCTTCCTCCTGTGAATTCGGCCTCTTCTCAGAATATCCACCCAAGCTCCAACTCCTTCTGAATTTCAGACCTCAGTCCTTGGAGGGTCAGGATGTGGATTCTCTTGTGTGCTTCTAAAATGAAACTTTTATTTCCTGTTCTCCCTCTATCATGATACAGCCATGGTTCAAGTAAATGAGGTATTTTTTTCCAAATTCACAAATGAGAAAGGCTGTCTATGAGGAGCTGAGTGATTCCTTTTCACTTGCACAGCTGAACTAGACGTAAACCCAGCCTGATTCCCATGCCTCTGACCCTTGTGCTGACCACTGCATTCTCCCTACAATCAGATGCGGACCCCTCTGTGTCTGATAAATGTGCTCTTCCATGTGATACATACCATGAACTTAGCAAGCATTTTAAAATCCTCATTGGTAAGTGGAAACTGTCAAGAGAAACTATGAAGTTGCCCCTGTAAATATTAACTTTGCATGGGTCACCCTTTCTTGTTAATTAAACCCTAGACCGAATGCTTGCTCTGAAGTTAAAGGTCTCACACTGGCAGCCCACAGATGTACTTAAATTATCTTGAATTAATTGTCAAATATATAGATTGAGAGAATTCACATCAGTTTTTGGATTTCTGGCATCTCTGTAAAAGTTAAATGAGCTAGTGACCTTCTATCTACATTCTTTTGTGCTTACAATTTGTTAGAGTGATGCCTCGGCTGTTTCCTTTGGCTATGCTCTTCAATTTGCTTTTCTGTCTAGTCCACCTTGCTCATTTCTGTTACCTGCCTGGTCTCCATATTCGCCTGCACTTGCTATTCTTGCAAGGCTTAGGCTGATGAGAGGAGAGAGAAGTAATTTTGAGTGACTTGCACTTTGGTGTCTGCTGTTAATAGACTTAAAATCAAGAATAACTTAATGAATTCAACAGAGATTGGAGAAATCTTTGTTGTCAATTCATGGAAATTTCCATAATCTTCCATTATTTCATTATTCAAAGGCTGGGTCCTTTGTGGATTGCTTTGTCTACTGGATGTGTATTTTGTGCCATTTCTTTGGGCTACATATTGCTTAAGCATTCGATTGCTAATTAACATCTTCTACAAGAGATGGAAAGGATCCATACAAGATGCATAAAAAATATTTTATGTGGAAGCAAGTCTGAAACAAACTTAAATTAAGGCTTTGCCTTATCTGTGACATTAGTTTTTCCTGCCACTTTTTTATTTCATTGGCATATATGAACATTGGCATAGTTTATTCTCTGTGCATTAATTATTTTTATGAACACACACTAGATTTTTGCATGCCTTTTGTTCAATGTGGGTAGAATCCTTATATTTTCTCTGTGATGCAATGAAAAGAGACACGGATTAAATATCTAGACATCTGATGCTTTTCCTTTAAATCTGTAACTATCACTTTGGTACTAAATCTCTCAAAGTTACAGTTTCTTATATGATCAAATAAGTAGGCTGGAAAGTTGGGGAAGATGCTTAGCTAAGAAAGTCCCAGATTTAAAATCTCTGTGACTGCTAGTTCTTCCAGATCACTGGAAAGTTTAACACTCCAGCGTTCTCCTTTATCTTGACTGTGAGATGCCCAAACTCCAGGCAGACAGCCCTTAGAAGTGCCTTTATCTAGTGTGGCTTGCAGTAGCTTGGACAATACTTCGAGGATGAAGGATGAAGGGCTAGAATTATTTTCCATGATTGTACCTTCTTTAGGTACCTTCTTGTGGTGTAGCTTCTTAAACCAAGATTCTACTTTACTGAGATATTATCACATGAAGAATGATTAAAATGTAACTTAAATATATACATTATACTTTAAAATATCAACTTTATCCTAATGTTCTTTCCAAACTGGCCTGTGTCCCATATAGTTTGCTAGGAGACATCAATACACTTGCCATGCCTAATTCAGTTCATCCATCTCATCTAACCAGAAATAAGGAAAAGGAAAAAGAATGACTCAACAGTAAAATAATGAATCTGAAAGCTATTTTTTTCAAGAAGAAAAATAAAATCTATTTGGTGTTGCTTTAATTTTTGATGATTTACAGTAGGAGTTCTAACGCTCAGCAGGTACCATTTGACATTTTCATCTCCAGTGTTGTGAAGAGATTAGCACTTACTGGTATTGATTTAAACTAGGATTTACACCAGGGCTGTCATTTTTATGGAAAGCGCAATAAAAGAGATTAGAAAGAAATTGCCAAGCGGCCTGAGTCTAATCAATTGTAGAGTACTTTCACTGGGAATTCGCAATTTTACCAAGCAGAAAGTTAACAGGCAGGATAAGCAACAGAAAATGAAATTCACATCAGGACTTAAGAATTGCGGCCAGGCCAAAACAAAACCACATCACCCCAAAAGAGACAGGCTGTTGCTCTGCATCCCCCTGCCAATTTTCCTCAGAGGTTGAGAAAAATTTGTGAAAAACAGCATTTTAAAGCCTACCGAAGTGGAGCAGATTCCTAGGATGAAAGGGAAACATTCATGACGGATTTCAAGATGGAATATTTAAAGCTGCATTTGGGGAGAATTTCTTAAAGCTGAAGCCAAGTTACCTCAATAAGGGTGTATGACTTTTATTTGGTTTTGATTGAGAAGGAGGAGTTAGACTAGGATTGGCTAGCATTGGTGAACTCGAAGTTCACTACTGAGGCTGAATTCAAAGCCCAAGAAAGGCAAAGAGAAAATTACTATGGGGGAAGCATTTATTGCTAAATTCTAAATCAGAGCTCATCCGGCAATTGGCAGTGGGACATGTGAACATTGAGACAAAAGTATCCAAAAGAATATAGTCAGAGATTCTTGACATTCCAGCAAAGAGATACCCAAACAGCATCAGGCAAGTGGTTTACTTGAAAAACTAAGAAGATTCTATTTATGATTGCACTCCATTAATCACAAGTTGAACACATACTTGACAGCAATGATTGTGCACACGGCTCAAGATAAAAAAATATGGGAATGCGTACATAATGGCTCACAACTTATAGGATGAAGCATTTGAAGGTGAATAATGCAAGAAAGGATGGCAAAATATGATCATAGGCTTAGGGGGATAGAGAGCTCAGAAGAGAAGGCAGTCAAGTCTTTGGGGAGGGGAGAGAAAAGAGGATCAAAGACAGCTTCTAAGGGGTGCTCACAGAGCAGAGCTTGGAAGAATAAATGGAAAGACAAGGGAGAGAACATTCCAGGTAAAGGGAATAGAAGGTGCACAGCATGTAGGAAGGAGTTGGAAGAAGGGTCCAGAGTTTGACTATTCCATGGGCAATGGAGAAAACTGGCTGGCCTTAGGTGATGTATGCATGCGTGACATGTGCATGGGCCAGGCAGGGAGAGTGACCCACTCAGTGTGTCTGGAAAGATCAGCAGCTGCCGTCCCAGTCGTCGCCCCCTGGCTCCAGGGAGTGGTCGTCTACATGGCCTCTCTGCTGCCCCCTTGCCTTCAGAGGGTGAGCCTCTCAAAATGTCATCCCTCTGCTCACATCTATGAATGGCTCCATATGGCACTTAGAGAGGGTCTCTTACACGGTTTAGCCTGTTACAACCCCTTGAACCACAGCTCATGCACTCAGTGAAGATTCAGTGCTTCCTTATGGACCCTCAAATACCCCTTTCTCAGGGCCTTTCCATATATCATTTTCTTTTCCTGGAATGCTTTCCCCCTGCAAATGTCCGTGCTCACTCCCTCAGCGCTCAGATGTTATCTCCTCAGAGATGTCTTCTTCAGCCATTCTGCATGCTGGATATAATTTTGAGTGAATGGATGGGTGGATAAGTAAATAAATAGAGGGGGCAAAACTGGAGGTAAAGTATCCCTCAACAGGTTTGGAAGAGATAATAAGTGTGTGGGTATTAAGGATAATGGATGGTGCTTGGTGATAACCTAGATACAGTAGAGATGGGGATGGGAGACTGGAGGATTGGATGGACTGGAGGAAAAACACATTTTTGGAGGGAAGAACAGTATAATGAGTATTGTCTAATAGTTATAGGACACATGTCATGTACATTACATCTATTAGCTCACTTAATTCTCTGTAGTAAACATTCTTATCATCATCATTTTCTTTTTTTAGCTGAAGAACCTGAGGCTCAGAGAGATTAAGCAATTTGACCAAAATCATACAGCTAGTAAAGGGTGGATGGAGTCCAGACTTAACAGCAGGTCTAGCTGATGCAGTTTACATAAACCTATTACTTTGGCAACTGCCAGTAGTTTTAATTGTGAGAATCAACTGCTACAATCAATGCAAAAGTTTAGAAGGTACATAAATTGGATACAGTCATGTATTCTGGAGAGAATACACTGAAATGCATGGAACCTATTACTATCTTGAAATTTTTAGAGGAAGAAGGATTTAAGCATAACTTAAATCCTTTATGCCATAGACTTAACCCATTCCCTTTTACCTGAAACTCACAGAAATGTTAATATTAACTCCTCCACACAGTGCTAGCCAGCCCACTGCATTAAGTTAAGTGATCTGGGCACAGTACAATCACAGAGAGAGGCTATGATGTCCATGTTCCCCCTGAAGAGGTGCAATAGGGCAGCTCGGAAATCTTGTGGCACATTCTGAAACTGTTACCACTCAACACTCCTTAGTGAAGTCAAGGTTAGTGGAATGTTTTCAGAGAGAAAGAGGAAATGAATTAAAGAATGAGGGCCTTGCCAACTATGCAAAAAAGCCTCAACTCTTTTTGAAAAGATATGGTAAAAATATCTCTCAAAGCCACAGTGACCAGGGCAGGTGGTCAACACATTACAAGGTGGGGAGGCTGGACACCGATGGGGAAACAAAAAAAGAAAAGCAGGCTATTTTCATAAATATTTTATTCACAGCAGGAACACTGACCTTTTCTCCAAGCTAAGCCCTTTGCAAACATAAAAATGGGCAGTCATTTCCTATGAAGTTACCTTTCAAATCAAAGGTAGTTGAAAATACTGCTTAGGATTTTTTTTTTTTCATTTAGGCAAAGAAAATCGTTCTTGTCTGGTGGCTAAATTATGCAGAGTTTCTTTCCTCCCTTCCTGTCCCTTTTGCCCTCCCTCTCTCCCACCCTTCTTTCCTTTCCTTTTACTTTGTATAAAATTCACCTTTTAAAACTTTTTCATTATGGAAAAGAATACACAAATAGAAAAATACACAAAACATAAATTCACCTTAACAAATTACTCTAAATGCACAAATAACTGCCACATAAACCAAGACGCAGAACATAACCACTATTCTGAGGCTCACTCCCTCACCTGCCTTTTCCCATTTACAATCCTCTCTCTCCCACCTAGAAATAGCCAATCTCCTAACATTTATGGGAATCACTTCCTTGCTTTCCAAACTAGTTTACTACCAAGAATGTGTCCCCAAAGTATAATTTTGTTGGCTTTTTGAACTTACGTCAATGGAATCATATTGGAGTTTTTGCTTTTGGCCTTGCGTTTTGTTTTTTGGTCGAATGATATATGCTGAAAATCCACCCATGTCATTGCATGTAGCTTCAGTTCATTAACTTTGATTTTCTATAACAAGAATCAGTAAACTTTCCCTGTAAAGGACAAGAAAGTGAGTATTTTATTTTTTGTGAGCCACATACAGTCTGTCATGCATTTGTAATGGGAAAAGCAGGCCACTGGCTGGATGGATTTGGCTCATGGGCCATAATTTGCTGACCCTTGCTCTACAGCATTTCAACAAACGAGTAATATTCAATTCTAACAGTGAAGACCATTTTGAATGCTCTCATGTTTTTGCACATTATGAATAATAATATTAATGTCATTATTACTGTCTTACACAGTCCATTATCACTTACTCACCTATTTATCTCTGTCTTTGATTTTTATATATTTGTGCTTATTTCTGTTTCTTGTTTCTGCTGATTTGTATTTATAGTGTCTTGTCTTTTTATGTGCCTATTTATCTTTGACTATGTGCTGGACACTGTATTTGAAGTTATTTGGAGAAATAGTTTACAGTATAGGATGCTGTATTTTTCCTCTAAACAAGATTTTCCATTGACTTCTTTGAATACTTAGGGGCACTAGCAAACTACTGGAATGGACTTAATCCAATTTTAGGATTAGAATTTTCTGGACTATCTAGAAGAGTTGAAGTGAGGCTGCAGTCTGTGCAAAGGCTGATTTACTTTCATTTCACCCTTACTCTTGGAATCTTAACCCAAAGCAGGGGCTGGTTTATTGTGGCAGGCCCAGAACGCTGGCATGTGTGGCCTGATGAGATGTTCAAAAGTTTTAATTGTGATGAAAATCAAAAGTGTGATTCAAATTGTCAGCTCTCTTTTTAGGATTTGACAACTGTCCATAATGTGAAAGTGGCCTGGCGTGCTTGGCCTACCTTTCCACTTACCTCTGTGGGACCTTGGCCGAGTAATTCCTTATTTTTGTTAGCTTTTGTTATTTTTAAGAAAATGTTGTATGTGTTTGTCTTTTGCTTTTCTAGTTTAGGTAATGAATCACCTAGTCATTCATTACTAGCGGCAGAAATCCTCATAATTTACATTTTTTATTTAAAAAGAATATATTTTAAGTTAGTTTTCATGAGAGAAAAGAATATGTAAGAAAATTGGAAAGTCATTCTGATAAAATTAAGCACCCAAATCAAAATACAGTATTCCATAATCTTTAATTATTTTCTAAATTCTTACACAGTCTCTCCTGGGAAATTTCTAACCTATTAATTGTTTTATTATTAGTTTTTCTACCAAACCTAATTCTGTTAGAACTTATTAAAATTGATTTTTAGCATAAATACAAAGAGATGATGCTAAAACCTCATATTCTGATTATTCTATTTGTGTTTTTTTTTCCTTGCACTGTTTATGAATTCAAGGAAAGAATCTGGTCCAATAAATGATTCATCTCATACTAATGAATATAAGCATCACTGCATCTTGTTCTGATTTATTTGTCAACAGAACTAAACAACAAAATGAACTTGAGACATAAGGTTAAAAAACACTGGGAATCTAAAACCTGTATTGTCCCTGCTTTTAACCATTTCAGGGTGTGTAATGAAAAGCTCAAAAGACTTCTCAAGATTTGAAAAGAAAACATGACAAACCAATTAAAACTTGATTTCCAATAGATCTGTAAAACCAAATGTGTCCTTGATGTGGCCAGATGAAAAGTACAGGGCATGTCAGATTATTAACATCAAATATCATGTTTAGATAGACACTGTGACAAACCTATTTATTAATCTTTATCAGGTTAAAAAAATACAAACAAAATGAGCAAAACCATGCTTCAGAGAGCTGCAAAAATTTCATGGAGACTGGGGTGAAAAGGACATAAGAAGTTTTGTTCGCCTTCCTTGTCATGGGCTCTAAATTCATCTTTCCCTCTATTTCACCCTAGGGATCAATGATCTTTGGTATGTAATGGAAAAGCTAGAGAATGAAGGTTTTCACCTCACATTGGGCCTTTAATGCATCCAGACTGAACCAATGTTGTGGTTTAAAGTGCCAATTTGCTGGTAATAGAGTCCTTATGGCTTTCGCTGTGGTGTTATGCAGTCAAATCAAGGATCGAGTGACTGTGGAACTTTAAGACTTCAGTTGTTAAACAGAAATAAAAATGTGCTGTATCCTTCCTGGTAGCCCAACTCAGCAGCAACTGTTGCTAATAGAAAGAGATTAGATGGAAAAATCAGAAGATGCCTTATTTTGGAAGGCCTCTCAGTATGACTTTGGACCCCTGGACAGATGTTTAGTGAGCGCTTATTAGGTTCAGTGCCTGCCATTTAGAAGCTTACCATTTAGCTGGAGTATAATATTGGTAGCACATATTGAAGCATAATAATAGACTTTGCAGCCTGTTGTCCTGTGTTCAGTTCTGTGTTCTGCCACCTTCTAGCCAGGAAGACAAATTATGCACTGAGCCTAAATTTCCTCATCTATAAAGTAGGGATAATGAGTATGATTTTATAGGGCTCCTTTTAGAATTACAGACCCAAATAAGCATGGGATAAACACACTTATGGCTGTTGCTCTAGTAGCAGTAGTTGTTGCTATTATTACAAGTAGTAGTATGAGTATTAAAACATTTGTACCAGAAATGTAATTATCAAAACAGACAATAAATAATGTCCAATGAGAAGTACAGAAGAAAGATGCTACTGGAGACCATCTCCACCCACACAGCTTAAAGCCTACATCAACAGGACTTTCTACTCCACTATCTTCAGTATGCCATCACTATGCCAGGTAACTCTTGCCCAAGAAGCTGCAAATAACTTGATTGATCATTTCAGAAAATTCCTGACTCATCAACTCTTCAAAGAAAACACCAAATGACATTTTATACCCTGCATCTTTGAACCTCACAAATTTGAGCCCTATCACAAATTCTTTACCCTGCTGTGTCCACCAATACTAAACTATTGCGTCATGATCCTTATCCATTCCTAACCAAGCCCATGGCCCCTCCTACTGAGTGACTCATTTTATGGACTTCAAAATCCCATAAGTACTCCTACATTGCCTTGTCCCCTCTGAAATGCTACTAAGACCCTCCAAGTACTTCACTTACTGCAGAAGAGGAAACTCAGCTTGGTCTTATTAGTAGGTTGTTTGGGAGATAAATTCAGGAACCAGTATTTGACATAGTGGAAGGAAAATTGGAGAGAGAATTAATTTTCTTGTACCTATAACAACTAATGCTGTGCCTTACTTATTCCCAGGAATTACTCAGTAATGATATTTTATAACTCAATAAGTTGTAGAAAACTGATAAAAATGTAGAAATATGACTATTCTCCATGAAATGCAAATTGAGTTCAGTGACAAGCAATTGATTAATGTCCTGTGGATACTGACCCAGTTTTGCATCTATTTGCAATTTCAGCTTTCTTATCTATAGCTGTAAATGTGTGGTGCTTTGGATTCTCCTTTGAACTGGTTTTGACATCATGCCAAACTGTTTTCCAAAGTGGTTGGACCACTTTACATTCCCACCATCAATGTATGAGAGCCCCAATTCCTCCACATCCTTGCCAGCACTGGGAATGGTCAGTCTTTTTTATTTTAGTAATTCTAATAGGCGTGTAGTGGCAACTCACTGTGGTATTAATTTGCACCTTCATAAGACCAACTATATTGAGCATCTTTTCATATATTTATACATCACATGAATATTTTCTTTGGTGGAGAATTATTCAAATATTTTGTCCACTTTATTGGGTTATTTTCTTATTATTGCGTTTTAAAAGTTCTTTATGTATGCTAGATACAAGACCTTCATCAGCTGTATTCTTTCCAAATGTTTTCTCCCAACTTTAGCCTTTTTTGTTTAGTCTTTTAATAGTATCTTTCAAAGAGCAGATATGTTTAATTTTGATTAAGTTCAATTTATAAATTTTTTCTTTTATGGATCTTGCTTTTGTTGTCATATATAAAAAATATTTGCCTAAACCAAGCTGCAAATATTTCCTCTTATGTTTTCCTTTTCATCATTTTGGGCTTGCACAAAAGTCAAGTACGCTTTGAGTTAACTTTTCTATATTGTGCCAGGTATGAATCAAATTATTCATCCAATTATTGTAGCCCCATTTAGTGAAAAAGCTCTCCTTTCTTCACTGAATTTCATTTTACCAGCTGAAAAGAGCTCTGGCAATGGATGATGGTAATGGTTACACAATATTATTAATGTATTTAATATCACCGAACTGTATACTTAAAATGGCTTAAGATGGTAAATTCTATATTATGTTTATTTTATCACAATAAAAAATCAGAAAAACTTCAGGGCAGAAATGAGTCTTTCATAAATGTCAAGACACTTGAGATTGCAGTAATTGGGTATCTTTAATAGATACAGTGCTGTTCAGGTTATCTTTCTCTTTGAATGAGATTTGGCAGAAATCTCTTTCAAGGAATTTTTTGATTTCAACTATTTTCCAACTTTCGGCACAAATTTTTAAAAATAATGTTACCTTGTTATCTTTTCAATTATCTTTAGAATCTGTAATGATGTTGCCTCACTCATTCCTCATGTTGGTAATTTGTGTCTTCTTTTTAAAATTAATTTGGCTAAATTAATCAGTTTTATTAATCATATTAATTAACCAACTTTTGGTGTCATTGATTTTATGCATTGCTTTCCTGTTTTCTGTTGTATTCATTTCTACTATGATCTTTCTTATTTCCTTTATTCTGCTTACTTTGGGTGTCATTTGCCCTTTTAAAAATCAGTTGCTTAAGGACAAAGCTGAAATCATTGATTAGAGATATTCTTTTCCACATTAGACATTTAGTGTTGCAAATTTCCCCTTAGAAACTGCTTTAACAACCACCCAAATTTTGATATGTTGTGTTTTTATTTTCATTCAGTTCAAATACTTTCTAATTTCCCTTTTGTTTTCTTTGATCCATTAGTTACTTAAGATTGTGTTAGTTTCCAAATACTTAGGCATTTTTACCAATAACTTTTCTGTTACTGATTTCTAATTTAATTCCATTGTGGACAGAGAATGTACTTTGTATGACCTGGGTACTTTTCCTGCTTATTTGTTCTACCAAGTATTAAGAAAGAGATCTTGAAATCTCTGCTTATACTGTGGATTTATCTATTTTTCTTTGCAGTTCTATCAGTTTTGCCTCATGTATTTTGAAACTCTCTTATAGGTATGTAAATATATAGGATTGTTATGCCTTCTTGATGAATTGATCTTTTTATTGTTATGAACTGATCATATTAATCACCGGTAATTTTTTGCTTGGAAGTCTACTTTGTGTCTTTTAATAATGTTACTTCAGTTTTATTTTGTTTTGCTTTTCTTTGAACTAGTGTGATGACACACTCAAGGTGATCACCATTGCCGTGCCCTGTTCAAAGTCCTTCCCATGGAAGGAACTGGTGACTTGCTTCTAACCAATAGAATAGGGAAAAGGTGATGGATGTCACTCCCATTTTTAATTTGTTTGGTTTTGGATAATTTTATTGTTATGTGTTCCAGTTTAGTAATTTTTCTCCTGCAAGGTCTAATCTACTATTAATTCCATGCAGAGTATTTTCCATCTCAGACCTTGTCATTTTATCTCTAGAAGTTGGACTGGGATCTTAAAAAAAAATTTTTTTCTATGTCTTTATTTAACTCTTGAACATATAGAATACAATGATAATAATAGTTTTGATGTTTTTGTATACTAATTTCAACATCAGGATTGGTTCTGGCTAACTTTCAATTGGTTGACTTTTCTCCTTTTTATAGATAGTATTGTCCTCAATCTTTCCAAGTCTGGTAATCTTTCACTGAATGAAAGACAACATCAATTTTACCTTCCTGGTGCTGGATATATATATATTTTTATTTAGTGGTCCCCTCTATTATGCTTGGTAAAATGCTACATGCTTGCTTTATTATTATTATTATTATTTTCCTTTTTATTTTATTTTATTTTATTTTTTAATATAATTTATTTTATTATCATTAATCTACAATTACATGTGCAATATTATGGTTATTAAACTACCCCTTCATCAGGTCCCCCCCACCAACCCCATTACAGTCACTGTCCATCAGCGTAGTGAGATGCTATAGAATCACTACTTCTCTTCTCTGAGTTGTACTGCCCTCCCCGTGCCCCCCCAACATTATATCTGCTAATCGTAATGCCCCTTTTTCCCTCTTATCCCTCCCTTCCCGTCCATTTTCCCCAGTCCTTTTCCCTTTGGTAACTATTAGTCTGTTCTTGGGTTCTGTGAGACTGCTGCTGTTTTGTTATTTCTATAAACTTCTTGAGGTTTTTTCTAGGATGCAGTTCAATTACTTGGAAACACTTTCATCCTTGCAGATCTCACTTTTAAATTTTGTTAGGCAAGACCAGTGGGGGGTTTTCTCCACTACTGAGGCAAAACCCTCCTGGGCACACTATCCAATGCTCCTGTGAATTATATTTTCAAGTCTGGTTGATAGGAAAAGGCACTATTCCTGACCCTGAGTATTTTTCCTCTAGTACTTTTGGATACTTTTTTTCCTAGCCTCAGGAAGTTTCATGAATGTGATCAGTATTTTGCTGAATGTTTAAGTGGGACCCTCTGCAGATCTCTGGGGTTCTATTTCTTTGGTAGTCTGTTCTGCAAACTCTAGTTGGCTTGGTCTTCTTGGGCTCTCAACTCCATTTTCTAATTTGGAGAGTCTGGTAGCCTCTCCCTTGGTTCCCCTTTACTGTGCCATCGGTGGAAACTCTCTCAAGACAGTAAGTGGAGGCAATTGTAGAGCTAATCTTATTTATTTCTCATCTCCCAGGGGTCACTGTCCTTCACTGTCTGATATCTAGTGTCCGGAAAAACATTGTTCCACAAATTTTACATTTTTAGGGGGTTGTTGCAAGAAGATAAATTTGGTTCCTGATACTCCGTCTTGACCTCTTGAAGTTTTGACTTGTGATGGTTAAAAGAGGGATCAGTAAATAATCAAAAGCAAATATGTTGTGCTTTTTTAATTCAATGAGATAAGAAAGGAATCTGTGTATATATGAATACATTGTAAACTTCTTGTTTCTATGCCAACTTTAATCATTCTTCCTAATAATCAAAATCTGCGAGATCAAATGCGTTGGTAGATATATCAGTGTTTTGGACATTTTATAATGCTTTGATATTATCTCCAAATTTTTGTATTAATCTTTCCAAGAAAGGATATATCTCCTCCTCTCCAAAAAAGAAAGGAAGGCATGACAGCATCAGAGTTCTTAAAGGGAATGGATGGTAACTGAAAAAATACTCTCCAATTTAATCAGTTCTTAATTATCCAAGATACTGAGTGGATAAATGATCTTATAATTCACCCACACATGTATGTCTACATAAAGGCCACAAGGAATGTGTATCTTCAGATTCCAAGTTGCAGAGTTTTCTATCTTACTTTTTACCACTTTCATTTCAGATGCCCAAAGATGCTGTTTACATATTTTTCAAGACGTACATAACCTCTTTAATGAAGAGTTAGTAGCTCAATGTAAAAGTCTGTCACAGATGAAAAATGTTACTGTGGGAAGTCGATATTATTAGGTCTGAGACTGGACTGGATATATTTAAGTGGCAATGTCTGCATCTGACCTTTCCCATCTCCCCCCTCCTCCTGTCATGTGGTTCCCAGGAGATACACAATTCCCTGAGCCAGGTGCATAAGCCATTCTGCTTTAAAGAAAGAGGAAAAGTTTGTTTTTCTTTTTCTCCTGAGCAAATTTTGATATTAATAGGGACTTCTGGTGCCGTGGCTGCCCCTGAGATGAGGGTCATCTGGACTAACTAGGAGGAGGGTGGACCCCTTTCTGCTCATGAGCTCTGAAGGGGTCTTAATGCCTGTGCAGTTCTTACAGCACTTAGTAGTTCTGTGTGGCATCTCTGGTGTCTGAGGCAGTGCTGGAGATTGATGTGGTCATCAAGGTGACTGACAGGAGCTTCTTACACTATTAATATGAGAAGCAAGTCAGCCTCTCTGCCTGTCTGCACTCGCCTATGGCTGACATCTAGTGAATAGATTTTACTTTTTTCTTACTTTCTAGAACAAGAAGACCTGCTCATATCAAGTCATGTTATGCATACCTGTGCATTCAAAGAGGCTTATATAAATGAATAAACAAGCAAGAAAAAAACTTTAAGTTATCTGCGCACGGCATAGAAACATGGCAAGATTTGTAAACAATCACAGGGAAGAGATCTATCAGAGAAAACTATGTCTCCCCTCCCACTTTTGGATCTGTGAAAAGCAGGGGCCAATGTGTTCTGCTGCTGTTTTTAACACAATTCCCAACTTTGGTGCAGAGTACTCAGTGACCTTTATAGGCTAGCTTATTTTTCACTCCCAGAATGGCTTTAGAGATTTCATGGTTCCTGTGTTAGGAGGCTTAGAGGATTCCTGAGACGCCCAGTGGCCAAGCTTAGCCATGTCACCAGCCCAGACTGTATTTTGCACCTATGTAACCATTTTGGCAAAATCAGTGATGATTTTTATTCCTTTCCCTCACCAGTGCTCCATATTGTTCTGACCTGACTTCTCACTGGCCCCTCCATAGAGGATCTTTCCTGATTCCAAGTAGGGGGTGTCTTGCAGTTGTCCCTCCTAACAGACCCTCCGTTAAGGGCAGGAGCAGGAAAGGCCATCAGAGTGCAGCATGGGGCTTGTCTGGCAGATTCCACATGCTGCAGGTTCCCAGGGTGCTCACATCCAGTTTGGGAGTCAAGGGGATGGGGGACCTGAGAGTGGCCAGTGCCTTAGCCAGGGTGGGATTCAGATGACACTTCAATTAGAATCCACTTTTTATAGCCTGTTTTATTTTATTTTTTTAAAAACATGTAGATAGAAAGAGTTTTGGAGCAGAAAAGAAAGTCCAGAAATCGACCTAAATACAAAAAAGAAATTGTACATAAAAAGATAAAAAAAACAAGGGTCATTTATGGTTGTATGAGGGGTCCAGGATAAATAAGAGGAAAACGATTAAGTTTAATCCATCTCTAACATCTCATACCAAAATGAATTCCAAAATAGCCAAAGGGTTCACTGTGAAAACTGACACCATTCATGATTAGAAAAAAGCGTATTTTAAGAATCGTCTTTAAAATAATTATCAAATTAAAATAAATCATCTTGATGTGGGAGTTTCAAAGCTAGACCCCAAGCTAGCAGCTATAAATGTTGCTTAACTACATAAAATTAAAAAAAAAAACTTGTATGTTAAAAATCCTGTGTAATAAGCAAAGTCAAAGGACAAATGACAAACAAAAACAAATTGCAACTCATATTAAAGAGTTAGTTACCTGAACATATAAAGATTCATGCAAATCCATTAAGCAAAATATCAAAACCACAACAGAAAAACAGCAATGGATGTAAACGGGTATTTCAGGAGAAAAAATACAGGTGATGCTTAAACAACAAGCCCCTGTAATTTGTAATAACTGAGAGCCGAATTAAACTACAATTAGAACATTATTTTTTTATTTTATAATCAAACATTTAAGAACTGTGATGGCAAGAGTGTTAGCATAGAGAAAGCTTTATACTTTGTTGCTGGGGACATCAAATGGCACACCCACTGTGCAGGACAGATGGCAATATCTATAAAGGTAACACATGTACATTTGTAGGCCAGCCTTTACTGGGAATTTATTGTGGAGATAGATATAGGTACACTTTTTGCATGTCCAAGTGTATTAGTTTCCTGCGACTGCCATGACCAAGTACCACAAATTTGGTGACTTAAAACAAGAGAAATTTATTTTCTCATATTTCTGAAGCCAGCAGTCTGAAATTAGCATCACTGGGCTGTAAAGGTGTTGATGGGGCCACACTTCGCCTGGAGGCTCTAGGGAAGAATCTATCTGCCCCTTGCCTTTTCCAGCTTCTGGTGGCTGCTGACATCCCTTGACTTGCTGCCCCATTTTTCCAACCTTTAATTTCAGCATCTAAGCTACCTAAGCATCTCTGTCCAAAAAATTCTGATTCACTATGGATAAGATACAATGCTACAAAGCTAAGGTCAGGAAGACCATTCAGGGGCCACCAGATAATGGAAGAGAAAACAAGAAGACATTAATTTTATTACATTTTGAAGCTTGGGCTGGAATTCTCCTGCATAAAAGGACTTGGTGTGTAGGGGAGCTCCAGCAAGATAGAAAATGCAGGTGTCCAGACCATGAGGTCAAAGACCACGGGGCTAGGAGTCCCATAGGTCTCCTGTGCTGGCCTGAGCGATATTGTAATGAAGCAAGGATTGGATATCCTCAAAGTTAGGACAAGTCTGTTGCTCATTTTTTCATCATCAGGGACTATAATCTCATGAGCAGGTTTGGGTGGGCCCTTTCTACTTGAACATGGACCTATGGGCTTCCTGCTGGAGATGGTCTCCTAACCAGAGGAAGCTGGGGCTAGGGGTGGCTGTGGGACAGGAAGACTCAAGAGAGACCCCACAGCCCTCAGGGATGTCTGTAGGTCATGGCTTTGGTTGTTCCTGCCTCCTGAGTTCTTGCTTCAGTCCCTATGGGGCCTGAGTGAGTTTCTTGTCCTTGGACCTTTTCACTTATCCTTTATTTTAAGCTAATTTGTGTGAGTTTATCCTTGCAATCCAAGAGACCTGACTTGACCATGGGTTCATTTTGCAATATTTCTTTTGCAAATGAGACATTCGCATGTCACAGAATCTGAAATCAATATCTGTAATGCCTAGGAGGGATCAATAACACTGTTATGAAAATGCAAAATTATGATTGCAATGACATAAATTGCCCCATACTAATGGAGAAGTGTGAGGCAGTGAAAAGAAGCCACTTCAGATTGAGGCACACCTGTTTTCATCTTGCCCTCATCGTTTATTTGTGATGTGACTTTGAGCAAATAATCTAAGCTTTCTGAGATTTTTTTTTTCATCTGTATATGGGGGAAATACCACATGCTGTTTTGCTGAGAGGATTAGCGATAATATGTGTTCAGAGCTGAGCAACATACTTGAGGCCTAACAGATGCTTAATAAATAGTGACTGATCATCATGACACTAAGTACATGAGCAATAAACTAGCTGATTGATTATGACTGTAACGGCGAACATCACGTCTGAAATGAAAACCACAATTATAGGAATAGACTAATCTGAAATCAACAAATGTGGAATTGTCATTGCGGTTATGAAAGAAGGATTGCAGCATATACGGAGATGTAAGCAGATTCTGACTGCACGAGGCAACTGCCAACCAAGAGTAAGGATATTGAGGAATGACCTGACAATATGTACTTTGTGGCACATGGAAAATATATGAATTACCTCACCTGGAGCAGCATATCATGAAAGCTGACAAAGAGAGCCGAGAAATTCCTATATGTTGGACAGAGGAGACACTAATGATGGTATTACAGTGACACACTGACTATGGTGCTAAAGTGCAGAACAGGTGGGTTAACTTTCAAATGCAAATTGACAAATAACACAATTGGAAATCAGAATCCCAGGTGTGTGAGTTACTTCATCTAAGCCTCTATGCCCATGGAGTCTCGAATCACAAAAGACACATGGTTGTTTCTCCTTAAAAAGTTGAAGTGCTTTGCTCTAGACTTTAAAGTGCACACTTTTCACCTGGGGATGTTAAAATGCAGATGCAGACACAGCATATCTGGAGTGGGCCCTGGGATGCTGCATTTCTCACATGCTCTCAATGGATGCCAGTTTTGTTGGTCCTCTTCCACGGAGCAGAGTTTACATAAAAGGAGTTGAGAATGGAGTAAATCCTGAAAAAATGGATTCTGAAAACTCACTTGCAAAACCCTGGACACTGGAGAAGAGCTTTGGGCTTCAAACCCCCACTTGGTGGCTTCCACTTGGCTTCTGAACGGATAGGCTATTCCTTACTCTCTGTCTGGGGTAGGGACACTCTTCCTTGCCTTGCTTCAACCTTGCCTTGCTCTTTAATGCCTGGGCCAGTTTGGAAGATGGTGGATATGATTTTTGGGTGAAGACAGGAAGCAGCCTATGAAATCATGTCACCCTAGGGTCTGTAATCTTTTTGACTGTGACAGTTCATTGTCACTTAGCAGAAATTGCTGGTTATGAATATTTAACAAATTTGCAATTAGCTCATCTACCAACATGATTACCGAAATGGAATGAGCCATTGAACAAAGCTACTAGGATTATGTACATAATGCCATTCTGATTACACATGCTTACACATCTGCTTTTGTTTTTCCCTCTCCTCTGGCACCATTTTTACTAATTTTTATAAAATCAAATGCCACACTTGACTGCCTTCTACAGTCTCATGCTGTGCTAAGTAGGTAGATGAAGCATTTTGCAGATTCTGGGTCAAAAATTTAGTCTCATGTGCGGTGTTGCACCGCAGCAAAAATGCCTGGAATCCGTATCTTAATTCCTCACCGATTTCATCCTCAGTCCCATATCAAATTGCTCAAGTTTGCTTGTCTCTTTCCAAAAAAGCACTACATTTTATCTGCTTGATTCACCCTAACTGGGTTGTCACGCAGGTTAATTAAAAAACAAATCCGCGAAGGAGGGAAGAGGTCATATGATTTGAAGTCAGGAACTCTTGAGACTCACTGGCTGCGTGACTTTGTTTATGGACTCTTCATGTCTTTGGGCTTCAGATTCTTGTCTGCAAACTGAAGACAATCATTACATTTTGGTATTATTAAGACCAGAGGTTGCTCTCTTTATTCTGTTAGAAACAGCTTCCTGCTACTCCCCTGGAGAAATCAAAGAAAAAGCACAGAAAAGTGAAGGGTCAACCGTATGATAGGAAGTGGTCCAGTGGCTCAGAGAATCATCCTTCTGCTTTCTGTGCCGCAGAAGCTGGGAAGCTTTTTCCTCTGTCAATAAAAACAACTGTAGCAGCGACATGGAAACACTTGTGTTTGATTCTGGAAGCAAGAAAACATTGCACCACTCAAAACAGACATTATCACTATGCTTTGACTATTAATCAGTTCTACTGTTACATGGATTTAATTTTTCTGAAGTACATTTCAAACTGTCATCAAGGCGGGGCAGGTCATATTATCTTTGAGCTCTTCGCTGAATTGTGCTGTCTGCTTTGTTGATAGATCCTGTACTCTGTATTTCTTAGTGTTTTAGAAAATGATTTTGATTATTTCTCAAGTGTAGCTTGGATTTCTAAAAAGCCACTATTTCAGAAGTTCAAAAGTCAATTGGGAACAGTGTAAGAGTTCCCGGGTACGTCTTAATGAAAGCGTTACTACTGATAATAATAATCAGTAATAATAATAGTCATGCTACTTTGTATAGAAATATAGGACTTCGGTTTGCAAAATGCGTTCACATGCATTAGGTCACACATTCTGCTGATACTCACAGACACCTTGTGTTTTTAAGGTTGGGCTTTTCCCAGCCCTTCTGCTGCTGGAGTCTGGGTCTTAGCATTTGAAATCATCCCAGTATTGATTACACCCTAAGGACCAAACCTATGAATCAGCAATCTGCTTGTCTCCCCATTTCATTCCTGTCATATATCATTAGTCCTAAAAGAATACTTGACCATTTACTCAGTATGCATTCATTCAGTTGGTCTTCCACCCAATAATCATGAAGAACCTAATACCTGCAATTTGCTCTATTGTGGAGAAACAGAGGTAAATGTGGCACTGTCCCTACTCCCAGGGAGTTCAGCGTAATGACAATGTCTGATAGGGAAGTCAAGACCCTGGGTACACTGGGGTAAGAGCTTGCTGGAGGTAGGTATGGAAAAAGGCCACCGAACCAGCTTGGCCTGAGGTGGTCAGCAAGTGCCTCCTGTGGGTAAGTCATTAGGGAGGGGGAGTGTCTTTAGCCAGGAGAATGGGTGGTGGATGAGAAGAAAGATGTTTCAAAGAGAAGGATTGAAAAGCAGAGATTTGGTGCCCCAAACGGCATGGCTTATAAGCAAGTGCAGCACAGCAATGCCTTCTATATTCTACTAAGACACAGTTATTTAACTCTTTATTGTGGACATTAACACATACACGTAAGTAGAGGGAATGGTATGATGAGGTCCTGCAGAGCCATCACGCAGCTCCAATGGTTTTCTGCTATTAAAGGAAATTCCTATCTGCTGTTAGCTTTGTGGCTTCAGGAGGCACACAACGGAACAAAAAAGACCCAGAAACAGGTCCATGCAGGTGGCATTGCAGATCTATGGGGAGAAAATGGAATATTCAACAAGTACTGATGTGATAATTTACCATGTGGCAAAAATTAATTTGGGTCCTTCCTCCACAATCTTTGCAAATATAAATTTCCAGTTTGGATTAAAGACAAAAAGCAAATCATTAAATTTTTTTTGAAGAAACGATAGAAGGATATCTTTATAGACTTAGGATTGGGAAGGATTTCTTAGAGCTAAAAATCACAAACTCCCCCCCCCCAAAAAAAGTGGTAAATTCCAGTTTTGGAAGACAAAACGTTTATGTTCATTGTTGGCCAAGATGAAAAATTAAGAAGACAAGCCAGGTCTGGGGGAAAATATCTGGAATGTGTATAGTCAATGTGAATGATCAGGATTCAATTTCAAAATATAAGAAATTCTCACAAAGATGGACAATCCAATAGAAAAATTAGTTAATTACATGACAGTTTTTGCAAGAAGAATCACAGTGGTCAATGAACATATAAAAATACATTCAACTGCACTAGTAATCAGGAAATTCAAATTTGAACCATAATGCTCTAGGGTGCGTTCCATAGGAGGATTCAATGATATTTTTAATGTTTTAAATCTTGAGCTGGATGGTGGGTGCATGGTATTCATCATATTATTCTATATACCTTATATCATAACTGAAGCTTCATATATGTGCATATATATGTATATATGTGTATATACTTATATGTATATACCTGCACTCTATATACGTAAATATGTATGTATATGTATATGATGTATTTATGTATCTAGAATGTGTATTTGTGCATATAAGTATACGCACATATATATTATATGTATGTCGCACTTCATTAAATAAATTAGCACAAAACTTCACAGCATTTAATTATTTACCAGGAGCACCTTAAGAATCGCACTGCATGAGGACAGTTCAACTGAATTTGATTTTTGCCCAGAAACCAAAATTGACTTAATTCACTCATCTGCCTGGTTTAGAGGAAAAGGTCAAGACCTGCATGTGCCGTAGCCAGCCCTGTGGCGTGTCATTGAACTTCCCTAGATTTTAGTTCCCTCACTTGTAAGTGGAAGGCATTCTGTGAAAGGCCCTCCGGTGCTGCCCTGGTGTTATGGTTCTGTATTATGGCAGCATTTCCCAAAGTCGTGCTGGGAAAAATCCAGGAGATGCTGATCAGCACACCTTGAAAATAGAGCGCTGTTATCAAACGACTTGGAAATCATTTGTCACTGTGATGTGCCATCCACTGGGGAGTGTGGATGTGCAGCACAGAGGTAGCGAAGGCACAGAAACGCTTGCTTGTAGGAGCAGGAAGCCAGGGCTGAAGATTGAAGCTCCTGGGGCGCGTTCCCCCTGCTGTCCCACTTCTGGCTGTGGGGGCGTGGGAGTCGTTTGACAGACATTCGTTCAGTTCCTTTGTGCAGCCGGAGATAATGAGAGACTGGAGAAGAGGCAGGAAGACCTTCTGTTCTGGCTTCCCAAGTCCCTTCTTTGGAAGCACGCTTAGGTCAAGGCCATATATTGCTTTGGCCTGTGAGAAAACAAAGCCAGCTGGCTGTGCCTGCTTCCTGCTCAGGGCTTACCAGACATAATTGAAATCGGGAGGGGCTCACACACAGCATGGGTACCTTCCTTTGTGAGGCTGGCAAACAGCTCCAGCCTGGGCTGTTATTTTCTGCCAGAAGCAACTGTGCAATGAATAGCTGTGCGTCCTTGGGTACTTCACATGACCCACTCTGGGTTTCATAACCTCATCTTTAAAAAGGAGGTTTGATAAGATTACTTCTGAAACTATTTCTTGTTCATTCATTACCTAAGGCATTTATTAACAAGACCTTTCAAAGGCTATTAGGACTTGGTTGAAGAGTTCATTGTAGAAGTATTGGACAAGGGAATGGTCTAGTAAGACATTCATTCAGCATGAAGACCTACTATGTGGAACACTGTTTCAGTGCTGGGGAGACAGCAGTGAACAAAAGTAGACTTAGTCCCTTCTCTTATAAAGGTTAAAATTTAGTAGGAGGAGACAGACAACATAAAAAAAAACATCCTACATGAGTAGCAGGTGATGTTAAGTGCCAAGAAAAATAAGAAAATAGGGTATGTGGACAGAGTGGCAGCAAGAAGTATTTTTACAGGAAGTTCAGGAAAGACCCATTTGAGCAGAAACTTAAATGAGGGGAAGGGTGAACTACTCTTGGGAAAAGTGTTCCAAGTAGAGGAAATGACATGTGCAAAGGCCTCCAGGTGAGAGTGTGTCTGAAGTGCATGAGGAACAGCATGGAGGTAGGAGAGTGGCTGGAGAAGAAATGAGGGAGATAGTGGGAAGTAGGGAAAATTATGAATTTTTTCCTGTATGGGATGGTAAATTAAAAGAACTGAGAAGAGAATTGACATGATTTGAATAAAGTTTTAGAGGAAACATTCCTCTGGCTGCTGAGAGGAGGGTAGTTTGTGGGGGATGGAAGGGTAGGGAGGGAAACAGGGAGCCAGTTGGAGACTATATGGTGGCCCACAAGAATAATGACTGGCAGTTGGCTTTGGGATGATTTAGAAAAATCCCAGCAAAGGATTCAGATACAGCCAGAGCAATAGAATTCTATGACCCAGCAGCTCCTCCTTGAAACCCAAGCCTGGGCCAGAAGAAGCAGTGCCCAGAAGAAGGGGTGGGCACACACAGTGGATGGGCACTACACCATTGCAGGGATAAAAACCTGAGCTGTGCTCCAAATCGTTTCCTCACATAATCGTTGTAGCTTTTTAAACAAAGAACAAACAGTTACAATACTTCTGTGACATCATCAATAAATTGATGTGCATAGATTACTTCCTATGTCCCAGGTACTGGGTAAGAGACTCGGAGGGGTCAGTGCAGGTTAAGACAGAGGAATTAATGGTATCAAACTGCTTTTCATCCTTCCTTGAGTTTCGAAATGTTGCCATGTCTCGCCTTCAAAAATTTCCTGGTGATTCATCATTTCCTTTGTTTCTTTTCTCACTGCTACCACTACCCTCTGCTTGGAAAACCCTTCACCTTTCAGAAAATGCAAATCCTGCAGGACCCAGTCCTCAAGAAGGACGACTGATTTAGCAAAAGATGGAAGTCATAAATTGGCGTGGTGCATGTGGGCCTGACCCATTCATGGAGAATGCGTTCAGACTGGGGCAGTGGGTGGCGTTTGGATGGTGGAAGTTGTGGAAACCAGGCAGAGATCTTAGGCTTGGTGTGGTGGGCAGGGGGCACTGTGCTGGGTGTGACCAGAAGAAAGCAGCCAGGACCTGGGACAGCCAAAGGAAGATATGGGACAGCAGGCAGAGGCAAGGGGGCAACTTGAAATTACTCCATCAGCTTTGCCCGAGAATAGTGCTGGCAAGAAAACAGTAAAGGAGACAGAGCTCATTGGATTAAAGATGGCGGTGTGAGAGGTGAGACAGAGGCTTCCTCCTAAAACTGCATATAATATGAAAATATAACTAATACACAACTACTCTTGAAAGAGCAACAGGAAAGAGGACTGCAACAAACTGCATACACCTGGAGACAAGAGCAACCCTCATGGAAAAGGGTAACGTACTAAAGCTGTGGTCCTGCAGGATCCAAGCCCTTCCCCCACCCCAGCTCACTGGCAGGAGGAAGAGGAATGGAGCAGGGAGGGAGTGGAGATCTGGGACTGCTGAATACCTAACTCTGGAGATCTGCTCTGGGAGCACAAACCTACATTTCATGGTGCTTGCACAATACTTTGTAATTAGGGGTATGGAAAGCTAAGACAGGCAGAATTCCTAGAGAGACTAAGATTCCAGCTGCTTGTGGAAAGCAGGGATCCATATCCAGCTGCTCTGGGACAAAAGAAAGGCGGGCAGTCTGAGAGACTTCCTAACAAAGAAGCCCTTAGCAAGAGGGCTGCTAAAGGGGCAAGGACTGCACAGAGCTTACTGCTCAGGAGAAAGGACAGGTAGACAAAATTGTCTGGGTGCACTCTGCCCAGCATATTTGGAGCTTTCATGATCTTCAGGTGCTCCAGCTCCCTGGATGCCTGCACAGCTCCAGGAGCCCCATCTGTGATGGGCTGACTGCTGTACCTTTCTCCTGGCCAGCCCCACTGGGCTTGCAAACCGGGAAACCCTACTCAGGCATTAGGCCAGCCAGAGGGAAGATCTGTCTACAGCAACTAAAAACGCAAAGCACAGAGGCTTATTCCTGTGTGCTCAGCCCACTGGTTCAGGCAGTGGAGACAGGCATAGCAGCTGGGAAAAGGAAACAGCTCTTTCCTCCCATGAGGCACCAATACCATTCCCCTACCATCCCCGACATTGCTTCAGGGGCTGAGAAGCTCCAGAGAGGAGAGCTTCTGGGCACTAGAGGGTGCCATACACAAATATGAAATGCCAAAGGAACCTGGTCCAGAGTAAAATTATGAATACAACCCCTGAGAAAGATTTAAATGATATGGACCTCATGACTCTCCCTGAAAAGGAGTTCAAAATAAAATCATTAACATGCTCATGGAGGTACAGAAAGATATTCAAGAACTCGGGAATGAATTACGGTCAGAGATCCAATCATTGAAGAACACAATGGACAGTATTAAAAGCAGATTGGATACGGTGGAGGAGACGATAAATGAAATAGAAACTAAAGAAGAGGAATACAAAGAAGCTGAGGCACAGAGACAAAAAAGGATCTCTAAGAATGAAAGAATATTGAGAGAACTGTGTGACCAATCCAAATGGAATAATATTCGCATTATAGGGGTACCAGAAGAAGAAGAAGAGAGAAAAAGGGATAGAAAGTGTCTTTGAGGAGGTGATTGCTGAAAACTTCCCCAATCTGGGGAAGGAGATAGTCTCTCAAGCCATGGAGGTGCACAGATCTCCCAACACAAGGGACCCAAGAAAGACAACAGCAAGACATATAGTAATTAAAGTGGCAAAGATCAAGGATAAGAATAGACTATTAATAGCAGCCAGAGAGATAAATTAGATCACATACAAAGGAAAACCCATCAGGGTATCATCAGACTTCTCAGCAGAAACCTTACAGGCCAGAAGGGAGTGGCATGATGTATTTAATGCAATGAAGCAGAAGGGCCTTGAACCAAGATTACTTTACCCAGGAAGATTATGATTTAAATTTGAAGGAGGGATTAAACAATTCCCAGAGAAGCAAAAGCTGAGAGAATTTACCTCCCACAAACCATCTCTACAGTGTATTTTGGAGGGACTGCTATAGATGGAAGTGTTCCTACGGTTTAATAGCTGTCACCAGAGGTAATAAAACCACAGTAAAGAAAATAGAACAGCTAATTACTAAGAAAATGAAAAATTAAATAAACTACCCCCAAAGTCAATCAAGGGATAGACAAGTAGTACAGAATATGATACCTAATGTATAAAGAATGGAGGAGGAAGAAAAAGGAGGAGGGAAAACAAACAAACAAACAAACAAACAAAAAAGAACCTTTAGATTGTGTGTGTAATAGCATATTAAGTGATTTGTAAGACTCCTAGATAGTAGGGAAGTTAACCCTGAACCTTTGGTAACCACGAATCTGAAGCCTGCAATGCCAATAAATACATACCTATCCATAATCACCCTAAATGTAAATGGACTGGATGCACCAGTCAAAAGACATAGAGTCACTGAATGGTTAAAAAAACAAGACCCATCTATATGCTGCTTTCAAGAGACTCACTTTAAACTCAAAGACATACACAGACTAAAAGTGAAGGGATGGAGAAAGACATTTCATGGAACAAATAGGGAGAAAAAAGCAGGAGTTGCAGTACTTGTATCAGACAAAATAGACTTCAAAACAAAGAAAGTCACAAGAGACAAAGAAGGACATCACATAATGATAAAAGGGCCAATCCAACAAGAAGATATAACCATTATAAATACCTATGCACCCAACACAGGAGCACCTACATATGTGAAACACATACTAACAGAATTAAAGGGGAAATAGAATGCAATGCATTCATTCTAGGAGACTTCAACACACCACTCACTCTGAAGGACAAATCAACCAGACAGAAAATGAGTTAGGACACAGAGGCACTGAACAACACGCTACAACAGATGGAACTAACAGACATCTACAGAACTCTACACCCAAATGCAGCAGAATACACATTCTTCTCAAGTGCACATGGAACATTTTTAAGAACAGATCATATACAGGCTACAAAAAGAGCCTCAGTAAATTCAAAAAGATTGAAATTGCATCAACAAGTTTCTCAGACCACAAAGGTATGAAACAAGAAATAAATTATGCAAAGAAAATGAAAAATCCCACAAACACATGGAGGCTTAATAACATGCTCCTAAATAATCAAAGGATCAATGACTAAATAAAAACAGAGATCAAGCAATATATGGAGACAAATGACAACAATAATTTAACACCGCAAAATCTGTGGGATGCAGCGAAGTCCGTGCTAAGAGGAAAGTATGTTGCAATACAGGCCTACCTCAGGAAAGAAGAACATTCCCACATGAGCAGTCTAAACTCACAATTAATGAAACTAGAAAAAGAAGAACAAATGAGACCCAAAGTCAGTAGAAGGAGGGACATAAAAAAGATTAGAACAGAAATAAATAAAATCGAGAAGAATAAAACAATATGAAGGATCAACGAAAGCAAGAGCTGGTTCTTTGAGAAAATAAACAAAATAGATAAACCCCTAGCCAGACTTATTAAGAAAAAAAGGAGAGTCTACTCACATAAAAAGAATCAGAAATGAAAAAGGAAAAATCACTACGGACAGCACAGAAATACAAAGAACTATTAGAGAATACTATGAAAAATTATATGCTAACAAACTGGATAACCTAGAAGAAATGGACAACTTTCTAGAAAAATACAACCTTCCAAGGCTGACCCTGAAAGAAACAGAAAATCTCAACAGACCAATTACCAGCAATGAAATTGAACTGCTAATCAAAAACCTACCTAAGAACAAATCTCCTGGACGAGATGGCTTCACAGCTGAATGTTATCAAACATTTAGTGAAGACCTAATACCCATCCTCCTTAAAGTTTTCCAAGGAGTAGAAGACGAGGGACTACTTCCAAACTCATTCTATGAGGGCAGCATCACTCTAATACCAAAACCGGGCAAAGACACCACATAAAAAGAAAACTACAGACCAATATCCCTGATGAACATAGATGCAAAAATACTCAACAAAATATTAGCAAACCGAATTCAAAAGTATATCAAAAGGATCATCCATCATGATCAAGTAGGATTTATTCCAGGGATGCAAGGATGTTTCAACATTCGAAAATCCATCAACATCATCCACCACATCAACAAAAAGAAGGACAAAAGCCACATGATCATCTCCATAGATGCTGAAAAAGCATTTGACAAAACTGAACATCTTTTCATGATAAAAACTCTCAATAAAATGGGTATAGAGGGCAAGTACCTCAACATAGTAAAGGCTATATATGACAAACCTACAGCCAACAGTATACTTAACAGCGAGAAGCTGAAAGCTTTAAGATAGGGAACAAGACAAGGATATTCACTCTCCCCACTTCTATTCAACATAGTACTGGAGATCCTAGCCATGGCAATCAGACAACACAAAGAAATAAAAGGCATCCAGATTGGCAGGGAAGAGGCTAAACAGTCCCTGTTTGGAGATGACATGATATTGTACATAAAAAACCCTAAAGAATCTACTCCAAAATGACTAGATCTAATATCTGAATTCAGCAAAGTTGCAGGATACAAAATTAATGCGCAGAAATCTATGGCATTCCTATACACTAACCTAGCAGAGAGAGAAATCAGGAAAACAATTTCATTCAAAGTTGCATCATAAAGAATAAAATACCTAGGAGTAACCCTAACCAAGGAAGTGAAAGACTTATACTCTGAAAACTCCAAGACACTCGTGAGAGAAATTAAAGAAGATACCAATAAATGGAAACACATCCTGTGCTCATGGATAGGAAGAATTAATATTGTCAAAATTGTCATCCTGCCTAAAGCAATCTACAGATTCAATGCAATTCCTATCAAAATACCAACAGCATTTTTCAAAGGACTAGAGAAAATCATTCTAAAATTCATGTGGAACCACAAAAGACCCCAAATAGCCAAAGAAATCCCGAGAAGGAAGAATAAAGCTGGGGGGATTATGCTCCCTAACTTCAAGCTTTACTACAAAGCCACAGTACCCAAGACAATTTGGTACTGGCACAAGAACAGACCCATAGATCAATGGCAGAGACTAGAGAGCCCAGATATAAACCCAACCATATATGGGCAATTAATACATGATAAAGGAGCCGTGGACATACAATGGGGAAATGACAGCCTCTTCAACAGCTGGTGTTGGCAAAACTGGACAACTACATGCAAGAGAATGAAACAGGATTATTGTTTAACCCCATACACAAAAGTAAACTCAAAATGGATCAAGGACCTGAATGTAAGTCATGAAACCATAAAAGTCTTAGAAGACAACATAGGCAAAAATCTCCTGAATATAAGCATGAGCAACTTCTTCCTGAACGCATCTCCTTGAGCAAGGGAAATAAAAGCAAAAATGAACTCATGGGACTACATCAAACTAAAAAGTTTCTGTACAGCAAAGGACACCATCAACAGAACAAAAAGGCATCCCACAGCATGCGAGAATATATTTGTAAATGACATATCTGACAAGGGGTTAACATCCAAAATATATAAAGAACTTACATGCCTCTACACCCAAAAAGCAAATAACCTGATTAAAAATTGGGCAGAGGATATGAAAAGACAGTTCTCCAAAGAAGAAATTCAGAAGGCCAACAGACATATGAAAAGATGCTCCACATCACTAATCATCAGGGAAATTCAAATTAAAACCGCAATGAGATATCACCTCACACCAGTAAGGATGGCCACCATCAAAAAGACTAAGAACAACAAATACTGGTGAGGATGTGGAGAAAGGGGAAAGCTCCTACACCATTGGTGAGAATGTAAGCTAGTTCAACCATTGTGGAAAGCAATGTGGAGGTTCCTCAAAAAACTAAAAATACAAATAGCATTTGACCCGGGAATCCCACTCCTTGGAATTTACCCAAAGAATACAACTTCTCAGATTCAAAAAGACAGATGCACCCCTATGTTCATTGCAGCACTTTTTACAATAGCCAAGATATGGAAGCAACCTAAGTGTCCATCAGTAGATGCATGGATAAAGAAGAAGTGTTACATATACACAATGGAATACTATTCAGCCATAAGAAGGAAACAAATCCTGCTGTTTGCAACAACGTGGATGGAGCAGGAGATATTATGCTCAGTGAAATAAGGCAGGTGTAGAAAGACAAGTGCCAAATGATTTCCCTCATTTGTGGAGTATAACAACGAAGCAAAACTGAAGGAACAAAATAGTAGCAGCCTCAGAGACTCCAGGAAGGAACTAGTGGTTACCAAAGGGGAGGGGTGTAGGAGGGTGGGTGGGGAAGGTGGGAGAAGGGGATTGTGGGGTATTATGTTTAGTACACATGGTGTGGGGAATCACGGGGAAAACAGTGTAGCACAGAGAAGGCAAACAGTGAATATGTGTCATCTTACTACACTGATGGACAGTGACTGAACTGGGGGTATGAGTGGGGACTTGATAATACGGGTAAATGTAGTAACCACATTGTTTTTTCATGTGAAACTTCATAAGAGTGTGTATCAATAATACCTTAATAAAAAAAAGGGGGGGACAGAGCTCAGGTGTGTTTCAGAAAACAAAACTCAGAATTCTGTTATCAAAATAGGAGAAACAGCTTCCTGGACAGGACATAGGAAAAAAACAAAAGTAACCTATTCCACCATATTGTTGACAAATTTTATTTTCTGGCTTATATCGAGATAATGCACCAGGAACTATTTTCATCACTTGGCAGGTATTAACTTGTTGACTACCCCCAAACAACTCCATTCTGCAGATGGGGACACTGAGGCCCTTACAAAATAGAAATAGGGTTTGAACCTGAGCAATCTGATTCCAGGTGCCAAGTTCTTAGCCACCCTCATTCCCATGGGAAATTCTAATAGCTGGTAAATGGTGCCTTTGTACACTGTATCTCCCATCCTTCTTTTTTGGGAAATGTCAATGACATATAATCCCTTCACTCCCCAGTGGTTCACTGGACTGGGAATCACAGATATTCTTTATAAACATCACACACTAAAAGTTGTGTGCCCCCTCTCTTGCTTCCTTCTATGTTGAAACACTTTACTAACATGCATAAGAACATATGTGGAGTCTGCTGAGACATATATGCATCACACACGCACACACACACACACACACACACACACATGCACACACAACCAGCATCAAATGACAATGGGGTAGTTCTTTGGATCACCAGGACAGCCCTAGACAAGTTCATGATGGACTCAGACCAAGACATGACAATGGAACATTCTTGGGGTGAAAGGCTTTATACCCGGCTTTATTCTCCCAATGGTAGGTAGGTCGAGCACTAGAATCACATCTGCATTCAGCAGTCTGAAGGTCTGTAATCCACCTCTGTCTCTGCCTCCACCCAGAACACTGGGTGGAGCTTTCTATATAGTGACTCAGCCAATAATAGCTCACTGCCAACAGGTGTGGAAGCATTACCCTAGCAGTAGGCCAATTACATCATCAAATAATTTAGGGTCAGGTGAGGATCCTGGCCATAGAAACTTCCATTTTCCCACAGCTGGGTTCTATTTATCTTTCACCTTCATTGCAACTTCAAGAAAACCACTATACCTCCTGGTTCCATTGGCTTCCACCCCTTCAACACACCATTAAATAGTTGACATTTCTCAGCCAGAGCCTCATTGTCTTGCCAATGGGTTTCAGCCCTGGGCAACTTCACTATGGATTCAATGAGTCTGAGGAATGACACTGGAACATTCTTGGGGTGAAAGGGTTTATGACCTGGCGAAAGGCCGAATACTAAAAATATGTCTGCATTTAAGAGTCTGCAGGTCTATAATCCTCCTCCATCTCTGCCTCCACTCAGAGCACTGGGCAGAGCTCTTTATACAGTGACTCAGTCAATAAGAGCTTATTGCCTACAGGTGTGGAAGCAATAGCCTAGCAGCTGACCAGTTACATCATCAGGTAGTTTAAGTTCGGGTGAGGATCCTGACCATAGGAACCTTCATTTTATCCACACTCATAAAGAAGCCAGGAAACAACTTCCCCAATCATGCAAGTTCCTGGCTCTGGACCAAAGACAGCAGTGGCTGATGTTTGATTCATGGCCCATGTTAGACCCTTACCTGCAAATGAGTTACCTAAGACTCTAAGAGATGCAGAGCACAGCTTGTATGGTAGAAATGCCAGCCCACTCATATTTAGATTAAAAACACCTGCTTTGGGAGAAGCATAAATAAACCAAGGGTACTTTCCTGTTTCCTGAAAACCAAGTGGGAATCTTGTCTTTCCTTAGCTGTGTTCGTAGATTTTAGCCTCTACACCTGTTGAGGCTGGAGGCCATGTCCGTCAACCAAACTGGCTTCAAATTATCCTGGATATTCCCAAAGTGCATCATTCCTGTCACTCCTTTAGATCTTCCCACATCCACAATTTATATGATTGAGATTCAAAGAGATATAAATCTGGTCTTGGAGGCTGTCTTGCCAATGGGTTTCAGCCCTGGGCAAGTTCACTATGGATTCAATGAGACCAAAGAAATGACAGTGGAACATTCTTGGGTGAAAGGCTTTATACCCAACTTTATTCCCATGGTGGCAGATAAAGAGCTAGAATCCCATCCACTCAGAGCAAGTCTGCATGTGGCAAACTGGTCTCTACCTCTGGGCCTCTCTACCCCTGCAACTGTCTCAGTCTCTGTCCTCAGGGCTGCCACCACTCCAGCCTCTGCTCTCCTGCAGCCTTGCAGCCTTGCAGCCATGCAGCAACCATGCAGCAGCCATGCCACCATGTTGCCCGGAGCACTGGGCGGAGCTCTTTATATAGTGTCAATAACGATGTATTGCCCACATCTGTGTAGTGAGCTAGCCAACCAGGGCCAGGTGAGAATACTGGCCATAGGAACCTCACTTTATCCACAGAGGCAGAAGAGAGAAGAAAAGACTCACTCCACTGCCATGCATAGCCCTGACAAGCAAGCATTAAGGTGTGTAGCTTTGTTGACAAGGAAAAATTGGTAAGTAAAAGATTAAAATTTTAAGAGATTTAGTGTCTTGCTGAGACAGGGACCATGGGCTTAGACAGAGTAGGGTGAAGGCCTCCAGCAAAAACAAAACAAGATAATCCACTGTGAGATTTGCTTTGACCTGATGGGGGCCCAGCTTATTTTTCTGACTTTACCCAGGTGCTGCTTTTCTTCCTCAAGCCCTAATCAAGTGATTTGCAACCTGGGCAATTTCACAAGCAAGCCCAAAACAATGTAGTAAATACAGTAAGGATTCCATCTTAAAAATAAGATTACATTTTAAAACTCAATTAGTTAAAAAATAAGTTTCTTAACATACTCTTCAATGGACAATAACTCAGCCCACCTTGGGAGCAAAGCAGGGAGTCTTAAGTGATATGCTCCCAGACCAGGAAGCTGCTATCCTGGGAGGAAATCAGAGCAGTAGGTTTCTTATAAATAACCAGGAAGACTAATAAGAAACTTAATGTCTCTTCAAAGATAAACATTTTGGGACCACTTAGCAGGCGTACATCCCTAGCCCTTTGCCTCTCAACCACCTATAAACCCCTAGACAACACACCACCCAAGGACCTTCTTGTCCCCTCCTGGTGTGAGCTGAGAGCTCTGTCTTCTCACTTTATCTCTAAATAAAGGCCTATGCCTTGCTCTCCTACCTTGAGTGTTTGAAAATTTCATTCTTCAACTCCACAAACAAGAACCTCAGTATCATTGCCAATGGGTTCCAGCCCCGGGCAAATTCACTATGGATTCAATGAGACTGAAAAATGACAGTGGAACATTCTTGGGGTGAAAGGGTTTATTACCCTACTTGTTCTCCCAGTGATAGGTCAAGCGCTAAAATTCTGTCTCCTGGTCTGTAATACTCCATCTCTGCTTTATACAAAGTAAATAACAACGTTATTGTCCACACGTGTGTAGTGAGCAAGCCAACCAGGACCAGGTGAGAATCCTGGCCACAGGAAACTTCACTTTATCCACATCTAAATTTCACCTTCTCCTTTTAACTAGACTACCACCTGGCAGTCAGGGTCAGCAAAATGCATCTGGGATGTTTGCTTCTTCCCTTGTCTTCTAACTCTTCTAGAAGGCAGCCAGGACTCCTTCATCCTAAACAGGTCCTCAGCTGTGTTTGTACGTTAGAACCCCCCAAGGAGACTTAAGAGCTCTACAATCGGATCCTGCCTCAACCCCACAAGTCTCTGTGTCACTGAATGGGACCCAGGCAGGTAGTTTTCAAAATGTCTGCAGGTGACTTCAGTGGACTTCTGGCTAATCTTACCGGTTCTGTGATGACTTGTCCAAGAGGAGGACACTGGCTGACATCTGGAATTCCTCTTTACTCATATTTTGGGTTTGCTTTTTTATTTAAGTTGATTAAACATGTCTTCTTCTTTAAAACTCCATGAGATCCCCTCCAACACCCCATCTTTTAAACAGGAAGGATCTTAATTTATTTAATGATTTTAAAGAGGAAAGAGGAATTATCTGTAAACGTTAGGTTTAATTTTGGGGGAAAGAAAAGGCTGAGGTGCAGAAGCAATTTGGAATTCTTTCTCAGAAATGTGAATAAACAAAAAATTACTTTTGCCCCTGGGCTTTGAGAGCATGAGCTGTGATAAAGTGACATAAAAGACTGTGAACATTTTTATCTTCAATTGCTTAATATTTTGTTTGTAACTACTGAGAAGAGAAGACTTTAGGAAACTGATTTATAAGCAAATTGCTAAAAGGATTATTTTCCATAATATTAACTGAATATTAGAAAACCATACAGAGGGAATACAAAGATGATGCTCTTTTTTTTATTAGGGTATCATTGATATACACCTTATGAAGGTTTCACATGAAAAATATTGTTGTTACTATATTCACCCATATTATCAAGTCTGCCACATATCCCACTGAAGTCACTGTCCATCAGTGTAGTAAGATGTCAGAGTCACTACTTATCTTCTCTGTGTTACACTGTGTTCCTTGTGACCCCCCCAAACCATGTGTACCAATCATAATACCCCTCAATCCCCTTCTCCCTCCCTCCCCACCCACCCTCCCACACCCCTCCCCTTTGGTAACCACTAGTCCCTTCTTGGAATCTGTGAGTCTGATGCTGTTTTGTTCCTTCAGTTTTGCTTTGTTGTTATACTCCACAAATGAGGGAAATCATTTGGTACTTGTCTTTCTCTGCCTGGCTTATTTCACTGAGCATAATACCCTCTAGCTCCATCCATGTTGTTGCAAATGGTAGGATTTGTTTTCTTCTATGGCTGAATAGTATTCCATTGTGTATATGCACCACATCTTCTATATCCATTCATCTACTGATGGACACTTAGGTTGCTTCCGTATCTTGGCTATTGTAAATAGTGCTACAATAAACATAGGGGTGCATATGTCTTTTTGAATCTGAGATCTTCTTTTCTTTGGGTAAATTCCTAGCAGTGGAATTCATGGGTCAAATGGTATTTCTATTTTTAGTTTTTTGAGGAGCCTCCATATTGCTTTCCACATTGAATTAATTTACATTCCCACCAGCAGTGTAGGAAGATTCCCCTTTTTCCGCATCCTCACCAGCATTTGTTGTTTCTTGTGTTTTCAGTGTTGGCCATCCTCACTGGTGTAAGTTAATATCTCATTATGGTTTTAATTTGCATTTCCCTGATAATTAATGATGTGGAGCATCTTTTTAAGTGTGTGTTGGCCATTTGAATTTCTTCTTTGGAGAATTGTCTGTTCATATCCTCAGCCCATTGTTTGATAGTGTTATTTGCTTTTTGGGTTTTGAGGCATGTGAGTTCTTTATATATTTTGGATGTTAATCCCTTGTTGGAAACATTGTTTACAAATATCTTCTCCCATATTGTAGGATGCCTTTTTGTTCTGTTGATGGTGTCCTTTGTTATACAGAAGCTTTTTAGTTTGATGTTGTCCCATTTGTTCACTTTTGCTTCTGTTTTCCTTGTCCAAAGAGATGCATTCAGGAAAAAGAGAGATTTTTGCCTATGTTTTCTTCTAAAAGTTTTATGTTTTCATGACTTACATTCAGGTCTTTTATCCATTTTGAGTTTACTTTTGTTTATGCAGTTAGACAATAATCCAGTTTTGCCAACACTGGTTGTTGAAGAGGCTGTCATTTCCCCATTGTATATCCATGGCTCCTTTATTGTATATTAATTGACCATATATTCTTGGGTTTATATCTGGGCCCTCTATTCTGTTCCATTGGTCTATGGGTCTTTTCTTGTGCCAGTACCAAATTATCTTGATCATTGTGGCTTTGTAGTAGAGTTTGAAGTTGGGGAGCATAATCCCCCCAGCTTTATTCTTCCTTCTCAAGATTGCTTTGGCTATTCAGGGTCTTTTGTGGTTCCACATGAATTTTAGAAGTATTTGTTCTAGTTTGTTGAAGAAGGCTGTTGGTATTTTGATAGGGATTGCACTGAATCTGTAGATTGCTTTAGGCAGGATGGCCATTTTGACATTAATTCTTCCTATCTGTGAGTATGGAATGTATTCCATTTATTGGTATCTTCTTTAATTTCTCTTAAGAGTGTCTTGTAGTTTTCAGAGTATAGGTCTTTTACTTCCTTGGTTAGGTTTATTCCTAGGTATTTTCTTCTTTTTGATGCAGTTGTGAATGGACTTGTTTTCCTGAATTCTTTTTCTGCTACTCCACCATTAATATATAGGAATGCAACAGATTTCTCTGTATTGATTTGGCATCCTGCAACATTGCTGAATTCAGTTATTAGTTCTAGTAGTTTTCGGGTGGATTCTTCAGAGTTTTTTAGGTGCAATATCATGTCATCTGCAAAGTGACACTTTTTTTTCCTCACCAATCTGGATGCTTTTACTTCTTTTTATTGTCTGATTGCCATGGCTAGGCCCTCCAGAACTATGTTCAATAAAAATGGGGAGAGTGAGCATTCACGTTTTCTTCCCAATCTTAAAGCGAAAGTTTTCAGCTTTTCACTGTTAAGCATAATATTGCCTGTGGTTTTGTCATATATTGCCTTTATTATGTTGAGGTTCCTTGCCCTCCACAAACATTTTGTTGAGACTTTTTATCATGAATGGATGTTGAATTTCATCAGATGCTTTTTCAGCATCTCTGGAGATAATCATGTGGTTGTTGTCCATCTTTTTGTTGATGTGGTGGGTGATGTTGATGGATTTTTCAATGTTGTACCATCCTTGCATCCCTGGGATGAATCCCACTTGATCATGGTGTATGATCCTCTTGATGTATTTTTGAATTTGATTTGCTAATACTTTCTTGAGCATTTTTGTATCTATGTTCATCAGTGATATTGGTCTGTTATTTTCTTTTTATGTAGTGTCTTTGTCTGGTTTGGATGTTAGAGTGATTCTGGCCTCATAGAATGAGTTTGGAAGTATTCTCTTTTACTTTTTGGAAAACTTTAGGGAGGTTCGGTATTAGGTCTTCACTAAATGTTTGATGCTGTCAGCGGTAAAGCCATCTAGTCCAAGGGTTTTGTTCTTAGGTAATATTTTTATTACCAATTCAATTTTGTTGCTGGTAATTGGTCTTTTCTGATTTTCTGTTTCTTCCTGGGTCAGCTTTGGAAGGTTGTATTTTTCTAGAATGTTGTCCATTTCTTCTAGGTTATCCAGTTTGTTAGCATATAATTTTTCATAATATTCCCTAATAATTCTTTGTATTCTGTGGTGTCTGTAGTGATTTTTCCTTTCTCATTTCTGATTTTATGTGTGTACACTCTCTTTTTTTTCCTGATAAGTCTGGCTAGGGGTTATCTATTTTGTTTATTTTCTCAAAGAACCAGCTCTCACTTTCATTGATTCTTTCTACTGTTCTATTCTTCTCAATTTTATTTATTTCTCCTCTAATCTTTATTATGTCCCTCCTTGTACTGACCTTGGGCCTCATTGGTTCTTCTTTTTCTAGTTTCATTAATTGTGAGTTTAGACTCTTCATATGGGTTTATTTTTCTTTCCTGAAGTAAGTCTGTATTGTAATATACTTCCCTTTAGCACAGCCTGCTGCATACCACAGATTTTGTGGTGTTGAGTTATTGTTGTCATTTGTCTCCATATACTGCTTGATCTCTGTTTTTATTTGGTCATTGATCCATTGGTTATTTAGGAGCATGTTGTTAAGCCTCCATGTGTTTGTGGGCTTTTTTTCCTTTTCTTTGCATAATTTATTTATAGTTTAATACCTTGTGGTCTGAGAAGCTGGGTGGTACAATTTCAATCCTTTTGAATTTACTAAGGCTCTTTTTGTGGCCTAATATATGATATGTTCTTGAAAATGTTCCATGTTCACTTGAGAAGAATGTGTATTTTGGGTGGAGTGTTCTTTAGATATCTGTTAGGTCCATCTGTTCTGTGTTGTTCAGTGCCTGTTTCTCCTTATTTATTTTCTGTCTGTTTGATCTGTCCTTTGGAGTGCATGGTGTTTTGAAGTTTCCTAAAATGAATGCATTGCATTCTATTTCCCCCTTTACTTCTGTTAGTATTTGCTTCACATTTGTAGGTGCTTCTGTGTTGGGTGCATAGATATTTATAATTGTTATATCCTCTTGTTGGACTGACTCCATTTATCATTATGTAATGTCCCTCTTTGTCTCTTGTGACTTTCTTTGTTTTGAAGTCTATTTTGTCTGATACAAGGACTGCAAATACTGCTTTTTTCTCCCTATTTGTTGCATGAAATGATTTCTTCCATCTGTTTACTTTCAGTCTGTTTATGTCTTTGGGTTTGAAGTGAATCTCTTGCAGGCAACATATAGATTGATCTTTTTTTTTTTAATCCATTCAGTGACTCTATGTGTTTTGGTTGGTGCATTCAGACCATTTACATTTAGGTTTAGTATTGATAGGTATTTACTTATTGCCATTGCTGGCTTTAGATTCATGGTTACCAAAGGTTCAAGCATCACTATCTAACGATCTAATTTAACTCACTTAGTATGCTATTACATTGTGTAAAGATTCTTTTTTTTTCTCCCTCCTTTTTCTTCCTCCTCCATTCTTTTTTTTTTTAGTTTATTTTGATATCATTAATCTACAATTAAATGAGTAATATTATGGTGATTACACTACCCCCTTCATCAGGTTCCCCCCCCAACCCCATTGCAGTCACTGTCCATCCTCCTCCATTCTTTTTATATTAGGTAGCATACTCTGTACTCTTTGTCTATCCCTTGACTGACTTTGGGGTAGTTGGTTTGATTTTTCATTTGCTTAGTAATTAATTGGTCTACTTCCTTTCCTGTGGTTTGATTTCTTCTGGTGACAGCTATTTAGCCTTAGGAACACTTCCATCTATAGAAGTCCCTCCAAAATACACTGTAGAGATGGTTTACAGGAGGTAAATTCTCTCAGCTTATGCTTATCTGAAAATTGTTTAATCCCTCCTTCAAATTTAAATGAGTCTGGCAGGGTAGAGTACACTTAGTTCGAGGCCCTTCTTTTTCATTGCATTAAATATATTATGCCACTCAATCCCTTCTTGCCTGTAAGGTTTCTGCTGAGAATTCTGATGATAGCTGATGGGTTTTCCTTTGTATGTGATCTTTCTTTCTCTCTCTGGCTTCTTTTAATAGTCTGTCCTTCTCCTTGATCTTTGCCATTTTAATTATCACATGTCTTGGTGTTGTCTTCCTTTGGTCCCTTGTGTTGGGAGATCTGTGTACCTCCATGGCCTGAGAGACCATCTCCTTCCCCAGATTGGGGAAGTTTTTAGCAGTTACCTCTCCAACTACACTTTCTAACCCTTTTTATCTGTTCTTCTGGTACCCCTATAATGTGAATATTGTTCCGTTTGGATTGGTCACAAGGTCTCTCAATACTGTTTCATTCCTAGAGATCCTTTTTTCTCTCTGTGCCTCAGCTTCTTTGTGTTCCTGTTCTCTAATTTCTGTTTCACTTACTGTCTCCTCTACTTCATCTAATCTGCTTTTAAATCTCTCCATTGCATGTTTCCTTTTGGATACTGTATCTTTCAGAGTTTGTATCTCATTCTTGAATTCCTCCCTGAGTTCTTGAATAGTTTTCTGTAGCTCCGTGAGCATGTTTATGATTTTTACTTTGAAATCTCTTTCAGGGAGATTTATGAGTTCAACTTCACTTGGGCCTCTTTCTGGTGTTTGTGAGATTTTGGTTTCAACCAGGTTCCTTTGACATTTCACATTTGTAGGTGGTGCCCTCTAGAAGCTCTTCTCTCTGGAGCTGCTCTGCTTCTGGAGTGATGGCGGGGGTTGCAGGTGACTGGTGCTGGTGCCTGTTGGAAGGAAAGATCTTTTTCCTGCTTCCTAGCTGCAGTGCCTGCCTTCACTGCCAGGACCAGTTGATCTAGTGTGCAGGGAGAATCCTCCATGCTATGCACTGGTAGCTGCCACAGGTAGGGCTGCCCTGGTACAATGGTGGGGGCAGCTGGTTTGTAAGATGGTGCCAGCTGGGAGGAAGGAGCAGAAGGCTGTGTATCGCTTGGGGTTGCATTGCTGGCCAGGGGTGAAGTGCCTGAAGCTTCTGAAAGTTCCCCACCTGCTGTACAGGGTGCGCCCATACAGTTTTGTCTACCTGCCCTTTCTTCTGAGCAGTGAGGTCTGTGTAATACTTGCCCCTTTAGTAGCTCTTGCTGTTAGGTAGTCTCTCAGGCTGCCTACCTTTTTTTTTGTCCCAGAGTGGTTGGTTGTGGATACCTGTTTTCCACAAGCAGTGGGAATCTCAGTCTCTCCAAGTATTCTGCCTGTCTTAGCTTTCAAACCCCACTAATCTCCAGAGCACCAGGTAATATAGGTTTGTGCTCCCAGAGCAGATCTCCAGGGCTGGGTGTTCAGCAGTCCTAGGCCTCCACCCCTCCCCACTCCATTTCTCTTCTTCCCTCAGGTGAGCTGGGGTGGGGGAAGGGCTTGGGTCTCTGGATCATGGCTTTGATACTTTACCCTTTTCCTTTAGGTCTGCTGTTTTCCCTAGGTGTAGGCATTCTGCTGCAGCCTTCTTTCCTGTTGCTATCTCAGGATTAGTTTATTTGCTATATTTTCATATTGTATGTGGTTTTGGAAGGAGGTTTCTGTCTCACCTCTCACACTGCCATCTTTAAACCTCTCCCAAGATGATACTCTTTTGTACTGGCATTCCCCAATGCCACAGCTTTAAAAAGAGAGGTGAATTAAGGGGAGCTGACCACAGCACCCCAGTCACCCCTCTTCCTTCTGTAGTCCATTTTTCCTAGGGTCCATGCCCTTTGAGAAGAAGAGAAGTAAATTAGCAAGTCACAAGTCAGGTTTCTTGCAACACAAAAGTGATGTTATTGATTGGCCTTTTTCATTACTGTATGTTTACCATATTTATAAGCTATCTTTTGATTTGCAGCTTTCTGAAAATTGAGATGCTAGCAGCTCATTAAATATTTGAAGGAACTGAAATCCACACACAAAACTAATACAGCTGACCCTTGAACAGCAAGGGCCACTAAGGCACAACTTTTTCAATAAATGTGCTAGAAAAATTTTTGGTGATGTGTGACAATTTGAAAAACATTTTCTTTTCTCTAGCTACTTCATTGTAAGAATACAAGATATAACATATATAACATACAAAACACGTGTTAATCAACTGTTCATGTTAACAGGTTTCTAGTCAACAGTAGGTTATTAGTAATTAAGTTTTTTGGGGTCAAAAGTTTATGTGGTTTCTTGATTGTGCAGGGATTGTAACCCTGAATTCATGCATTGTTCAAGGGTCAGCAATATATATTAGAAAACTATTATGTATATAGAAACTAATATGTATTTATAATATATATTATGATATATATTAGAAATATATTTTCCAATACATAAAAATATACTATTCTAAAAATATATATTAGAAAATAATAAAAATATTGGAATATATATTTTTCTAAGCTAATTTTTTGGAATTCCCTTTCATTTTTCTATTTCCCATATTAATGAAGAAATAATAAATAGAATAAAATGACATGCATGAATAAATGATATGAAAATGAAATGCATTTCTAATTAGCTTACCTACCTGTCTTCATTTTGCTGAAATAAAATGTAATTAGGTATTTTGTCATTTGAAAATTAAGCTTTGGCTCTAATTGTGTATTTGATATACCTAAGTAGGTCATTAAAAAAAAAGGAGACATTTCCCTTATTTTTCTATAACGTACTCACTTTGAATTAAAATTTAATATTCACAATTTCTTTGACCATTATATTTGCATACCTTTTCAATGGTGTATGGTTGGCAAAATAGTGTTTAATGTTTAGATTTGTTTCATCATTTATTTCAAACACACCTATCATTTTAATTTTACTCCAGAGACTATAAACTATAAATCTGGATTTCTAATGTGCTTAAGTTACATGTAATGCCTCAGATTTAATGGTTCAATTATCCTGAAAGCTTGATATTATACTAAATAATAGAAAAATTTGTCATCCTGTATCAGTTATCTATCGCTGGATAACAAACCACCCTGAAATACAGGGGCACAAAACAGCACCTGGGTTATGATTATGTGTTCTGTGGGTCAGGAATATGGGTAGGGCCGAGTGGAGATGGCTTATATGTGTTCCAGGATGTCTGCGACCTTAGTTGAAAGACTGGAAAGAAAGTGGTGTCTTGATGGCTGGGGAATGGAAACACCTGGAGGTGTCTGCACTCACACATCTGCAGGCAATGCTGGCTGTTGGCTGGAACACCTCCCCAGGGCCACTTCATGTGACTTCTCTGACGGGGCTAGTTTGGTTTCCTCACAGCATGATGGCTGGATTCCAGTGTGAGCATCCCAAGAAAACCCATGGAAGCTACATCACCTTTTCTAAACCAGCCTTGTAAGGAGCACAGTGACACTTCTGCTAAAGTCACAAAACCTACCTGGAGTCACAGAGAGGAACATAGACCCTGTCTCCCCATAGGAGGAGCATCAAATTGTCCTATTAAAGGGAAATATTGAAGGGGCCATTTTTGCAAAGTACAACCTGCCACATGTCCTTTATCAGTTAGTTGATTTTGGCATTTTTTAAAACTAGTTATTAGAAACTAGCAGCTTTTAAAACGTTTATACTTCTTGTTTGTTTCAAAGATAGTCTTCCCTATAGATGTATAGATAAGTGGAGTGGGCCACTAGGTGGGTCACCAAATCAATGTTTCCACAGTCCAGAGAGGGTGAGAAATGAGAAATTAGAAATGAACACTTAACAGATTTCTTTTTAAAGGTAACATTGTTCCTTTGTTTTGGCTTCCAAACCAATTGGTTTTTCAGAAGTCTTAAGAATGTTTATTGTGGAAAGATGCAAGGTGTCTTATGAGAAAAGAAAAAATGGTGAATTTAGCCTTATAAATCAGCTTGAACAGATACAAGTAGTGTGGTTAGCTATTCATCACAGTGTGAGGTTACAGAGCACTTGGCCAAATCTAGGTTTAAATCTGAACTCAGTTGCTTCCCACTGTGTGACCTTGGGCAAGTTACATAACCCCTCTGAGTCTTGGTTTCCTCTTGCATTAAAAGAGGATAGTTGTAGCCTACCTTGTAGGTTACTATGAGCACCAAAGAAGATAATGGGTGGAAAGACATTTTGAAATCCATAAACTGTTAGGCAGAATAATCTGGGAATAGTGAAAATATTTCTTATAGAGTTGCTGGGAGGTTTAAATGATAGAAGTAATGTAAAATATGATCACAAGATACATATTAACTGTTAGGCAAAGGTGAGATGTTATTTTTTGCACAGGCTGTGTGCAAGGAGTGGGGTGCCTCTAGTTCACATTGGTATTTCCCCTGTGAGCAGCTGAGTAAATAGTAAATAGCAGCCCATTTATAGTAAATATAAATGTTCAACAGACTGTTTAAATATTCAATTTCTGAAAGATTTCATCTCCCAATTTGGTACAATGACTCACATATCTGTACAAATCTTTGCTGGGTTGAAGCTTGATAATAAGCTCTAATTCAGTCGTTCCAAGAGCTACACAAATTTCAACATTTCTGATTTTGGGTGTGGAATTTAGATATTCAAATTACTCTTTGCATCCTAAAAGATCCTCTCCAGACATGGTTAGTCTTCCTCCACGCTGGCCTCTCCTCCACACTGGGCCTCTCAGCTCATCAAGGCTTTGAACATTCACACAGCTGAAAGCTGTTATCAAACCAGCTCTCTGCACAGCATGGCATGTGGCTGTCAATCCATGTGCTATTTCTACAGCTCCAAGAGCTGAGTTACTAGAATCTGGGTAAGAATAACACATGGTCTCGGTTCTCAAATGAATGGCTCATTTATGTTTTCAGAGTCTCCAGACTTGATTATAGGGCAAGTCCTGTCGAACTAATGGTGTGGGTTGTAAAAAGGGACCCTAAGCAACAGATTAAACTTACACGTGAAAGGAAGAGACTGGGGGAAGATCGGGGAACCAGCCTGAGGACAGAAAACAGATAACTGCTTTTAGCAGAAATTAGCAGACAAGGTGCCTCAAGTACACAGTTTGGCCCCTCACCATCCAGAGAAGCAGGTCTTAGCCTTGGGTGCACAGTGAAACCACCTGAAAATCAAAGAAGAAGCCCTATGGGTGAGACCCAGGCCAGGGTATTTGTCAAGCTGTTCCGGTAGTCGCAAGTGCAGTGAGGTCTGGGAAGCAATGCTAGATAGGTTTCTCATTTCATAAACTTTACCACCTGCTGTTCAGAGTGGATCTTCTGGGCAAGCATCTTCATCACCAGGGAGCTTGCTAGAAATGCATAACCTTGGCCTCACCACTGCTGAAATAGACCTGCTGAATTAGAATGTGTATTTCACTGTCTCCACAGATCAAGTATGAGAAGTACTGGTTTAGTGCAATAGTTCTCAAACTTGGTCACACATTAGCATTAGTTGTGGGAAATTAAAAAAAGCCCAGAGGCACAACAGATCTCCCAACACAAGGGACCCAAGGAAGACAACACCAAGACATATAATAATTAAAATTGCAAAGATCAAGGATAAGGACAGAGTGTTAAAAGCAGCCAGAGAGAGAAAAAAAGATCACATACAAAGGAAAACCCGTCAGGCTATCATCAGACTTCTCAACAGAAACTTTAGAGGCTAGAAGGGAGTGGCATGATATATTTAATGCAGTGAAACAAAAGGGCCTCAAACCAAGACTACTCTGCCCAGCAACATCATCATTTAAATTTGAAGGAGGGATTAAACAATTTCAAAATAAGCAAAAGCTGAGAGAATTTACCTTCCACAGTCTCTACAGTGTATTTTGGAGGGACTTCTATAGATGGAAGCCTAAGGTTAAATAGCTGTCACCAGAGGAAACAAAACCACAGAAAAAAATTCAGACCAATTAATTACTAAGCAAATGAAAAATCAAATCAACTAACACCAAAGTCAGTCAAGGGATAGACAAAGAGTACAGAGTATGCTACCTAATATATAAAGAATGGAGGACAAAAAAAGGAGAAAAAACCCCTTTAGATTGTGCTTGTAATAGCATACTAAGTGAGATAAGTTAGACTGTTAGATAGTAAAGAAGTAACCCTTGAACCTTTGGTAAACAAAGATCTAAAGCTTGCAATGGCAATAAGTACATACCTATCAATAATCACCCTAAATGTAAATGGTCTGAATTCACCAATCAAAAGACACAGAGTCACTGAATGGATAAAAAACAAGACCTGTCTATATGCTGCATATAAGAAACTAACTTCAAATCCAATGACATACACAGACTAAAAGAGAAGGGATTGAAAAAGATATATCATGCAACTAATAGGGAGAAGAAAGCAGGAGTTGCAGTACTTGTATCAGATGAAACAGACTTCAAAACAAGGAAAGTAATGAGACAAAGAGGGACAATTCATAATGATTAAGGCGTCAGTCCAACAAGAGAATATAAACATTAGAAATATCTATGCACCCAACAGGAGCTCCTACATATGTGAAACATACTAACAGAATTAAAGGGGTAAATAGGATGCAATGCATTTGTTGTAGGACACTTCAACACACCACTCACTCCAAAGGGCAGATCAACCAGACAGAAAATAAGTAAGGAGATAGAGGCACTGAACAACACGTTAGAACAGATGGACCTAACAGACATCTACAGAATACTCCACCCAAAAGCAGCAGGATACACATTCTTCTCAAGTACGTATGGAAAATTTTCAAGAATAGATCATATATTAGGCCACAAAAAGAGCCTCAGTTAATTCAAAAGGACTGAAATTGTACCAACAAACTTCTTATACCACAAAGGTATGAAACTAGAAATACATTATGCAAAGAAAATGAAAAAGCCCACAAACACAAGGGGGCTTAACAACATGCTCCTAAATAATCAATGGATCAATGACTAAATAAAAACAGGAATCAAGCAACATATGGAGACAAGCAACTATAACTCAACACAGCAAAATATGTCGGACACTGCAAAGGCCACGTATGCTAAAGGGAAGTATATTGCAATACAGGCTTACCTCAGGAAAGGAAAACAATCCCATATGAACAGTCTAAACTCACAATTAATGAAACTAGAAACAGAAGAACAATGAGGCCCAAAGTCAGTAGAAAGAAGACATAATAAAGATTAGAGTATAAATAAATAAACTCGAGAATAATAAAATAATAGAAAGAATCAATGAAAGTGGGAGCTGGTTCTTTGAGAAAATAAACAAAATAGATAAACCCCTAGCCAGACTTATCAAGAAAAAAAGTGTTCACAGATAAACAGAATCAGAAATGAGAAAGGAAAAATCACTATGGACACCACAGAAATACAAATAATTATTAGGGAATACTATGAAAAATTATATGCAAGCAAATTGGATGACCTAGAAGAAATGGACAACTTTCTAGAAAAATACAACCTTCCAAGGCTGACCAAGGAAAAAACAGAAAATCTGAATAGACCAATTACCAGCAATGAAATTGAATTGGTAATAAAAACACTACCTAAGAACAAAACCCCTGGACAAGAGGGCTCCACAGCTGAATTTTATCAAACATTTAGTGAAGACCTAATACCCAACCCCCCTAAAGTTTTCCAAAAAGTAAAAGATGAGAGAATACTTCCCAACTCATTTTATGAGGCCAGGATCACTTTCATAGCAAACCAGACAAAGACACCACAAAAAAGAAAATTACAGACCAATATCCCTTATGCAAAAATACTCAACATAGATGCAAAAATACTCAACAAAATACTAGCATATCAAATACTATTTGCCCCATGAATTCCACTGCTAGGAATTTACCCAAAGAAAACAAGATCTCAGATTCAAAAAGACATGTGCACCCCTATGTTTATTGCAGCACTATTTACAATAGCCAAGATATGGAAGCAACCTAAGTGTCCATCAGTAGATGAATGGACAAAGAAGATGTGGTACATATACACAATGGAATAATCTTCAGCCATAAGAAGGAAACAATCCTACCATTTATAACAACATGAATGGAGCTAGAGGCTGTTATGCTCAGTGAAATAAGCCAGGCAGAGAAAGACTAGTACCAAATGATTTCCCTCATTTGTGGAGTATAACAACGAAGCAAAACTGAAGGAAACAAACATCAGCAGACTCACAGACTCTAAGAAGGGACTAAAGGTTACCAAAGGGGAGGGGTGTGGAAGGGTGGGTGGGGAGGGAGGGAGAAGGGGATTGAGGGATATAATGATTGGTACACATGGTTTGGGGGTTTCACAGGGAAGAGTGCAGCACAGAGAAGACAAGTAGTGATTCTGTGGCATCTTACTACGCTGATGGACAGTGACTTCAATGGGGTGCAGGGGGACTTGATAATATGGGTGAATGTAGTAACCGCAATGTTTTTCATGTTAAACCTTCATAAGGGTGTATATCAATGTTACCTTAAAAAAAAACCCAGAGGCACATATCTCACTGAGGCTAGACTAATTAATTCAAATCTTTGGCTGCAGGATCCCAGAAGAATCCTGCCAAGGGATACTTTAACAATTGGATTGCCCGGGCTTAGGGCTGCTCATTTTTTCTTGCATAAACTGTATCCTGACTCATCTACCAGTTCTGATTTTTGGTTTCTATAGGAGGGTCAAGAATGAAGTTACAGTGACAATAGCAGAAATAGCAACAGGGAAATCTGTATACGGAATCTTTCTACTTTTGACGCTTTTTGCCTAGTCACGCCACTTTTCATTTGTAGCAATTTTTAAAGTAATTCTCCTTTACTGAGATTTTTCAAAGTATTCACTTAGTTTTATTTTATTTAAAAAGAAATGTCTTTGCACTCATATTTCACTGTTTTACAGGACTTACGTAACTTGCATAATTTCAGAAACTGGGAAATAGAACATAAGCAAGTTTGGGAACACACACAATTGACTCTTGGTAAGGGCAGGACACAGGTTTTGGAAGCAAAAGAGAACAGGTTGCTTAGATAGTGTTCTTTAATAGCTTGTGTTGACCCATGAGCAGCAGGTATAAACCCGTTCTCCATGTAAACCAGGCTCAGCATTGCCCACTCCTTTATTGAACTGCCTCCTTACAAAGACAGGAGCTTCCAGAAATGTCACCATTTACTATGGAGGAAGAAGTTGCCTGCTCACTTTGTGGGTATGAATGTGTTGATATTTTTAGATATTTGCTCCCAATGAACACAAGGGCTCTAAGTTCCTAGACTCCTCATATGCCATTTGCAGAAAATACAACTTCCAAGTTATAAAAATTAACATGTAGCTAGAAATGGGTAGAGCAGGAAAGGGGTGGGAGGACTCCTCTGGGGGTGTTGGATGCAAAGAGTCCTCAAGAATCTGGTTTAACTGCACTTGCTATTTTCAGATCTAATTTGTTCCCCAAGCAAAATCTAGGCAAAATCCTCAATTCCTCTCCAAGCCTCTTTGGAAATAAAACTCTTGCATGTGTCCTTTTGTCTGCAGTCCAAAGCCACAGTGATGTTTCTGCCAATTGCTACCATTTAAGCTTTTGTGGTAAGCAAATGAAACAGTGGCAAAAATAGAAACTCCAATTAAAAGATAATGTTATACCAGATCGTTCTTGTTCCACATTTACTCTATATCTATAAGCTCTGAGAGACCCAAGGAAAACTTGAGTAAGAATGCCCTGCACATGTTAAGCCCTGCTACCATTCTCTCCTCAGTCTTCAAGTGTATTACATTAGCCGTGACATTTCATGATATAGCAAGAACTGATGTCAGCGAAGCATTATGCTACATTACAGTGGCTATGAAATATGTATTTAAATAAATATTGTGACTTGAAATGTGAGTGTGTTGTTGGAGACACACTGTATACATCAAATATTGATAAGCAATCTCTTTTGAAAGATCATGGGTATTAAGCCACACAGTTCTTAAGGATATTTTCCTATTGTTTGGGAACATGCTGTGGAAATTGATACAGGGAAACCTTACTAAAATGGAATCAGGGGGCTGCAAGGGGGAGCCATCCTACTCTATGTCAAGTAACAGGAAGAATTGTCAATTACAGACCCCAAGAGAAGACTCCTCAACAAGAAACAACCATCAATTACAGGCCTCTACAGGGAAAGATGTACATTTATCTCCTACAAGTAACAGCTACTCCTGCAGTTCATCCAGTGAGAACCATCATGACCCTGAACTCCTGCTTTTCTCCGGAACAATCCCGCCCAGCTTGCTCCTTCTCCATAAAATAACTTCTCTTGGACTTGCCTACGATTTTGCTGTAGCTTGCATGTCCTGAATTGCAATTACCTGCTATTCCCAAATAAACCCATTTTTGCTGGTAAAATAACTGACAGTTATTTTTAAGGTTAATAAGGCTCATAGACTTTTATTTTATTAGCTACATTTTTGTCTACAGTCAGTTTACAATCACTGAGTGAAAAGATTGTATATTAAATGTGAAGGTATAAATAGATCCATTTGCAAATGACCTGCTCATCAGTATATTAAAAAAAAATTGTCATGAACATATTTACATGCAAAAACTGCCTGATTCAGAATTGCAAACAAATTAAAGTTAATAAGAAAATACTATTACTGGATAGCATAACAGTAAATTCAAGCACAATGACATTGATCAAAAAACCTCACATTTCTGAGAGAAGTATATTTCATTTCAATGCAAACATCTTTATTGTTTTTTTCTCACTATAAAAGGCAAAATGCAGAAAAATGGAAAGTGAAATTGAAAATTACCAATAATCCAACCACTTGAAGTGATTCCTCTTGATTACAGGTGTTCATCCTTTTACACAACATTTTTATGAACACACACACAAACACACACTTATTAAAGAATATCATACCATAGAAACTGGTTAATTTTTAAATTTAATAATATAGCATAAAATTTCTTAATCAGTAAGTTTAGATCTCAGTTATTATTTATAATACTGCATTATTATCCAAAATACACACTACATCTGTATGCTTCATAAGTAATTTATTTTTGGACATGTACATGTTTTTCAGAATCTTTTTTAAAATGAATTATTTTTAAATGTTTTATCTCAAAAATCATTTTGGAATGTAGAATGCACTGTTTAAAACTTGAAAGAAGCACTTAAAATTTAAATTTGTTACTTTTCTTGCTTGGAGTCATAATATTTTTCACATTTGCATATGTCTTTTTTTCCTACATTATATATAGAGAGAGAAACAGGTCAGTACAAGCATCAAAGAAAAAGATCACATAGTGTTAAGCCTGTCCAATTTGTGGCTTTTTTTTCCTTAGCAAAAGAGTATGCTAGCAGTTTTGCTCTCTGACATATGTCTTATTCTAACAGGATCTTAAAACCAAAGTTCCTTATGAGAACCAAATTATAGTATGATGGAAGTCAAATTCCAAAGTGAGGTGCCAGATCACCACATGCATCATTTACACAGAAAATAGAAGAAAAACCAGTTATAAAATTTCTGGGCATCTCATCTTGGACTCAAGAGAGTACAGATGTAGAAAGAGGATTTTTTGATGAGTACTTTCTAGAAAAAACTGTGCTTCTAGGAAGTTTAGAGAGATTAGATGTTTCCTCATCACCAGCCTAGCTGCTTGGGGGAAAGAGCTCAATGGGACTACTTGGAGAACTCGAGATTCATCCCCTGAGCTTTGAAGGCCCAGGAGATGGAAGTCTGTCTCCTACCCCCAGGAAACTGGAAAAAATTAGATTGTGTTTATCCTGTGTATGATACATGCTCAATGGACTGGTTGCATAGTTTTTAGTGGTTTCCAACTGAAAGCATTGTGGGTCTGCAGCAGATCTGGCTGGTAATAACACTGTCACATGGCAGAGGGCACCAGCATTTGAAGCCTCTTGTATATCATTAAAAAGACTCTAAAAGGCAAATATAGAACTTCAGAAAAAGCTAGAGTACGTGGTATACCCTGATTGGATACTCATATGAAGGACAGTTCGTGTGACTAGAACGAAAAGAAATGTTCCTTGTCAAAGAAGAGTTCAGAGATGTTTGTTAGTTATTTTAGCACCATGCTTATTAGTTCATTTTGCCAGCAGATTGTTACTCACAGTTGGTAGACTGAGCCAAGGAATGAAGGCAAAAACAGGAACCCTAAGACAGAAGTGGAAAAAAAAAAAGAAACTGTTGACAGTCTTGGAACAGAAAATCTTGTTTGCACAATTTTTGCATAAGCTGATTATCTGGAAGCTGGCAGAGAGAGGTCCATCTGGGCAGACTATTTTTTGAGCAGGCCAACTATGGGTATCCACAATAAGAATTTCTATTGTTTAGGAGTTCTCTAGAAACCTTGGCGTTGGGCTTGTAGCAAAGGGGCAGGCCATGTTTCTGGAGCGTCTGCCATTTTCCTTTCTTCAGCACTTTTCTCTGGGGTTAGCCATGCCTGCAGCACGTAGCTCAGTAGGATTCCTCATTATTCACAACCTTTCCCCACCTTTCTTGTTGTACATTCTAAGATGGTTTCAATGTGTTTGCATTAGCCAGGGAGTTAGAGAGGAAAACCAGAGATGTTCCTAAAAACTGAGTTTTTCTACATTAGAAAGAACATAAGGCTTCCCCTCATTCTAAAAAAAGTGAATTTGGGCAGGTGGAAGGGGAGGAGGGGACCAAAGAGCCAAGGTTATCTAAAATTTTATTTTGGGAGAAAGGTTTGGGGCGGTTTACTTAAAGGGATGACTTTACAACTTGGGGGAAGCTGCTGTGAGGTGATCTCTAGGCTTGGGGAAATGGGTGAGGATTTGGGGGACATATGTACTGTACATAATTTAGTATATTTCCCCTGTTCTGTTTTTCAAGAGCTCTGCAATGAAGATTTAAATTGCTTTTCATTTCTTTTATAGCTCTTCTGAAAGCAATGCTGTGCTGAGAAAGGTAATGAAAAGAGCCAAGTTTATTCCAGTTACACATGTTAAAGATTTGATAAGGCTTCAGTAAAGACACTTTCTATTTAACCCATCACTCACCAAACTTTTTGGACCAAACTCTCCTATTTTTAAAGAATGTGATTTCATATGTAAGTATTTGGCTTACATTATCTCAAGTTAGGTCAACAATTATAAAAAAAAAATCTCTCTCTCTCTTTCTAATTTAAGAGAGCCATATAATGTTTAATGACTGTACTGGGCTGGGTAGTGTCCCTTCCAGATTTATGTCTTTCCCAGAATCTTAGAATGTGAATATATTTGGAATTGCAGATATAATTACTTATGATAAGTCACACTGGAGTAGGGAGGATCCTTAGTCCAATATGATTGGTGTCCCTATAAGAAGAAGAGAAGAGATGTAGAGACACACATAGGGGAGAACATCAGTTGCATATGGAGGCAGAAATTAAAGTGACATGTCCAGAACACAAGGAACCAAAGACTGCTGGCGATGCCCGAAGCTTAGAGAAGGGCATGGAACTGATTCACGGGGAAAGCAGTGTAGCACATAGAGGGCAAATAGTGAATCTGGGACATCTTAGTACACTGATGGACAGTGACTGCATTGGGGCATGGGTGTGGACTTGATAATATGGCTAAATGTAGTAACCATGTTTTTTTCCATGTGAAACCTTCATAAGAGTGTATATATCAATAATACCTTAATAAAAAAATAAATGAATAAATAAATAAATAAACAAGACCTGTCTATATGCTGCCTACAAGAGACTCATTTCAAACCCAAAGACATACACAGACTGAAAGTAAAGGGATGGAAAAAGATATTTCATGCAACTAATAGGGGGAAAAAAGCAGGAGTTACAGTACTTGTATAAGACAAAATAGACTACAAAACAAAGAAAGTCACAAGAGACAAAGAAGGACACTACATAATGATAAAGGTGTTAGTCCAACAAGAGGATATGGCTATTATAAATATCTATGTACCCAACAAATATTAACAGAATTAAAGGGGTAAATAGAATGCAATGCATTCATTTTTAAGAGATTTCAACAAACCATTCACTCCAAAAGGCAAATCGACCAGACAGAAAATAAATAAGGAGACAGGGGCATTGAACAACATATTAGAACAGATGGACCTAATGGACATCTACAGAACACTCCATCCAAAAGCAACAGGATACACATTCTTCTCAAGTACACATGGAACATTTTCAAGAATAGATCATATACTAGGCCACAAAAAGAGCCTCAGTAAATTCAAAAATATTGAAATAGTACCAACCAGCTTCTCAGACCAAAAAGGTATGAAACTAGAAATACATTATGCAAAGAAAACGAAAAAGCCCACAAGCACATGGAGGCTTAATAACATGATCCTAAATAATCAGTGGATCAATGACCAAATAAACACAGAGATCAATCAATATATGGAGACAAATGACAACAATAATTCAACACCGCAAAATTTGTGGGATGCAGCTAAGAGGGAAGTATATTGCAATAACAGGCTTACCTAAGGAAAGAAGAACAATCCCATGTGAACAGTCTAAATTTACAATTAACCAAACTAGAAATGGAAGAACAAATGAGGGCCAAAGTCAGTAGAAGAAGGGACATAATAAAGATTAGAGTAGAAATAAATGAAATCAATAAGAATAAAACAATAGAAAGAATCAATGAAAGCAGGAGCTCGTTTTTTGAGAAAATAAACAAAACAGATAAACCCCCAGTCAGACTTATCAGGAAAAATAGAGAGTATACACACATAAACAGAATCAAAAGTGAGAAAGGGAAAATCATTATGGACACCAGAGAAATACAAAGAATTATGAGAGAATATTATGAAAAATTATATGCAAATTGGATAACCTAGAAGAAATGGGCAACTTTCTAGAAAAATACAACCTTCCAAGGCTGACCCAGGAAGAAACAGATAATCTGAATAGACCAATTACCAGCAAAGAGATTGAATTGGTAATCAAAAAACTACTTAAGAACAAAACTCCTGTACCAGATGGTTTCAGTGCTGAATTTTATGAAACATTTAGTGAAGGCCTAACACCCACCCTCATTAAAGTTTTCCAAAAAGTAGAAGAGGAGGGAATATTCCAAGAATCCTTCTACGAGGTCAGCATCACTCTAATACCAAAACTGGGCAAAGACCTCACCAAAAAAGAAAATTACAGACCAATATCCCTGATGAACGTAGATGCAGAAATACTCAACAAAATATTAGCAAACCGAATTCAAAAATACATCAAGAGGATCATACACCACGATCAAGTGGGATTCATCCCAGGGATGCAAGGATGGTACAACATTCGAAAACCCATCGACATTATCCACCACAACAACAAAAAGAAGGACAAAAATCACCACCATAGTTCCTGAAAAAGAATTCGACAAAATTGAACATCCATTCATGATAAAAACTCTCAACAAAATGGGTATGGAGGGCAAATACCCAACATAATAAAGGCCATATATGGCAAACCCACTGCCAACATCATATTTAACAGCAAGAAGTTGAAAGCTTTTCCTTTAAGATTGGGAACAAGACAAGGATGCTCCTTCTCCCGATTTTTAAAAAATATTATTAATATACAATTACATGAGCAACATTATGGTTACTAGACTCCCCCTATTATTAAGTCCCCACCACATACCCCATTGCAGTCACTGTGCATCAACTTAGTAGGATGTTATAGAATCACTACCTGTCTTCTCTGTGTAACACTGCCTTCCCCGTATCCCCCCACCTGACCCCCAAACCCTCTACATTATGTGTGCTAATTGCAATAGCCCTTATTCCCCTTATCCCTCCTTTCCCACCCCTCTTCCACAGTCCCTTTCCCTTTGATAATTGTTAGTCCATTCTTGGGTTCTGTGAGTCTGCTGCTGTTTTGTTCCTTCAGTTTTTGCTTTGTTCTTATACTCCACAGATGAGTGAAATCATTTGATACTTGTCTTTCTCCACATGGCTTATTTCACTGAGCATAATACCCTCTAGCTCCATCCATGTTGTTGCAAATGGAACGATTTGTTTTCTTCTTATGGCTGAATTATATTCCATTGTGTATATGTATCACATCTTCTTTATCCATTCATCTACTGATGGACACTTAGGTTGCTTCCATTTCTTGGCTATTGTAAATAGTGCTGCGATAAACATAGGGGTGCATATGTCTTTTTTTTTTAACTGGGCTGCTGCATTTTTAGGGTAAATTACTAGGAGTAGGATTCCTGGGTCAAATGGTATTTCTATTTTGAGTTTTTGAGGAACCTCCATACTTCTTTCCACAATGGTTGTACTAATTTACATTCCCACCAGCAGTGTAGGAGGGTTCCCCTTTTTCCACATCCTTGCCAACATTTGTTGTTTGTCTTTTGGATGGCGGCCATCCTAACATCCTAACTGGTGTGAGGTGATATCTCATTGTGGTTTTAATTTGCATTTCTATGATGACTAGTGATGTGGAGCATCTTCTCATGTGCCTGTTGGCCATCTGAATTTCTTCTTTGGAGAAGTGTCTGTTCAGCTCCTCTGCCCATTTTTTAATTGGTTATTTGCTTTTTCTTTGTTGAGGTGTGTGAGCTCTTTATATAATTTGGATGTCATCCCCTTATGGGATATGTCATTTATGAATATATTCACCCATACTGTAGGATGTCTTTCTGTTATACTGATGGTACCCTTTGCTGTACACAAGCTTTTTAGTTTGATATAGTCACACTTGTTCATTTTTGCTTTTGTTTCCCTTTCCCGGGGAGATATGTTCATGAAGAAGTTGCTCATGTTTATGTCCAAGAGATTTTTGCCTATGTTTTTTTCTAAGAGTTTTATGGTTTCATCACTTACATTCAGTCTTTGATCCATTTTGAGTTTAATTTTGTGTATGGGGTTAGACAGTAATCCAGTTTCATTCTCTTACATGTAGCTGTCCAGTTTTGGCAACACCAGCTGTTGAAGAGGCTATCATTTCCCCATTGTATATCCATGGCTCCTTTATCATATATTGATTGACTATATATGCTTGGGTTTATATCTGGGCTCTCTATGCTGTTCCACTGGTCTATGGGTCTGTTCTTGTGCCGGTACCAAATTGTCTTGATTACTGTAGCTTTGTTGTAGAGCATGAAGTCAGGGAGCATATTCCCCCTGCTTTATTCTTCCTTCTCAGGATTGCTATGGCTATTCGGGGTCTTCTGTGGTTCCATATGAATTTTAGAACTATTTGCTCTAGTTCATTGAAGAATGCTATTGGTATTTTGATAGGGATTGCATTGAATCTGTAGATTGCTTTAGGCAGGATGGCCATTTTGACAATATCAATTCTTCCTATCCAAGAGCATGGGATGAATTTCCATTTATTAGTGTCCTCTTTAATTTCTCTTAAGAGTGTCTTGTAGTTTTCAGGGTATAGGTCTTTCACTTCCTTGGTTAGGTTTATTCCTAGGTATTTTATTCGTTTGGATGTGATTGTGAATGGAATTGTTTTCCTGATTTCTCTCGTTGCTAGTTCATTGTTAGTGTATAGGAATGCAACAGATTTCTGTGTTTAAATTTTGTATGCTGCAACTTTCTGAATTCAGATATTAGATCTAGTAGTTTGTGAGTGGATTCTTTAGGGTTTTTTTATGTACAATATCATGTCATCTGCAAACATGGACACTTTGAGTTCTTCCTTGCCAATCTGGATGCCTTTTATTTCTTTGTGTTGTCTGATTGGCGTGGCTAGGACCTCCTGTACTATGTTGAATAAAAGTGGGGAGAGTGACATGGCATCGTTGTCTTGTTCCCAATCTTAAAGGAAAAGCTTTCAGCTTCTTGCAGTTAAGTATAATGTTGGCTGTGGGTTTGTCATATATGGCCTTTACTATGTTGAGGTACTTGCCCTCTATACCCATTTTGTTGAGAGTTTTTATCATGAATGAGTGTTGAATTTTGTCGAATGCTTTTTCAGCATCTATGGAGATGATCATGAAGTTTTTGTCCTTCTTTTTGTTGATGTGGTGGATGATGTTGATGGATTTTCGAATGCTGTACGATCGTTGCATCCTTGGGATGAATCCCACTTGATCATGATGGATGATCTTTTTGAATTCATTTGCTAATATTTTGTTGAGTATTTTTGCATCTATGTTCATCAGGGATATTGGTGTGTAATTTTCCTTTTTTGTGGTGTCTTTGTCTGGTTTTGGTATTAGAGTGATGTTGGCCTCATAGAATGAGTTTGGGAGTATTCCCTCCTCTTCTACTTTTTGAAAAACTTTATTGATGATGGGTGTTAGGTTTTCACGAAGTGTTTCATAAAATTCAGCACTGAAACCATCTGGTACAGGTGTTTTGTTCTTAGGTAGTTTTTTGATTACCAATTCAATTTCATTGCTGGTGGTTGGTCTGTTGATATTTTCTGTTTCTTTCAGGGTCTGCCTTGGAAGGTTGTATTTTTCTAGAAAGTTGTCCATTTCTTCTAGGTTATCCAGTTTCTTAGCATATAATTTTTCATAGTATTCTCTCATAATTCTTTGTATTTGTGTGGCGTCCGTAGTGATTTTTCCTTTCTCATTTCTGATTATGTTTATGTGTGTAGGCTCTCTTTTTTTCTTGATAAGTCTGGCTGTGGGTTTATCTATTTTGTTTATTTTCTCAAAGAACCAGTTCCTTTCACTGATTCTTTCTATTGTTTTATTCTTCTCCATTTTATTTATTTCTGCTTTAATCTTTATTATGTCCCTCCTTCTACTGACTTTGGGCCTCATTTGCTCTTCCTTTTCTAGTTTCATTAATTGTGAGTTTAGACTGTTCATTTGGGATGTTCTTCTTTCCTGAGGTAGGCCTGTATTGCAATATATTTCCCTCTTAGCACAGCCTTCGCAGCATCCCACAGATTTTGTGGTGTTGAATTATTGTTGTCATTTGTCTCCATATATTGCTTGATCTCTCTTTTTATTTGGTAATTGATCCATTGATTATTTGGGAGCATGTTATTAAGCCTTCATGTGTTTGTGGGCTTTTTGTTTTCTTTGTGTAATTTATTTCTAGTTTCATACCTTTGTGATCTGAGAAGCTGGTTGATACAGTTTCAATCTTTTTAAATTTACTGAGGATCTTTTTGTGGCCTAATATATGATCAGTTCTTGAAAATGTTTCATGTGCACTTGAGAAGAATGTGTATCCTGTTGCTTTTGGATGGAGTGTTCTGTAGATGTTTGTTAGCCCAATCTGTTCTAATATGTTGTTCAGTGCCTCTGTCTCTTTACTTATTTTCTGTCTGGTTGATCTGTCGTTTGGAGTGAGTGGTGTGTTGTAGTCTCCTAAAATGAATGCATTGCCTTCTATTTCCCCTTTTAATTCTGTTAGTATTTGTTTCACATATGTAGGTGATCCTGTGTTGGGTGTATAGATATTTATAATAGTTATATCCTCTTGTTGAACTGACCCTTTTATCATTTTGTAATGTCCTTCTTTGTCTCTTGTGACTTTCTTTGTTTTGAAGTCTATTTTGTCTGATACAAATACTGCAACTCCCGCTTTTTTCTCACTCTTAGTTGCATGAAGTGTTTTTTTCCATCCCTTCACTTTCAGTCTCTGTATGTCTTTGGGTTTGAAGTGAGTCTCTTGTAGGCAGCATATAGATGGGTCTTGTATTCTTATCCATTCAGTAACTCTATGTCTTTTGATTGGTGCATTCAGACCGTTTACTTTTAGGGTGATTATTCATAGGTACATACTTATTGCCATTGCAGGCTTTAGATTTGTGGTTATCAAAGGTTCAGGGGCAATTCCCTCACTATCTACCAGTCTAATTTACTTCATATACTGTTACAAACACAACCTTAAGGTTACTTTTTTTTCCCTCCTTTTTCTTCCTCCTCCATTCTTTGTGTGTTATGAATCATATTCTGTATTCTTTGTCTTCCCTTGGGTGACATATTTTTAGCTTTAGGAATACTTCCATCTATAGGAGTCCCTCCAAAATGCACTGTAGAGGTGGTCTGTGGGAGGTAAATTCTCTCAGCTTTTGCTTATCTGAAAATTGTTTAATCCCTCCTTCAAATTTAAATGATAACCTTGCCAGGTAAAGTATTCTTGGTTTGAGGCCCTTCTGCTTCATTGCATTAAAAACATCATACCACTCCCCTTCTGGCCTGTAAGGTTTCTATTGAGAAGTCTGATGATAGCTTGATGGGCTTTTCTTTTTATGTGATCTTATTTCTCTCTCTGGCTGCTTTTCATAGTCTGTCCTTATCCTTGATCTTTGCCATTTTAGTTATGATACGTCTTGATGTTGTCTTCCTTGGGTCCCTTGTCTTGGGAGATCTGTGCATCTCTATAGCTTGAGAGATTATCTCCTTCCCCATATTGGGGAAGTTTTCAGCAATTACCTCCTCAATGACACTTTCTATCCCTTTTTCTCTCTCTTCTTCTTCTGGTAACCCTATAATGCGAATATTGTTGTGTTTGCATTGTTCACACAGTTCTCTCAATATTCTTTCATTCTTAGAGATCCTTTTTTCTTTCTGTGCCTCAGCTTCTTTGTACTCCTCTTCTCTAATTTCTATTCCATTTACTGTCTCTTCTACTACATCTAATCCGCTTTTAAATCCCTCCATTGTATGTTGCATTTCAGATATGGAATTTCTTAGTGATTGAATCTCCTGCTTAAATTCGTTCCTGAGTTCTTGAATATTTTTCTGTACCTCCATAAGCATGTTTATAATTTTTATTTTGAACTCTCTTTCAGGAAGATTGGTGAGTTTGGTTTCATTTGGCCCTCTTTCTGGGGTTTGTGAGATTTTGGTCTTAACCATGTTCTTTTGTTGTTTCATATTTCTGTGTGGTGCCCACTAGTGCGCAGGAACTCCACTCCCTGGAGCTGCTCAGCCCCTAGAGTGAAGGTGGCTGCCTTAGGGGAGCGGAGCTGGTGCCTGGGAGGAGGAAAGATCTGTTTCCTGATCCCGTCTGCAGTGCCTGTCTCCAGTGTCAGAGCCAGTGGGCAAAGCACACACATGTAAACTTCTGGGCTTTGCATCTGTAGCTGTTGTAGGCGTGGCCCCCCTCTGGCTGGCCTGACGCCTGCGCCGTGACTACCAATTTGTGAGCAGGTCCCTGCAGGTCAGTAGGAAGGTTTGGCAGGCTGTGTGTCACAATGGGTGGCCTTGGAGCTGAGTAGGCAGCCAGGGAGATGGAGCACCTGAAGCTCCCCAAAGTTTCCAACCAACAGGGCAGAGCACTCCCAGGAAACCTTGTCCAGCTCTCCCTTCTCCCGCACAGCAAGCTCCGTGCAAACTCCGCCCCTTCAGCAGCCCTCTGGCTGCTAGGAAGGCTCTCAGGCTGCCTACCTTTCCTCTGACACGGAGCGGCCAGGTGTGTATCCCATCCTCCAAAAACGGCTGGAATGTCAATTTCTCAAGCACTCCACCTGTCCAAGCTCCCCAATGTCCAGAGCACCACACACTATAGGATTCTGCTCACAAAGAAGATCTCCAGGGCTAAGTGTTCAGCAGTCCCAGTCTTCCACCCCTCCCCCACTGCGTTTCTCTTCCTCCCACCAGTGAGCTGGGGTGGGGGAAGGGCTTGGGTCCTGCCAGATTAAGGCTTTCCTAAGTTACCCTGTTTCGTGAGGTCTGCTCCAATTGTGAGGTCTATTTTCAGTCTGGTTCAGCCTTCTTTCTTGTTGCTATTTTAAGGTTAGTTGTATTAATTAACTATATTTTTGTACTGTTTGTGGTTTTGGGAGGAGCTCTCCGTCTCACCTCTCACACTGCCATCTTGCAAGTCTCTCCTCTCTCCCCACTTTTATTCAACATAGTTCTGGAGGTCCTAACCATGGTAATCAGACAACACAAAGAAATAAAAGGCATCCAGATTGGCAAGGAAGAAACTAAACTGTCCCGTTGCAAATGACATGGTATTGTACATAAAAAACCCTAAAGAATGCACTCCAAAACTACTACATTTAATATCTAAATTCAGCAAAGTTGTAGGATACAAAATTATGACAGAAATCTGTTGCATTCCTATACACCAACGATAAACTAACAGAAAAGAAATCAGGAAAACAATTCCATTCACAACTGCATCAAAAAGAATAAAATAACTAGGAATAAACCTAACCAAGGAAATGAAAGACCTATACTCTGAAAACTACAAGACACTCATGAGAGAAATTAAAGAAGATACCAATAAATGGAAACACATCCTGTGCTCATGCATAGGAAGAATTAATTTTGTCAAAATGGCCATCCTTCCTGAGCAATCTACATATTCTATGCAATCCCTATCAAAATACCTACAGCATTCTTCAATGAACTGGAACACATATTTCTAAAATTCATATGGAACCACAAAAGACCCCAAATAACCAAAACAATCCTGAGAAGGAAGAATAAAGCAGGGGGGATTATGCTCCCCGACTTCAAGCTCTACTACAAAGCCACATAATCAAGACAATTTGGTACTGGCACAAGAACAGACCCATAGATCTATGGAACAGAATAGAGAGCCCAGATATAAACCCAAGCATGTATGGTCAATTAATATATGATATGGATATACAATGGGGAACTGACAGCCTCTTCAATAACTGGTGTTGGAAAAGCCGGACAGCTATATGCAGAGAATGAAACTGGATTATTGTCTAACCCCATACATAAAAGTAAATTCAGAATGGATCAAAACCTGAATGTAAGTCACGAAACCATAAAACTCTTACAAGAAAACACAGGCAAAAATTTCTTGAATATAAACATGAGCAACTTTTTCCAGAACGCACTTCCTCAGGCAAGGGAATCAAAAGGAAAAATGAACAAATGGGACTGCATCAAGCTAAAAGCTTCTGTACAGCAAAGGACACCATCAGCAGAACAAAAAGGCATACTACAATATGGGAGAATATATTTGTAAGTAACATATCTGACAAAGGGTTAAACATACAAAATATATAAAGAACTCACATGCCTCAACACCCAAAAAGCAAATAACTCTTTAAAAATGGGTGGAGTATACGAACAGACACTTCTCCAAAGAAGAAATTCAGATGGCCAACAGACACATTAAAAGATGCTCCACGTTGCTAATCATCAGGGAAATTCAAATTAAAACCACAATGAGATATCACTTCACACCAGTTAGGATGGCCAACATCAAAAAGACTAGGAACAACAAATGCTGGCGAGGATGTGGAGAAAGGGGAACCCTCCTACACTGCTGTTGGGAATGTAAAGTAGTTCAACCATTGTGGAAAGCAATATGGAGGTTCCTCAAAAAACTAAAAATATAAATATCATTTGACCCAGGAATCCCACCCCTTGGAATTTACCCCAAGAATACAAGTTCTCAGCTTCAAAAAGACATATGCACCCCTATGTTCATTGCACTACTATTTACAATAGCCAAGAAATGTAAGCAACCTAAGTGTCCATGAGTAGATGAATGGATAAAGAAGAGGTGGTACATATACACAATGGAATACTACTCAGCCATAAGAAAGAAACAAATCCTACCATTTGCAACAACATGGATGGAGCTGGAAGGTATTATGCTCAGTGGAATAAGCAGGAAGAGAAAGATAAATACCAAATGATTTCCCTCATTTGTGGAGTATAACATTGAAGCAAAACTGAAGGAACAAAATAGCAGCAGACACAGACTCCAAGAAGGGACTAGTGGTCACCAAAGGGGACGGGTTGGGGAGGGCGGGTGGGGAGGGAGGGAGAAGGGGATTTTGTGGTATCATGATTGGTGCCCATGGTGTGTGTGGGGTCATGGGGAAGACAGCATAGCTCAGAGAAAACAAACAGGGACTCTGTGGCATACTACTACAGTGATTGACAGTGACTGTAATGGGCTATGTGGTGGGGACTTGATAATGGGGGGAATCTAGTAACCACAGTGTTGCTCATACGACTGTATGTTAATAATACCAAAAAAAAAATAATGAACTACTGAGTGATACTTGAAAAACACTGATGAGTCTCAGAATAATTATGGTGAGTGAAAGAAGCCAGACAAAAAAGAGTACATACTGCATGGTTCCATCAGTATAAAATTCTAACACTGTAAAACTAACCTACTGTGTCAGAAAGAAGGTGGTTGTCTGGGGCAGGGGTGCTAGTAGTGGTAGGAGGGAACAGAGGGGAGGCTTACAGAAAGCATGAAGAACCTTTTGGGATGATGGATATGTTTACTTTGTTGATTGTAGCTGTGATTTCATTATGAATATGTATTCAAAACTGATTAAAGTCTTATACTTTAAATATGTGCAATCTATGCAATTGCAAATGCAGTTATAACTGGGATTGTATTTTAATTTTCTCTTTCTGCTACATTGTTCTGTGTATATAACAGATTCTGTATATTGATTTTGTATCCTTCTACTTTACTGATTCATTTATTAGTTCAAATAGTTTTTTGGTGAAGTCTTCAGAGTTTCTATATATGTATCATGTCATCTGCAAATAGTGACAATTTTACACTTCAGATGTCTTTTATTGCTTTTTCTTGCCAGAAAAAAAAGTGCAATTGATTGCATGTTGATTATAACTTAATACAGCTGTTTAAAATAAAACACTGTAGGGAATCATTAGTTTAAAATGACCAAGAAAATATCGTGCAAGTTTGCATGGAGGAATGTGGCGACATAAAAAGTACTTCCACCCAGTGTACACATGGCTCACAAACTCTCTCTTTCTCTATATTCTAGTCCTTAATTGAAAGTGATAAAGCAAACACATTATTGAGACAATTCTAATTATCTCCTCTGGACTAGTCTCCAGCAAATTAAGAAGAGCGAGCTGAGAAAACCATTTCAGCTCTGAAATAACACTGCAGGGTCTTTCTTCAGAGACAGTCTCGCACACAGCAAACCCAAGCTCTAGGACAATGCTCATCACGTGCCCAGGTGACATCCCCATGGTCGTGTTTGGAATGAACCTTGGGAGATGCCCCTGTCCCCTCATGGGGTTGACATGTTCATTTTCTCTCTTGCTTTCCTCCTGGCTTTAATTAAATGTTACAGCTGAAGGAGGTCACTGAAGCAAATCTTGAGATGAGACATGGATTTCTAATGATGTCCTTTTGTGTGTTAGTTTTGGCTCCTGGTCACAGCAAACCTGATGTCTCTCTACTTTGAACCCTATTCCACCTCCCTATCCACACTTGAGCATGTATTCTGTCTGTAAAGGGTCCACCCACAGCCTGCATGCTTTTCTCTGAAGCTCCCCTTTCATTCCACTCCAGTTCCCAGTTACATACATCCTTTGTCTGGCTAGAATTCTATGTCAATGAGCAGCTGTGACTTCAGACTCCTGCTTCTGCATCTTTTACTGGGAACTTTTCAGCAGGGCTGCTTGTCTTGCAGAAGCCAGAAGAGCCTGGGCATGAAGCATACCCAGGAGGACACTCAACAAATGTGTGATGGGAGGGGGTGTGCAAATGTCCCACTACCTAGATCTCAGGTGTTTCCACATGGTTTCCATAGGCTCTGCAGTAGTGTGAAATTCCAGTTTCCCATTATATGGCTAACTTATCAACACACCCTCCATAGGCTGCATTTCCTTCCATATGTCATCTCTCCACTTCCTTGCCAGTGTAGAAGGGAACTTCCAGGTAAACTGCTTGCTTTCAAATCCTCATCTCAGCCTTTGCTTCTTGGGAAGCCCACGTGAGTGAGACTAAGACCTTGGCGAGGGCCCACTGGGACTTGGCTTGCTGACCCCCTGGCCACGTCCTCCTAATGCTGTCTGCCACTCTTAACAGAACCCCAGCTAGTTGAGTCCATTCTGGTCGAATCCTCAGCTGACCCCACCTGTCACCAATATGCTTGAGGCCTGAAGGGTGACTTCTTCTATTCCTTCCCATCAGACAGCTTGGAAGAATAGAAAGGTCCATTGTTTCCCATGCACCAACGAGGTCACCAGAGAAAGAGATCTGGTGTGGTGGCAGAAGAGGGGATCTTGCAGGAATATGCTGGACAAACTTTGCTGAATGCACAGAAGCTAAGAGAGGAGTGCATTTGACCACCTGAATAGAGGTGTACCTTCCTGACTCAGGAACACTGTAGAAGAGAGGCCATGTAGAGACTCTCTGAAGAACCCTTAGAAGGGTTTTTTACCTAGCGGCCAGGCCAGTGAGTGCAAAGACCCACAGCGCAGTAAGGACTGCTCTGCCTCACCCTGGGGCTTGGACCCTGCAGCTAGGGAGTGGAGGAAGGGAAGGGAGAACAGAAAAGAGAAGAGAACAGGATTACCCCCACCCCCTCCTCCAATGTGGGACTCCCAGCTCAATGAAGAGCTTTTCTGCAACTTCAAGTGCCAATTTGATCCCCGAACTGTGAAACCTAAACTGTGTGAAGACCACCCCGTTATGCCACGGTGGTTAGCAAAATAAAGGTTCCCCAAAGACGGCCATGCCTTCATCCCTTGGACTTGTGAATATGTCACCTTACCTGGATGGTCACAGGTACTTTGTAGGTGTGATGAAGGTTATACACCTTGGATGGGGACAGTAGCCAGGATTATCCAGGAGAGTACAATTTAATCCCATCAATCCTTAAAAGCAGAGAACCATTCCCAGCTGGGGAAAGAGAGATACAGTAAGAGAAGGGGAAAAGATTGAAGCATAAGCGGAACTTCACCCACCATTGCTGGCTGTGAAGATGGAGAAAGGAGGCCACAGGGCGAGGAATGTGGGTGGCCTCTAGAAGCTGAGAATGGCTCTCAGCTGATAGGTAGCAAGGAATGTTGGTCCTATAACCAAAAGGAACTGAATTCTGTTAACAGGGAAATGAGGCTCCCTGGAGCCACCAGAAAGGAGCACAACCTTGCCAACATCACGATTCTAGCTCAGTGAACCTTTGTTGGACTTCTAACCTAAAGGACCTTAAAATACTCAATTTGTGTTATATGAGCCACTGTTTGCAGTTATCTGTTATGGAAGCAATGGAAAAGTAATATACCAAACATTTAGAGAGTTTCTGTCCATGCTTGGGAGCCCTCCAAAAGAAAAAAACAAACTTATAAGTGGCTCTCCGTTGGGTTGCAAAATGACTAATACTTCGCTAAATCTCTTATTGAACTCCTATTTTCCAGGGAAAGGAGGGAGAGAACAAGAGTATGTTATTTGAAACCAGTGGGTCTGTTCTTATTGCCTGTAAGTGGATACTATCAGAATATACACCCGACTCTCCATCTTACCTCATTTTTCTCTTCTGCTTAAGCTGTTGACCCCTAAAGGCTGTGTGTGCATCTGATCTATTGCTTGGAGAGGGACTTTGGAAAGCTCTGATCAATACAAACAGTATTTGTGTAACTTTTACTCTGCTATTAAACCTACCCTCTTAATTGGACAGAGAAACCCAGCTCTTTATGGGATCTTCTAACCTCAACTAATATTGACCTGTTTTGTTTTGTTTTTTTTTCTCCCTCCACAATTTCAAACCAGTGATTTTCCGGGCATGAAAGCCAAGTGCTGAGGCCTCAGTGGTCACCTGTACTGAGTTCAATAATGTGTGTGACTCTTCGGAGCATGATTTGAACACTTGAGTTTAAGGAGATCTGAGGAAGACCAAACCCCTATAAATGCATTTATCTGACTTTGCAGTTTAAGTGTATTATGTTAGTTTTGGAATCAGAAAAAAAAAATCCACAGGGTTTTATTTATTTATTAAAGAATGTTAGAAACAAACTCACATATGAGTGTTTTTATCAGAGGTACTGAAGTTATGTCTTTAGAAAAGAGTTTTGTTTCTCCTAAGGATGATATGTTTTTAAGAGAAAGTCTCAGAGCCTGATGTCATTCAAGTCTTTACCCCTTGCTATTGGCTTTTTCTCTCTCTCTTCTTGGTCATTCAGTTACAGAGAAGGGAGAGTTAAACATCTCCCACTACTGCGGTAGATCTGCCAATTTCTCCCAGTCTTCTGCTGAAAACTGTTTATTTTAGAACTGTATTATTAGTACCATGCACATTTAGAATTCCTGTAATGGTTTTGTGAACTGAAAATTTTACTAAATTTTGGTGGTCCGTTTTACTGAATAGTGTATTTTAAGGCATCTGAATAATGCTTTGACCAGAAAGTCTATTTGTCATAATATTAATATGTCTACACCAACTCTCCTTTCATGAGTGTTTGTGTAATATTGCATGTCATTTGTTTTAGGCAAGTTTATAAACACCATTTGTTTACATTTTCAAAGATCATATGGTGGTCTATAAATTTTTGTCTTTTAACAGACTTAAATTTTGTCCTTCAATGAAATTTAACCCTAAATTTTCTTTTAGATAATTAAAACATTTAACATGGCTTAAAAATTTAACAAAATTTACATTGATTGCAATTACAGATATATTTGGGTTTTCTTTCATTTTATATTTTCTTTTTTATTTTACCTTTACAAGATTCTTTCCTTATTTTACTTTGTTTTTTATGGTGTTTGTCTTCTTTTGGATCATGTGTGTGTTTCTATGCTTTTTTCCTCTCCTGGTTGGGAAATTTTATATCCTATTTACATATTCTATTTCTGTTACTTCAGTGGTAATCCTAGGTATTTCCCTCCTTATATTTTAATCTGTTACTGAAGTATGATTTACATATAGAAAAATGCACATCTCACAAGTGGCTAGCTTAGTGGGTTTTCACAGTATGAATACACTCACATAACCAGTATCTAGATGAAGAAATAGAGCCCTCCTCATGCTCGGAAGGCCTCCTCATACACCCTAGAAAATCTAGCACACTTATCTAATGTAAGCTTAACAAGGTCTAAAATTCAGCATAATCTTTATGCTTCTCCCCAACAAAATATGATTTTACTTTAGAATATTTTATCTCCAAACACCACCTCTTGATTTCTATACTATTCCTGGCAAGGATTTTAGTTCAGCTTTATCTTTTAACTCCATTAATTTACCAGGACATCTTTATCACTTTCTTTGTGGCTTAGGTTTTCCAGGCACAAATTTTTTTTCTTTTTGAAGTTTATCTTTGATGTTTCTGTAGTTAAGAGTCTCTTGACAGAAAAGTCTCCATTTTGTTTGTCTGTAAATATCTTTTTTTAACTTTCTTTTTGTCAGATTTTATCTTTACTGACTGTACAGTTCTATGCTGACAATTATTTTTCTCTTAGCACTTTGAAAAATTATATTTCATGGTCCTGTGCTTTCTATTGTCATTGATACAGAAGCTCTCTTTCTAATCATCTTATATTTTTGTCTTCTTTTTCTCGCACTTTAGAAGATTTTTTAAAAATACAGGATTATATAGCTTTAGTAGGATATATTTGCATATGGGTTTCTTTTTATTTATCCTAATCGGAATTAATGTGTTTTCTGAATCTGAGGGTTAATGTAATTCTTTCAGCAGTTCTGGAAATTTCTCAGCCATTATTTCTTCAGACGTGTCCTCATAATTTCCTTTCTAGAACCTGATGACACATGTTAGACCTTCTCCCTCAGTCCTCTATCATACCATCTCTGTGCTGCATTCTTTTGCTCATCTCTGGGTACTTTTTTCAGATTGATTTTCCCATTCATAAACTCTCAGCTCAGATGTGTCTAATCTACTCTTTTCCCTGCCCATTGAATGTCTCATTTTATTTATGACAGTTTTCTTAAGAAGTTCCATTTGATTCTTTTTCAAACATACCTGCTCACCTTTGAGTGTCTTTTATTCCTTTATTATGTCTCCAACTCTTATATCTGTACAGTCATTAAAACTATTTGTCTTATATTCTATGTTCATGCTCATATCGGCAGTCATTACCAGTCTTATTTGTTGTTTTTCCTGACTGTCACTCAGGTACCTTGTTTCCCATGTGTTTGGTGATATTTGAGTGTGAGCTTATTTCTTCCAGAATTTCATCTCTGAGAATTCTGAGTCAAGAGGATGGTCTTTCAAAAAGGATGTGCCTTTGTTTCTGCCAGCTCTTGGGATACTACCCACTTAGGAATACTTACCTTTACAGTCAGGGCTTGGATTATCTCAGGACACATGGGCTATAAAATTTCTGCCCCCACCTTAGTGAGGGTGGCTTATGGTCACTGATTTTTAAGCAAGTTTCTTTTGAAAACTACTACTACTATTGGTAATGTTCCTCCCATTGCCAAGGGCAGACATGAATGGATTATCACCCTCTCTCCTATTAGCAGGGTGTTTTTTCATAGTCTATACCCTAGAGCATGACCTTCTAAAGGTCCTCACCTCATGTGTGGATTTTTGATCAGGTCTCCCACCCAGATTGGGTCCACGTTTTTCTCTTGTTCTCTATCACACACCCCATGACTATTCAAGGTTTAAAGCACCTGAGATCAGAGATAACCAACAGCAGCTTTGCTTACTTCTTTGGATTTGGCTTTTCTTGTTATTATTTCTACTCATCAAAGAAATTCCCTTATGTTTTTGCCAGCTAACTTATCCATGAATTAAAAAAAAATTGTTTCACTTTATTTTTTCAATCCACTGTTGGGTGATACATGCATTATGAACTAGGATTTCTGGTGTTTTGTTATAACACATTACTGTTGCATTGGTAACTATGTGTCTGATCAGGCAGGTTACTACTTTGGCCAGCAAGGGTATAATGCAGCTGGAGAACTTTGGGAGACTGTAGAACATATCTAAAATTATCACAAGGGAAGGATGAGAAAATGAGATCTTTAGGGACCAGCTCCTCATTCATCATTACTTAGAGATGATTCCAGAAACATTACTTGGGCTTGCTCTGTGCACAGCAAGAAGAGAGCCTTCAGGCAGGGACTCACAGCTATTTGCTCTCAGTAAGTGGAGGGGAGTCCTGAGAGGTTCTGGAAGGGATCCTGACAGCATCTGCCACAGGATATCAGGTGACACCAGATTAAGGTAAACCTGAATCCTGAAGCACCTGGGCTTTGAGTTTCTTGTCCTCCCCAATTCATGGACATACAGAAGGATAGAAACATTTTTTTTAACTAAACAGAAAAGACTTCAAGACCACTGAAATTCTGAAAGGCTAGTGCACCATCTTAGTACAATCTATGTCTCTCACACTTCTAACAGAAAGTAGGAATGTGCAGAAGACGCTGAATTCTGGGTTACGAGAAGGAAGGCATAAAGGGAGGAGACAAAGCTGCAGTCACTGGAGAAGGATAGTGACAGGCTTAGGGCCTGAACCCAAGGGCCATCTTTTTGCAGAACAGAGCTCATAGTCACTGGAGGCAGGCCATAGGACTCTTCTCTGTAACAGGAGACCTATGTCTTCACCCTTTAAGGGTCAGTCTGCTTGGAAAACATCTGTGTGTGACTATGAAATGCATCAGGGAGAAAACTTAGCTCATCCTCAGGTTATAACTATGTTGTAAGTGCAGGCTTTCCTGCCTCAGTTGCTCAGACTGTTTGTAGGAGAGTTTCTCTGCCTGAATCAGTGACATCCAATAACCAGCAGCAACTGGAGGGATACAGTCATGTAACCATCACCCAGATCAAGAAATCAAATAGTCTCAATAATTTTTTCCCCCTCTATTTTCAATCTCACTCTTTGATTGGAGTCTCATGGGCTAATCTGGGACTCATGCCAAAAAGTTTGTTTATAAAAGGCCAAACACATGTGTTAGTCTGGAGAATCAAAGTCTTATTCTAACCCAGTAGTTACCTTTTTCTAGCCTTAAACACTGTTGAATTTGCCCAATTTCCTTGATGAGGAAAGCAGCATCTCTAGGGGAAAAAAACCAGACTGGTGTATAAACAACATAAGTGACATGGGAAACACAACCTGACTTTTGCTCACTGGTGTAGATCTGCCAAAATTTTGGGACCCAAGTTGCTGTCTGTTCAAGTGTATGTTTCCATGGTACCCAAGCTTTTGAATGATGAGAGTTTCTTGAGTATTCTTGAGATAATATATTATTCTTCTTAAGTAAATGATAACACACTCCATGTATTATCCTATTTTTTGCTTTTCCCACTTACTTTTAGGTCCTGGAGTTTGCCCCATATCTGCATACAGAAGGCCTCTTCTCTCTTCTTTGTGGTTCTGTGTTCTGTAGAGAAGCCACTACTACCCTATTTATGAGTGTTTAAGATGTTTCCAGTCTTTCTTGATTAGAAACTGTGCTGCTGTCATTAACTGCAAGCACATATAATTTTGCACTTTGGAAGATAAATATGAATATTTCCTAGAATTAGAAAGATATTGTTGAATTGAAAGATGTGTATGCTTGGGATTTTAAAAGATTTTGCCAAATTTCTCTCCATAGAAGCTGTACTGATTTCCCTTCTCATCTGCAATACATGCTAGTGCTGATTTTTCCACACTCTATATGCTTGCCAATATGTGTTGTCAGACTTCTCCATCTTTTCCAATTTAACAGGAGAAAGAGGGCACTTTTAGTTTTAACATGCATTTCTCTTGAGCATCTTTCCTGTTACCTAAGAGCTGTGGGCTTTAGTGTCTTTTCCTTAGGCTGTGTCTAAGGTATTTTTCTATTTTCTTTTCTCTTTTTTCCTTTTTGGATTCCAGGGACTCACTAGAATTGTTTCTGAAGCAAACTGAGGCTGATCTTTTAGACAGAAGTTCAGGACAGACCTAATTTGAGAATGAAGCTTATTGAGTCTGTGTATGTAAAAGCCACAGGGAGATACACTGGTGATAAAACTGCCAATAAGATGGTGCTATAAATGCATATTCAATCACATCGAACACATTTACAATGAAGTATTAAAAGGGAAAAGCAAGTACAGTGTGATCTCTCTTCCTCTTTAAAAAAAAATTACATGTCTGTAGAAAGATGATTAGAACAATAAATATGAAAAAGTAACCATGATTATTTTTGGATGGAATGAGACTATATAACGTTTTACTCTAATGTATATACTTCATTGTAATTTTGAATTGTCACGTGTTAAGCGCTACCTTAAAGAATTAAAAACATTGCATTTGAAAAACACATAAGTTCATTGGCAACATAAACCTACAAAAAACACACAAACTGATAAAAAGAGCCCTGAACTAGGAGTCAGAAAGCCAGATTTTTAGTCCCAGTTCTGCCATTAATTTGCTCTGAGACACTAAGATGTTCAGATATAATTTTTCTGGAGCTTAGTTTCATCATTAAAAAAATGAGGGAATTGGACAAATTTACATTTTTAAATCTTTATAGTAAATTCCTACCTTAAACACTGAGATGAGACACTTTGAAGCTAATGCTGCTGAATTTCTTTTATTGATGTATGTTTACATTTTGAATAGTTGCGCTTCATAAAATCAAGGTGATTCTACATGCGTCCGTTGTTTCTTATGTAAATGTATTGTCTGTGAACTGTATTGGCGTGCAATGCAAAGCAGGTCTTCACACAGAGTAATTATCTTTTCAAGGCTCGTTGAGAGAGGTTACCTTGGTAACATGAAATCAAACCCACCCATTTCATCTTGGGGGTCAGAACAAGGTTCTCCATGTAATCATCATTTCTCTTCTTTAGGTACAAACTGTGAAGAAACCTCCATGAGAATATGCAAATATCAGTAACAAGTACTTTTGCATTCAAAGACTACGGCTTTGAATTCTTCTTTTTTTACTTTATATGATTGGGTTTTCTCATATAATCAGAGTGTAGGAGCCCTTGAGGATGCAGACCTCACTCTTACTTCTTTAGTATTTTTCAACCCCACAGGATAGTGATAGCTACCATCTATGGATTATTTACTGTATGCTAGGTATAGTACTGAGTGCAATCTTTGTGGATCATCTCTCCAGTTCCTACAGCAATACAAGTCGTATCAGTTAGCTTCCACTGTGTAACAAACACTCAAACTTGTTGGCCTAAAACAACAGCCATCTCTTTTAGCTCATGATTCTCTAGGTTGGCAATTCAGGATAGACTTAGCCAAAAATATGTTCTGGTCCCAAATGGACTTGCTCATGTGTCTGCAATGCAGAGCTAAACTGGGGTCTGATTGGTCTAGGATGACCTAGAATAGCTCTTTTCTGTTCTATGTGGTCTCTCATCACTCAGCAGGCTAGCTTTGCATCACAACTGAAAGGTGACAGGAGATTGCACCCCACTATGCAAGCATTTTTCAATCTTCTTTCTACAGTATGCTTGTTAATGTTTCACTGGCTAAAGCAAGTCACATGGCCAAGCCTAGAGTGAGTGTGCAAGGGGACTACCTGAGGGCATGGATAAAGGAACCGTTATTGCAACAATCTACTACACAGATAGCTTGGTAAGAAATAGTTTGATACGAGGTGCTTGATAAAGAGTGGACCAAAAAGGGCCGTAGTACTAATCCAGTACAGAGGCAGACTGGTAGAAAGCATGCAGTTACAGAAAGAAGGAAAAGGAGCCACAGTGGAGCACTGACCAGAGTAAAGCTATCCAGGGATGCTGCCGTCTCGAGGTGATGGTTTGTCCCAGTTTACACCTACTGACCTGGTGGAAACATTAAGAGCACTCTCATTCATTTTCAGAAGTTTCCTAGTTTGCATGAAAGATGATTCTGGTCCCTCCAACTCCCTAGCACCTTGGATAGCTCCCAAACAAGCCTGTAGAGGGAAGGATCAGAGAGCCCTGATGTTTCCCCCTTGGCTTCTACTGGTTAACCTCACTGATCAAGAATAACTAATATTAACTCCTACGGGTACATTTCTGGGAGTCAGACCTGTAGCAGGCAGTAGAGATTAGACAGCTCCTGCTGTGACTTCATAGATGAGGAAGCTGTATGATTGGCACCAACGCGTCTGAGCCCAGGGTTCTTTCTTGCCAGCACTTCCACTGAAGGAAATTCCAGCCCTGAGTGCTCACTCGTATGAGGTCCCTGCCTTCATTTCACACAGTAATGAAGGGCTGGCTTTTAAATCACTGAAACTGTACAGAACCTCCCCTTTCTTTTTTAAACCAGGAGCACACCATGGTCACCATATAGCCCCCGAACACACTTCATGGAATGGACAATGGAAACAGTGTGCTGGTGGGTCGGAGGACAACATGGAAAATGACCTAGAGGCAGGGGTGAAATCGGGACAGGACTGTGCTGGGAATCTTCCTCCCCTCCCTTGGGGTTCTCTGCCCGCAAGGTTCCAAAGTCTCAAAATCAGAGCCAACGATGCCTGGTCTGGACAGACTCAGCCACCCGCACCAAGGCAGCCATGACGAATCAGTCTAGAGAATGTTACAGTGAAACACTTGCAGGCTGTTGCCGAACAGCTTTTCATGAACAACCCGGGGGTCCCCTCTCAGGGCCTGGGGAAAACAAAGCCACAAGAAGTAGGCTGTGTTCAAAGCACTGAGTAACTGTACAAAGGCAGCATCAATTCAGCCAAATAGAAACTCACTTTAAATAAAAACATGATTTTATACCACCAGTAAGCCTACCTTGGCAACACAGAAACCCCTCACACCCCAATAGGGCTCATTTTATTCCCTGCATTAAAGGGAATTGTAGAAATGACCACTGTTTCAGTGCCTGTGAATAACACAAACAAGTCAATAAATGCAACAATCTCTTGCTTAGCCCCGGGTTTGGAGGGAGCTTGGAAGATGCTGTTCCAGTCTGATCATCTACCAAGAATTCTGCTAATGTTCCACTGGAAAGGTCCCAAGGAGACTGGCTTCTGAGCAACTGCCCTGGCACCATCTCACAGTGGTCCCAAGGACATGACCACTACCATCTTTTCCTCCTTCCAGTCCTACCCATCCAGCGTGTCTGTTAGCTGCCCTCTTCTCCACCCTGTACCTGGCACTAGCCCTCCGACCTGGGACCATCAAACCTCAGCAGCCTCTGTTCAGCCTTCTTGCCTCCACTTTGCTCCATCAAGTCACTGGCCACACTGCTGCCTGGGGATCTTCCTGAAAACTAAAGAAATGTGTCCCTCCCCTGATAAAAGCCTTTTAATAGTGATTTAAATCCAAACTCCTGCCTGACATACGGATTTCTCCTTGCTCACCTGTCCTCCCTTATCCCTTAGAGCTGAGCCTTAAATGGACTAACTGAGCTCCCGACAGGTGGTTCTGTTTCCTGTTCCCATGCCTTTGTGTTGGCTGGTGCTTTGGCTGGGAATCCCTCTCCCTTCATATAGCAGCAGGTGGACCTCCACTTGACTTTACAGACCAGTGTCTCATCTCATGTGAATCCCTGGTCCAGAAGTCAAGATCAGGGAAGGCCAAGAGGCTAGACCTGGGATGGGAGGCAGGCATGAGAACAGGCATGAGGCTTACAGTGAAAGGGAGTGCACAGTGCCTGCCTTTGGGTCACTTATACAGTGGGTTGTGAATGCTGCCAGCCCTCCAGGAGGGCTTTGACTGATGAAAGGCTCATCCAGTCATTTGCGCATCCTCTCTCATCCTCCTTTTTCATAGTATGTCAGTATTTGTCACAGGCCACTCCAGGTATTCGGCTTTAAAGAAGTGAAAACGTGTGTGCGCGCACATGTGCTCAGATTTCCAGGTTGATGACCTAGATTCACAACTAGCAGAAAAATCCATTGAAATGCCCTGACTTCTAGAATATATCATCAGGTTCCAGGAACGACTATGTTTTTTTGCCTCCCGAGTACCTACTTGCACAGAGAAGAGCAGAAAGGTAAGCTTCACATACATGAGTAAAGAAAGGAAATATTCCGTTCACGGAGATGGGTTTCTTGATCCCACTTCTCTTCAGGGGAAGCCCAGTGACACCAGGGTTAGTTAAGTCATTTCAAGAAATGTAGGGTTTTTACATTAAGAGCAGAGCTGGTTTCTGTGATTACTTTTTGCAATCACTGGGGGTCCAGTAAGGAAAAAGCACACCTCTCCAGCAACCTGCAATTGTAAAATAAATTAACGTGTGTGTCAATTAAATGCTAACTAGATCTTATCAGTTCCAGGACTGGCTTCTTCCCTGGTGCTTTCATTTCACAGGAAAGTATACAGTGTAGCAAATGGCAGGCTTCCCAAAGTCTCCTCCTGGGAAGTTTGGGAGGGGTAGTGGTTTCCCTCCCAGAGAACACTAACTCTTTGTTTAGTTAAAATTAACAGACTAACTCTCTGTTCTTTCCCATGGAAGGCAGGGACTAGAGGTATATGCTGTCTCCAAACTCACACCTAACTCTGAGGTTTGTTGCTTCTTAGAGATACCCACAGAAAGGATGCTTTTAATTGACCATTTGATGATGTTGAAACTTTAGGTCATCATCTAAGACTGAGTAGAGACTGGATTCAGGAAGGAAGCAAAAATATTTATCAAAGCCAATGAGGTATGATGAGAAAGACTGCAGTTATAGGCTGGGCTCCCTAAGGAAACCCTGAGGTAAAAGTTCATATGCAAACGTTTTATTAAAGAATTGATTCTAGAAGAACCCAGTAAGGAAGTGAAGAAAGTCTGAAGTTGAGGCAGGGGCTTCATATTCCTGTACCATCAGTCAATCACTGGCCCAGGGCTATCCCTGGGAGGCAAACTCCAGGAGCTCCCAGCTCCCTGTGCCCACTGGCTCTCTCCTTCACTCAGGCAGTGCAGGTCCGTCGCCCCTGGGCATCCCTGATGACAGGTGAGTGCAGGCCACTTGAAGCCAAGGCATGGGCTCCCAAAGTTGATAAAAGGGGGTCCAAGGAGACCACTACATTTGCCATCAGTGATAGTTCATTTTATTTGTTAACATATTACCAAGTTTATGTTGCACCATGAGGTGCCCAGATATTCGGTCATACGTGATTCTAGGTGTTTCTGTAAGAGTGTTTTTGTGTGAGATTGACATTTAAATCAGTAGACTTAGTAAAGCAGATAGCCCTCCCAAATGTGGGTGGGCCTCAGCCAATCAGTAGATGGCCTGGATTGAACAAAAAAGGCAGACCTTTTCCTGCGTGCAAGAGAAATTCATTCACCAGCCTTCAGACTTGATCTGAAACATTGGCTCTTCCTGGGTCCCCAGCCTGCTGACTCACCCTGCAGATGCTAGAACTTGTCTGTTTTCATAATCACTTAAGTCAATTCCTTGTAATAAACCTCTCTCGCCTCTCTCTCTGATTTTCAATCAGCGCAAACTAGAAATATGGAATTGTCATTTTCTGAGATGAGAAAGACTGAGAGGAACATCTTTGAGGTAGCAGGAGATGAGGAGGCCAATTTTGAACATTAAAGTTAAGGTGCCTGCTATTCATCCCCATGTAGAGACCAAGTGAGCAGTATGGTTTAGAGTGCAGGGTGACGGAAGTCCAGGCTAGAGATAAAATGTTACAGTCTGTACAATAAAAATGGTAAGTGAAATCATCAAAGGACTAAGGGTAGAAAAGTTGTACCCATGATACATGATCGTACATAAAGTAATTCAAATGGAGCATAAAAAAAAGATTCAGACAAAGCTGTAGGGAATGCCAGCCTTTAAGACATGTGTTGGAGGGCCACATGAATGAGTTGGGGATCATTGAAGCCCCTCAACATATAAGACTATCTCTGGGCAGGTGTGAATATTCCCATGTGATAGAAGCGGAGTTCAAGGAACACAGGAACTATGAATATAATCAAAGAATAAATAAAAGGATTCATGTAGTTGAATGGAAACATTAGGCTGATAATGCTGATTTTAAGCAGGTTGCCTGTTCCCTTGTTACCTATTGTCATGTTAAAAAACCACTCCAAAACCCAGTGGCTTAATAAAAACCCCAGCATTTATTTTACTTATGAATTTGCAATGTGAATAGGGCGAGGTGAGGACAGCTCACCTCTGCACAGATGCAAGGGGAGGGGAAATGGACTCCCACTTCTTGATGGGGGAGTGGCCCAAGATCTGGAAGACCATGTGGGAACCAGGATGCTGGTTGTGGCCATTTTTGGAAAACACAACTTACCATTCATCCTGGGGAGTTTCCTACAGCCTAGGGTTTGGCTCTCACACAAAGAGGCTGAGAAACCCATCACTTTTTACATCAAGATACAGGTGAATAAGCCCGGAATGCCCATTTATTATTTATATTGAGAAGAAATGTCATTGCCAGAGGATTGTTCGAATTCTTTATGCCTTCTGTGTACCTGGTAAGCATGAACTAAGAGAGAAGGAGAGAGGGATTAGAATGGATGAATGGAATGGCAGCAGGTTAAAATGGGATGGGTCTTGTCAAAGGGACATAAATTATGATACCCACTGACAGACTTCTAGGGTCTTTCTCAATGCTTCTGTTTGTTATTCATCTGTGTAGCTGCCTAAGCTGACCAAGTACTCCTGTTGGAATATTCTTTCTCTGCGGATGCTAGATCACTCAATCTCATCAGTCTGGGTTTGAGGAGGGAGCTATTCTACTCGTGTAAGTGCAACTTTCCACCTTTTCCCCCCTGATGCATTCATCACATCTTGGTCTTAGAGCTTATCTCTGAAGGAAAGAAATATTGATTATTTTATTTCCTACTTCCTGTGGGAGGGAGGAATGCAGCTGCTGATGAGAGGACGCACAGCACCCCAGGTGAGGACGGTGGTTGCACTACGGTGATGTTGACTGAGACTGTAACCAAGACTGTGTTGGGGTCAAGTTTAAGGTAGAGCTGTCAGGGTTTGTTGATTGGGTGAATGTGGAGGCTGCAGTGTGGTGAAAGGAAGACAGGAATTCAGGATGGTGTAGTCGACTCTGTCAGTGCTGCCTTAGACCCCTTCACCCGCTCATCATGCCTGTGTCCCAGCATCTGTGTTACCTGCTAATGGCTCTTGGCCGCCTCCTTCTCTGGAGAACTGGCCTCAGTAAATGGAGCCCACTTACCATTTAAAAATGTTGGGGTAGGATGGGAATCTCGTACTGATGACTCACCAGTACTAGGGTAACAAAGCCCAGGCCGTTGCCTCGCAGTGAGACAACTCTGGTGTCATTCATGCTCCAGCTCAGGCTAGACCACAGCAGAACCTACATCTTCGCCAAGCTCCTTCTCCGTCCACACAGCTCCCTTCACACCCTTGCAGGTGTTTCCCAAGGGCTCTCTCTCAATCCAGCTCTTGTGCAAACATCTCCATTTCAAGCTCTGTTTCTAAGAAACCCAACCTAAGATTGCTGATGCTAAGGTTTTTGGTTTGAGTAACTGGGTAAATTGTGGTGACATTTACTGAAATAGGGAACAGCAATGGATAAGCAGGTTTGAGGGGAGCAAATGGGAAGTGCAGTTTGTACTTGTTACGTTTAAGTTGACTATTGGACATCCATTGGAGAGACCAAGTTGGTAGCGAACCATCAGAGTCTGGGTTCAAAGGAGAGGTCTGGGCTATAGACTTGTGGATCAAATAAAAGTATGTAATTTAGATTGGAGCATCAGTGATGGTTCTCTAAAGAAGTGATATTAATTCATAACTTGAAGGATGTAGTGGGACAATGAGCAGAAGAAAGAGCCTTCCAGGCAGAGGGAACAATAGGTGTGACATCTGAATTATTTTTTTGTTGTTGTTGATGTCAGAGGCAGGAAAGCTCCTAAGTCATTGATTTCAGAAGCCTTACTTAACTTTCATCAGAGTGGGTGAACTTTCTTTGAAGCTGATTAATTTAAGGGTGTTTATTATTAAGGGACGCCTCATCTCCTTTTCCTGTTGTTTTTCAGGAAGACCTTATCTTTGCCACCAGGCAAAGTTCATTAGAAAGCCTTGTACAACAACCCAGAGAGGACAAGTAGTGACTCTATGGCATCTCACTACGCTGATGGACAGTGACTGTAATGGGGTTGGGGGGGGGAACCTGATGAAGGGGGTAGCGTAATCACCATAATATTACTCATTTAATTGTAGATTAATGATATCAAAATAAACTTATTAAAAAAAAAGAAAGCCCTGTACAAAAAAAGATATGAAGATAGAAAAAGAAAAAGACATGCATGTCAAAGAGCTTGTTCCTTTGTGCTGAAAGGGAACAGTGGGCTAGATGGAGGCCCACTGTGTATAGAAAGCTAGGAGGATTCAGAGTCAGGAAACAGCTAAAGGGACCTAGGGAGAAATAGTGCTAATTTTGACTACAAAATATCTTTTAAAAGAAATTTAACAGCAAGAGAATTAAATGGGAGTGAATGTGAGCAAGAAAGGCAAATACTGCAGTAAGGCCAGCTCCTAGGACAGGAAGCATGTTGATGCAGAAAACAAATATTGACTGAGTTGGAGACAGATTGTGTGCAGAGAGTAAACATTCCCAGGATAAAATCTGGACAGAACCAAACCAAGGAGAAAGATTCCAAATCCAATGAAGAGGGCCAGTCAGCACAGAAATGGAGCCAAAGGACGTGGACCCCATGGGAGCCAGGGCACGTCATGACAGAGGGACTGTCTCACCTTGATCCCAACCGAAGGGTGGTTAGCATGGTCACAGGCTCACCACAGAACCCAAGAGGTTGTCTTACCTGTAGAGGAAACAGGCTTGTTCTTAAGTAGAAGGATTACGCCTGGGCCATCACCAAGGAGGAGTTGGCTCCCCACACAAAGAAGAAAAGCCCTCAGGGAGGAAAAGACCTTGCAGAGCCTAGGGCTGTGTCCCTTGAACATAGGCCTGATGAAGAGATATATAATCAGGTGTTCTCCCTGCAAGTAAAAATGTTAAGAACCTAGGTTATTTTTGTGTTTGGTACAATGGCAATTAAAGGTCCAAAGGAGAAACAACACGTGACTGGAAGCACAGCTTAACTGAGAGAACACATTGAAATGAAAGTGACTCAAGCTTCCTCCAAGCCTCTCCCTTTGCTAATAAAAAAGAACCAGAGCATCAGGCAAGTTCACATGGGAATCATTCAGTTTTCTGATCTGTTGGTTGGTTTACTGTTATAGAAGAATGATGGCAACACGGGAGAAATGGTGGTTACTACAGCTCTGTGAGCCGAGGCACAGCATTGAACTCCTACAGAGTTTAGCTTTCTTTATTGAGAAATGAGTAGGGAGTATTTTCTCTCTCAGGTTTTCGAAATCTAAAATAGTTGGAGTCCAGAAATCATTTCACTTGTGTAATGCCATGTGCCTAAAAGTCTGACAAGGAATTCCTCAGGGAAATCAGGAGGTGTGTGATAGGTGGAAGGTAAAGAAAATACCAGCAGAGGACATACACAGCAAGTTGATGTAGGCTTTGTACAAAGCCCACGCTTCATGGAGTGTCTTCCCAACATCTGTGTCCCACAGACCACCTTTTGCTTTTTGATTTCTATTTCTGCTGAGACATGGAGAGATTTAAAAAATTACTCTACCCATAAAAACTTATTTTGTCAGTGGAAAAAAATCAATGCATAGAATAGAAAATAAAAGGCAATGTCAATACTTCATTCTTTCCTTGAAGTCTTGGGACTTAAGTCAACAAGATATTCATGGTTTGCTCACAGAGAGGATTCCCAGGGTGTCTTTTCATGTTTATTACAGAATAATTCCAAAGTGCCTACCTCATAAGTAGGTCAGAAGAAAAATTTGTTTTCAAATAGAAGAGCTTTTTGTTTACCATCTTCTGTTTTATGTTTTTATTTTCTCCTGTATTCAGTACAATGGTAATTAAAGATACAACAAACTTAACAAAGCTAGTTGAATGTGGCAACCTTCCTGTGACATCACAGCAAATATGTATATCGGTCTCTGCCCCTAAATCCTGGCACAGAGCTCTAAAACCCTTGGAATTTCCTTGGATGTAGCAGTGTCTTTGATTCTAAACGGGTGACTCTGGGTGGGCTCCTGGATGGCTCCTGGATGGGGGCCAGTCACTAGAAAGACCAAATTGTGATTAGGAGCTTAGAATTTTCAGCCCCATCCCCCATTCTGTAGAGAGGGGAGCGGGGCTGGAAACAGATTTAATGATCATCAGTAGTGCCTATGTGATGAAGCTTCCATAAAAACCCCAAAGTATGGGGTTTGGAGAGCTTCTATGTTGCTGAACAGTACAGCAGAAGAAATACTTGAAATAATAATAGCTGTGAACTTTCCAAAATTAGGGACATACACCAAGTCAAGATCTAAGAAGCTCAGAGATCATCAAGCAGAATAAATACCAAAACAATCTCAAAACCCAAACCAAAAAATCCTATACCTAGGTGTAGAAAACAATTATAAACATGGTTGACATTAACCAAATATATCAATAATCCCTTTAAATAAGTGGTTTAAATACACCAACTTAAAGATTAAGATTGTCAGATAAAATACAAGACCCAAGTGTATATTGTCTATGCAAAACTCACGTTAAATATAAGGACTCTGACAATTAATATTAAAGGGTTGGAAAAAAATATACCATGCTAACACTCATCAGAAGAAAAGTGGAATAGCTATATTAATTTTAAATAAAGCAGGAAATAAACAAGGAAAATTGTCTGATATAAAAAGTAGCACTATGTAGTGATAAATGGGTCAATTAGAAAACCTAACAATCTTATATATATAAGTTGAAGGTGGACAATCTTCCTGTGACATCACAGCAAATACATACATTGGTGTATATATATATGGTGTATATACACACACACACACACACACACACACACACACACACACGCACACACACCTAGCAATAGAACATCAAAATACATGAAGCAAAAACTGATAAAACCTAAGGATAAATAGACATAGCCACTACTATACTTTGAGACATTAACACTCCTATCAGTGATTGACAGATTAAACAGGCAGGAAATCAATAAAGATATAGTTTATCTGAACAGCACTGTAAATCAACTTGATCTAATTGACATTTGTGGGATACTGCATCTAACAAAAACAGAGTACATGTTCTTCTCAAGCTTATATGGAAAATTCTCAAACATATACTACATTCTAAGTCAATAAAACATACCTTAACACATTAAGAATTGGGTTAACAATTCTGAAGCCACTATACATGTATACTGGAATTAAACAATTAAGTAAACAGATGGCAGATGGTGGGGTCCATGTTTCTCACTACTGGTGTAGAAGACTATAGATAAACAAGGGCAAAGACACTAGAATGATCTATGTGGTAAAGGGTTAGTGTTAGATATTAGTATGAAATTATGTTTAGCTTAATATAGACATATTTATGGATATGTGTATATGCATGGGTTAGAATATCATGTATATCTCTGTCCGCTGAGAATGCCTAGAAGCAATGACACCTTAGGAGCAGTGAGTGGCAACTTTGCACCAGAGTACGGTTTCTAATACCATTCTTCAAGAAAAAGAACAAGGGCTCCTAGGATAAATGGCTGATTCAGAGACTGCAGCAGGAGATACAAAATAAGCCTGGAGCATCTTGTAGTGAAGAAAACAAAGAAGTGCTTAAAATACAATACAAAGTGAAACTCAGACCTTAACAATGGTGGGGAGCACGCCAAGGTACACAATAGCCAGCTGAAGCTTCCAGTGGTCAAAGCTGGACAAATTTGAGCAAAAAAAATTAACAAATTACTGTTGGATTATAATCCAAAGTATAAACTAAATATGCATGGGTCTATACTAATATAAATAAAGTAGAATAAAGAAATTTCCTGTGCAGAAGAATTCCAAGTAATTTGTGTAGATATTTTGCCCTGAAGAAGGTAGAGCATAACAGTATTCACAGTAGCCAAGATATAGAAACAACCAGTGTCTGTCAATGGATGAATAGATAAAGAAGATGTGTCTATACACAATGGAATATTATTCCATGAGAAAGAGGGAAATACTGGTACTTGCAACATCATAGATGAACCTAGAAGACATAATGCTAAATGGAATAGGCCAGACAAAGAAAGACAAATACTGTATGATGCCACTTATATATGAAATCTAAAAGAAAAAGTCAAACTCATAGAAACAGAGAGTAGAATGATGGTTACCAAGATCTGGGCAGTGGGAGGGATGGAGAGATGCTGGTCAAAGGGTAAAAGCCTTCAGTTATAAGATGAATACGTTCTGGGGATGTAAAGTACAGCATGGTAACTATAGTTAATAACACTGTATTGTACACTTGAAATTTGCTAAGAGAATAGATCTTAAGCCTTCTCACCATGCACACACACAAAAGTAACTATTGACCTCGACCTCCTGTGGGGCATCACCAGATGGCCCTGTGACTCAAGGTCTCTTTTAGTTGAAATCAACACGACATTACTCCTTCATGAAGTCAAATATTTGTCTTTACTAATGAAGCTGTGGAGGCTCTTCATCATCAGTCACTGGGAAGAGCTTAATGGATCTAAAATCCCAGGTGTTATGTGTTTGGACAGATTGCAAGTTACAAAAGTAGCACACAAAAGTGAGGTGAGGAATGTGTTAATTAACCTGATTGTGCTAATCATTTCACAAAGTATCAAATCGTCACCTTGTACCCTAAACCTGTAAATCTAAAACTGTATCCAAAAAAGTCTATTAATTAAAACCACACACACACACAGAAAAACCTAATACATCTAAAAATTTTAAAGCCCTAGAATTTTAGCAAGAAGGTCTGCATGGAGAAAACGGAGTATATTATGGGGTATCTCAGGACAGAAGTTTACCTACAGCCATCTAGAGCTCTATACCGGTTATTTCTACTTCCCAAACCCTGTTCTCAAGTGAAGTGGTGGTGTGCTGACCCAGGATTTTGGAACACCAAACAAAAAAGGTTATCCACATTTCTGTCCAAACACATAGCACCTGGGATTTTAGATCCATTAAGCTCTTCCCAGTGATTGACGATGGAGAGCCTCCACAGCTTCATTAGTAAAGACAAATATTTGACTTCATGAAGGAGTAACTGTTGATTTCATCTAAAAGAGACCTTAAGTCACAGGGCCATCTGGCCATGCTCCACAGTAGGTTAAGGTCTGACACTTAACACACGGCCCTGCCATTTGGATGAAAAGGACAAGTCTCTCCTCTTCTCATTAAAGGTTCTAATGGCTCATTCTATGTATCTATTTCTTTCTTCTCTTCCTTCTACTTTATTGAGTTATAATTGACATATAACATTATATTAGTTTCCCATGAACAATATAACAATTCGCTATTTGTGTACATTGCAAATTGATCACCACAATTAGTCTAGTTATCATCTATCACCACACTAGCTATGTATTTTGTGTGATGAGAACATTTAAGACTTACTCTAAGTAACTTTCAAATATACAATAGAGTATTATTAACTATTGTCACCATGCTGTGCATTATACCCCCAGAACTTGTTTTATAAATGGAAGCTTGTACCCTTTGACCCCCTCACCCATTTCACTCCCACTTCCCCCATCTCTGCCTCTGGCAACCACCAATCTGTTCTCAGTATCTATGAGTTTGGTTTTTCGTTTGTTTTATTATATTCCACATATAAGTGAGATCACACAGTATTTGTCTTTCTGACCAGTTTATTTCACTGAGCATAATACCCTTAAGGTCCATCCATGTTGTTGCAAATGGCAAGATTTCATTCTTCTTTATGGCTGAATAACATTCCATTGTGCATATATATATATACACATATATACACACCACATGTTCTTTGTCCATCATCCACTGACGAACACTGAGGTCGCTTCTATGTCTCAACTATCGTACAGAATACTGCAATGAACAATGGGATGCACATGTCTTTTTGAGTTAGTGTTTTCATTCCCTTCAGATAAGTACCTGGAAATGGGTTTGCTACATCATATGGCAGTCCTATTTTTAATATTTGAGGAACCTCCATACTGTTTTCCATAGTGGCTGCACCAATTTACATTCCCAGTAACAGTGCACAAGAGTTCCCTTTTCTCCGCATCCTCACCAGCACTTGTTATTTCTTGAATATTTTATAATAGACATCCTAACAGGTGTGAGTGACACTCATTGTGGTTTTGATTTTCACTTCCCTGGTAACTAGCACCAGGTACCTATTTTTTGATACTAAATTACCCATGTTTAGTGGTTAAAGCGAACATTGCATTTGCTCAAGATTTTGAGAGTCAGGTGTTTGGAAAGGCTTTGCCTGGGTGGTTATTGTCTGGTTCCTGTGGCATCAGTGGGACAGGAGGGGCTGAAGGATCCATACTTAGGTTGTGTTGTTACCGGTATGGCAGGTGGCTAGCGCTCCTTGGCCTCCTTCTCTTGCTACATGGTGTCTGATTTTCCAGGGCCTTTTCATGTGGCTTGGCCCATTCATGGCCTAGTGGTCCTGGGGCTTCATACTTCTACTTCTTCCATGGATCAGGCTTTCCATGGGAAGAGAAATCATAGTGTGAATATTCTGTAAGGCAAAAAGTGAAAGCTGCCAGTTTTATGGCCCAGGCCTGGAGACATGTTGCATCACTTCTACCTCATTCTATTGCTCAGAGCAGTCCCAAAGCCTGCCTATACAGAGGGGTGGAGAGGCACAGACCTCACCTCTCCATGGGAAAAGTGTCAGAGAATGAGTTGTCATCACTAATCTGCTACATAGTTTCAATACCCTGCATAGATGTAAAGATGGCAGCGTCTAGCATAAACTGGCACATATCCTGTGAACCAAAATAAATATCATCAAAAAGCAAACTTCTGGGGAAATACAATTTCCTCTCAGGAACATCTTATCAAGTGATCAACAAGTGGACAAAAATGAGTAACAACACAATTTAAAAGGATGATTGGAAAAAAATTGTTGCAACTCCATGACCAGACCCATATCCTGTTCTTGTTTTTGTTCTGTATTTTGCTTTATCTATAACCTCACTTAGAGGCAAGCAAGTAATAAATAAATACTATTATTCATGACAATAAATCTCCAGAGTAAGCTGCCTTGTTCATTCACTTTGTTACCATCTCTATGTTGAAGGGTAGGAAACGCTTTGAAATATTCTAGAAACTTTCATTCACTGCTACGTAGGAATTTTAGAGCTATGAGCAATACGTATACCCCTTCATATACATTCCTTTCTTTTGCACATGGGACAACTGTGGCCAGTGTGGTTAAGTCATCTCGTCCAGGGTTCCATAGTAATTTAGCACATCAGCCAGAATCCGCGTTAGCCAGCTCACTGCTCTGTTGCCTTACTGGGCGCTGTTGGAAAAGGCAAGACCAGCTTTATTTACAGGTCTGAGGGAGAGTTTCTATTCCTCATTCCTCAAAAACTACCACTGACGCCAGAGACTCTTCCCTAGGGTCTCGTTTGATATTACCCCTGGTAAAGAGTAGTTACATTAAGTGAATGTCACTGTGTATAAGGGAAATGGGAAGGAATTAAGACATAAAATTATACAGAATTGGTGTACACCTATTTCTTAGTTAAGTCTTCCCTCCTGTCAGGAACAGCCTAGAATGATATGAAGAACGTGGGAGAATTTGAGAAGGAGATCAAAAGGAGATGTTTTACAGAAGAACAGGGAGGAGTGGGGAAAGGATAGGCCCTGGTGACCTTTTTTGGCTCTCTCAAGCGGCTGAGGGCCATGTGTAAGAAGACATATCTTTTGAAGGAATGGTGAAGAAGTTCCCAGCCTTTCAGCCTCAGAGCCCTGAAAGTGCAGCTGGACACGAAGGAGTGAGTCAGAAAAACCAAGAGAAAGAAGCAAGATGAGAAACTGTTAATTGTTAAATAAAATTGAGAAATAATCCAAGCCTAGATGGAGCATAACTGCTACTGTATATGTCAGACTGTTTCATGTAATTGAAAAAAATTAGCAGTGTCTTGTCTGGCTTGTTGCTGGTACAGAAATGCTGCATGCCACAGATGTTCCCCATAGAGAGATGTCAAACCTGAAATGACAGTGCTGGCAATCAAAGCCATTGTACATCAGAGAATGCAAAATGCAACAGATCGCTGTCTACCAGCGGTAAATTCCCTCTGATTGCTGCGCCCAGCCCAGTCCCCCCAAACTGCAGAATCTTACAGATGTGACGTCGCATTAGAAGCAACCCAGTTTTCTGGAAGTGGAGTGCTGGCCTGGACCATATGAAAGACACACAACTAAGGAAGTCAGGCATTCGTTTCAGCCTACCACAGCCACAAAATAAATGAGCGGCCACGAAAAGGAACTGTACTCTTATGAAGCATTAGCTTAGCCTCGATAAAAGGAGTTCTAGCCTAAGCTTTGCCAAGTTACAGGGCTGTGGAGGTAACACATCCCTTGCCTCTTGGTGACTCAGTCAAACGTGCGTACAATGTGGATACCCCCCACACGTCTTGCTTTACTGTACTAAAGACATCTGGGGACAAATGTCCAAAATGATGTCTAGAAATCCCCTGAAACAAGAGATTTGAGAACTGTGGAGCTAAAGAAGGCTTTAGAAATATATTGATCCAAAGGCCATATTGAATAAACTCCACTTGATTCAGTTTAACATAGATTTCCCTACTATCATCTTCAGCGTCCCTCTCAAGCTCTGGATACACCAAGATAAGTAAAATACAGCCCAATGCCCTTCAGACATTTCCAGTTTATTGGAGGAGAGAGGCAAGTGACAGATGGTTCAGATTCCATATTGCAATCTCCATACTGCATACAGTACACCCAGGAGGGATGGCAGCTTGGTGAGTGCCACTAAGCAGGGAGACGTCCTGCAGAAGGTGTCATCGGTTGTTAAAGAACAAGTGACAGTGAGCCAGGTGGATGGGGCGATAGTGTGGCGAGGGTATCACCAGCAGAGAGAACAGACTGGTTCCTGTATCGTGTGGCACACATGGAGTCACCAGTAAGCAGACAGAACTGTACTAAGGACTGTAGCTGGAAGTGAGGCTGACAGCAGAAGTGTGCTGCAAAGTGCAAACCACTGCTGAGAAGCCAGGCTTCACTCTGAAAGGCAGGCAAGAAGTGAATCCCAGACAAACTCATTGACTATGGCAATGTCGTCCAACTGGAGGGAAAGACTAGGGATCTGAGCCTTCAGTATGGGTGAAATTGTCTTAAATGAGGAAGGGCATTCTAGGGGTCACCTCCCACAAAACAAATTCCTTTTTTCTCTTTTGGGAAAGTCTGTGAAACCCACAGAAATTGACTTTAGTTTTGCTTGACATTCTAATTCTTCTTCCCTCTTGCTGGCTCTGCTCATGCAAATGTCCTGTGTTTGGCTTGGATATTTGCTCTTCTTCTGCCTACCTAATCAAGTCCCCGTCTACTTTCTCCATTACGCATTTCCACAGCTAGAAATATCCATTTTGCACTTTTAAGCATTCAGCCTTACTTTTTATCTCGAGATCTTTTAAAATTTGACATTTTAATATGTGCTTCTGCTCTGGGACATCTAAAAAAGCAGGCTTCTCTCTCTTTGATCATATTTTCCTGTAATACTTCAAATGCATTTTTACTACAGTATGAAACAAGGAATTCTGTTTTTCTGACAATGACCTAAAATGCATTTGCTCATCATTGTCCACTGCCTAATTTTGACTCATTTGAAAATAACTGACTTCAGTTATTACCATGGCATGATTGAGAGAAAGCTTAACCTATCACCTTTGAATGCCACACCTTCTTGCTTACACGTGGAATTTTGTCAGTTCGAATTGGAAGCCTCCCAGAGTCCAGGGGGGTGAACAGTAGATCTGAAGGAGCATGGAAGACACCAAGCACACCCTATGAAGAATATGATGCTAACATGACACTGCAGTTACCTTAATAGGGCAACAATATATGTGTAACTCACAAAGCAGCAACCAATCATACTTTGTTACCAATGAAACAGAAACAAGGAAATCTGCAGAAATGAACATGAAAACCAGTTTAGAAGGAAACAACTTGCAGGTTCTAGATGCTTAAATTCACAAAGCCCTATCAGCATACCATCTATATGGCAATGAGCTCTTCTAGTTTTATAAGGCATGTGGTATAATGGGAAGGGTCAGGTATTTGTGGGTCTGAATTGAGTTTTCCTACTTATTAGTGCTATGATCTTGGGCCAGTTACTTAATTACTCTAAGTCGTAGTCCCCTTCTCTTTAAACTGGGAATGAAAATAGCTTATCAAAAAATGTATGAGGATGTCTCAACTTTTTACAGAAGCTGATCCTTGGTGACTACAGTTAATAATACTATACTGCATATTTGAAAGTTGCTAAGAGAGTAGATCTTAAAAGTTCTCATCACAAGAAAAAATATGTTTTTGTAACTATGTAAGGTGATGGATGTTAGCTAGACTTATTGTGGTGAACATTTCACAAGGTATGCAAATATGGAATCACTATTTGCACCTGAAACTAATATACTGTTAAATGTCAATTATATCTCAATAAAACATTTTTGAAAAAAAAAAGAACTATGCAAAAAAAATTCTGAGATGAGGGTTATTTGGAGGGCAACCCCAAGAAATTTACAGGGGTGTGGGAAGTGGGGTGGGGAAGGGAAGGAAGTCATTACAGATGCATTAGTGAGCAGGATATACTGAGGGCAACTGGGGCCTGAGTCCTGCTGGGAATTCCAGGAGACAGCATAGAACAGGCTTTTAGATCTGTCCCACCTGACAAGAAAACTGTTCACCAAGGCCTGTCCATCATTGGTTGAAGGCTGATCTCAGGGGTGGGAATTCCCCAGCACATCTGGCTTGTGCAATGCACAAGCTTATCATGCTCTAGGCCCCCAAAATAATAATACTGGTAAATAATAACAATAACAGCCCAGATGGAGAGGTACAGTGATGGTGGTAGGACACAGATGGCATGTAAGAGAAGATGGGTTTAGGGAATAGAAACAGGGCAGCAACCACATTAGCTGTGAGAATGAGATGAGATAGCACAGGGAAAGCCATGAGGACAGTGCCTGGGACCTGGAGGTGGTCAGAAGAGTGGCATTAAAGTAATCATGGAGAGCATGGACTGATTAAAAATGTCAAGACTCACAGGACTGGAGCCCTTGGGGGTCCATCCATTCCCAAATGCCACTGCCACATGACCCTCCAGTTCTTTAGGAACAACCTTCTACAAATACAAACACATTTCAGTCCCCCACTTGGAAGAGCTCAGGCTGTTCCGGAACTCCAGAGACACATCTCACCCAGTCGTGCCTAGCAGAGCTGTGCCTCTGATCGTCAGCTGGCAGCTGCCTTCTTGCCAACATCCCCTAACATGTCAAGAGTAAACACTGCAGCTGGGATGTGTCCAGAGACACTGCCCACTGTTATCAAGTTCTAATTGGGAAGGATTAGAGCTGGAAGATAAGTAAGCAAAACAGCAAAATTCTGGAAAAGTCAATTAATGGCAAATGCAGGTAATTTAATTTTGAGTGTCATTTTGATGAAGAGGAAAACCTTCAAGAGGGCAGGAGAGAAATTTCTGTTCATGAAAAAGAAACATTCTTTTTCCAAAACCCTCAATAATATAAGCTGTTATATAATTATCTGGCTTTTAGGAAACAGAAGGGATTCTGAGAAAACCAGTTCTAACTTCTTGGTATATGTTAAGCACCACTGATAACTTAATCTAGAAGGCTGTGTATTTTGAACAGCATAATATGTTTTTTTCTACCGGAAGTAAGGGTTCCGGTTAGTTATTTCGAACCATAAGCTGTGATGGCAGATACTTCTCTGTGTCAGGTCAACACTCAACAGTTTAGGAGGTCACAAGATAACTGATTTATTAATACTAACATTTACTGTAATTATTATTATAACATACAGACTTACCTTGAATCAAACATCAGTACATGAACTTCCTGTCAAAGAAAAACGTTGAACCTCCCACTAGCTATCTCTTATTGAAAAGGCAACTGAGAGAAGTGGCATTTAGGGAGGAAAGTTTAAGGGATAATGTTCCAAGATCATCCATGAGCTGTTTGAGCTCTGCCCCTATATTAAATTTCATCACTGTCAGGTCCTGCTCCTGAAGTACATCCGCTCAGTTCCTTGAAGAATCACCTTGATGGTGCTGGATTTTTTCTACATAAGTAACAGTCACGTGGAACTTCTGAACATTTTTTTTAACTAGTCTCAGGAAATCCTATATAAAATTTCACAAGAATAATACCTTTTAAATTTACTGCCAACATAAATTCATTTCTATTGAAAAATTATGTACTTCTTTTTTGGAACACTTTCTGTGTTTTTGTTGTTTTTCTAGTTTCCAGGGAACCCAGAGCCAAATATTAGCTATTAGAACTAAATTAGCTCTGAGTTAACATACTTGCTTCCTCTTGCCCTTCATAAGTCTTATTATTTGTTTTATTATTTTGTTATGTATACATACCTTAACTGTGTCAAATTCTGTTCTTTGGAAGCGGTCAGTTGGGGACAGGAAGCTGACATTTGACAGGTTTACTTGAGTATCTTAGTTTCTTAGAGAGACACAGACCCTATTTTCCTCCCCTTTTACAGATGAAAATGTTTCCCCTGGGTTACACTTACTGTTAGTGACAGAGCCTAGACTTGACCCCTTGCCAGGGTATATGAACGCTTGTTCCTCTGACCATGAGGTCTCCTTTGTGAGAGCAGCATGTCACAAACAATAAACCATGGTAAAACCAACCAGTCTGTGTTCCTCTTTACCCGAAGCAAAACTGAAGATTTTAGCACGTGTTCCTTTTCTGCTTTTCTCAGAAAAGGTTTGAGAGTAAATGAAAACAGGGAGTAGAAATGCCACGACATGGGTGATAAGGACGTCCGGAAACCATGACTGGTGGTGCAAGTGAAAACCGTGTTGATGACGATGCCGGTGCTGGAGGAACTGATGGTGGCAGTTGTGGTGTGGAGGATGGTGATGCCAAGGGCCATGAGCATGACGGTCTGGATACAGGTGGTGATCTTGACGCAGCATTCCTCGCCCAGAGGAATTTATAATGGTTTCCAATCACTTCCTTCTACTCTCTCCATCGTGCTGAAGTTAACAAGAGATGAAGCCTAAGGAGAACAAGCACTTATCTCCAGGAGTGGATCCAGATTTTGTAGGGCTGAAATCACATACAATTTGGGGGGTTCTCTCTAAGAAAAATAACAACACATTGCTAATGCAAATTAAGCGAGGGGTCCTGGAACTTAAGATTCATTGGTTTCACAACAAATACATCTATGTCTATATCTTTGTTACTGAGTGGAATGCCTGCCCTGACTTTAATAATAAATAGCTGGAAAGCTTTAGCAAAAGCTCACATGGGCCAGCTCCTGTTGTAATGTTTCCTGTTTCTTATTCATCTAATTCCATGTATTAATTCATCTACTCCTTAAAATAATTCCAGAAGGTAGATGTGAAACTATTCTAATTTTAGACATAAAGAAAGTGAGCTACAAGGAGGTTAAGTGATTTGCCCAAAGTCTTACAGTTAGTACACTAGGGGGAACTCAAACCCAGACACACTGCCCGGAGATCATGAGCTCCCCACCATCACGTGACTATTTCTCAACTGGGGAGAGGAGCAGAAGATCTCTACATGAAGACGGACCACTGAGAAAGGACCATGGACCCTGCCACTTGCCCCCCTTTCTCCTTCCCTGATTTTGATACGCTTGGGAGGCTGGAGGATAAAGGAGACGTAAACTCAGCTTTGTAGGTGGAACTCAAGAAAATGGCAAGCTTAGACATCCCCTGTGCCCAGCACAGTGCAGGGGAAAGTAAAGGGGTGGCTCTGGGCTGCCTTGTCCAGGTTGGGAGGCCACTGCTCCAAAGCTGAGGGTAGGGCACCTTGCAGAAAGATGGAGGTGAGGCCCTGTAGGGCATGCTGTGTTCCACCCAGCTCCCTTTGGATCCCTTGACTGTTTGGGTGCTTCTTTCCTAAGCTTCAGGGTGCTTTTGAGTCTACTTGTTCTTCAGAGATCTGCCCTTGAGCTAATGGAGCTGCTTTGCCTACACAAGAAGCCAGAGGGCCTTCTCCCGCAGGGGCAGTAGCCAATGACTGACAGTGCGGGGATATGAGAGCCCAGCTTCCTTGGAAAACTCTCAGGTGTGATTTATACACCAATGCCCCCTGCAGGATCAGGCTGAAGATACCCTCTGCAGGACTTGGCTGCATTTGGCACTCCTGCGCACTTTCTTGCTCTCTCTGTCCTGCTTCCCTCACCCCTAACCAGGTTCTTCCAGGAACTTTTCCTTAATAAATCACTTGCACAGGAATCTTCATCACAGTGTCTGTTTCTAGGAAACTTAAACTGAGGAGGCCCCAGTGCTTGTGTGTTTAAAAATGCTTAAAATCTGCACAGGCTGTATACCATACACATATGTAAACAAGTTAGGAACTCTTACAAAATAGAACATAAACAGCGTGGGATGAATCAAATTCCAACTATATCTGACTATATGGACTCTGGGCAGATATACTCACTTGCATCACATGTAGCTGCAAGCAGGGCAGACTCCCTGGAGGAGGTGAACTTATGGGATTATAAAGTGAATGTCAGACTGGGGAATATAAAAGAGTTCATGCCTACTTGCTTTAGTAGGGTCTTGTTTGAATGCCTTCAAAGTAGAGTTCACACTTGGGGGATTTTGTAATCTTAGTTGTGAATGTTTGAAACCTAAATAACTATACTGTGACAGTTACTGAATATGTGAATTTAATATTCAACAATTCTGATTTAAGTTTACAAAGTGTTCTTCGTATAAATACTGTAGCTAACTATCCTATATACTAGCCCAAAGCATATGATAAACCCTGGTGAATGTTCTCTGTTTAAGAACAAAGTATTCAATTCTATGAATATTTTAAGATTAAAAACACATGAAGTTTGAAAAAAAATTTGAAATGAACATACCATGAAGGGTATACTTAGGTATTAAAGTATATAATTCAACCACACTCTTGCAATCACTACCCAGCTCATGAAATAGAATGCTGCCTTCTTCCAATTAATGCCCCCTGCCAAAGGTAACTCAGTTCTGACACCTATCATACAATAATGGTTTTCTGTTTTTGAAGTTCATATGGATAGAATCACACATTATGCACTTTGAGTTTGTTTCTTTAATTTCACATCATATTGATGAGCTTCATCTGTGTTCATTCTTTTTCACCTGCTGTAAAGTATTCACTGTGTGACTGTACCACCATTTATATATTTGTGCTGCAATTGGTGAGCATGTGGATTTGTAGTTTGGGGCTTGGATTGCTTTCTGGAGCTTTGATAACAAATTACCACAAAAAATAGAAATGCTTTCTCTCACATTTCTAGCAAATGTCTGAAATCAAGCTATCTGCAGACTGTACTCCCAGCTGAAGGCACTGGGGGGGAATCTTTGTCTCTCCTGCCTTCTGACCGTCCTGGGTGCTCATTGGTCTGTGGTACATCACTCCAGTCTCTCCTTGTCTCTGTCTTCACATGGACTTCTCTCCCTCTTTTCTCTGTTCTCTTCTGTTTCTTATGAGGATGCTTGTCATTGGATTTAAAACACATCAGCTAATCCAGGATGATTTCATCTCAAGATCCTTTATATCTGCAGATGATACCTTCAAAGACTCTTCTCCCAAATAAGTTTGCATATTTTATAGAAGGCCACCCTCCAACTCACTATAGGGCTACTGTGAATAGTGCTGCTGTAATCACTCTCACACATGTATTTTGCAGGGCATGTGTGTGCATTCCTGTTGGGTTTATACCTAGAAGTAGAACTGTAAGCCATAGAGTATTAGTTTAGCTTTACTAAAACAGTAAATCCCATAAAACAGTAGTCCAAAGTGGTTGCAGTGTACCTTAGAGATTACCAAGACTAGTTCCATATTACAAATGCAAAATTAAAAAAAATGAAGCTCAGATATATTAATTAATTATCCAAGGTTTCACAGATGATTAGTGACAGAACAAGAATGAACATATTTTTTGAATAGCATAGGACTTTGCTTAGGAATATTAATACCCTCTAGAGTTTTCTTTGAATTTCACATTTCACATAAAACACAATTAACAGATCTGTTTATTAGCCCAGATGCCAATAGGCTGACATTTATTTTTCACATGCACGATGTTGGCTCCCAATGGGCTCAAGGAGAATACCAAAGTGGGAGATTACAGTCTGACATGGCATCTTAAAGATGAGGGACTCAAACACCAAGATGGGAAGTGTCTTTCTTAATGCCACTGAAGGAGGCTAAGTCTTGCATTACCTTTCCAGTTGCCCTCATGATTTCAGTTACATACAGACTTCCTTTCTGACCTTGTGTTTGCTCGAGTTTGACAACAAAGGAAATTATTAAAATGCTCTTTGGGATAAAATGGGGAGGGGGTTCAGTTATTGCTCTTTAGAAGTGAGGGAGAAGAAAAGAGAGGAGAGAGGAGGGAGGGTGAGTAGAGGGCCCAGTCCCGTACTTGAACAGCAGAGGGCCAGGGGGTCAGGGTTATCAGAAAGACTTCCCTGAGCAGGAAGGCCTGATATGGGTTTCTGCACAGCTTGCTGCATGATGCATGGTGCTCTTAGTCTCCCAAAGCTCTTGATGAGGGTAGATATGTAGATACTGAAGAAGACACTGAGTTTTATCTCAGAGTCAAAAGCATGTAGGAGAGACAACCCAGGTCCGAGGGACCAGGGGGAATATTTGTCCCACCCTGGATTTTCACAGAGACCTTGGGAGATCATGGGACTCTACAGCATGTGGAAAAATGAGAGTAAATCAATTGTGTGGAGATCTCAGTGAGCCAGCAACCCCAGTGCATATCAAGGTTCCATTATACGGGTCCTTTCTGGTAGCATGAGTTTAGTACCAGGATTTTCTGACATCTAGTCCAGAGATCCTGTCGGTAAATTAAATACAGCTGAAAATGCCCAAATATGGCCCACACGATAGGTGAAGGCTTTCCAAAAATTATCTTTGCTGCTCTCCTAGACTGGGACAGCAATATTATCGATATACCCTTTGATTAAGAACTTGGTCATATTCAAACAGGTACTGGTGCTCAAAGACTAGCAGTGCAGCTACATTGGGGTTTTATTGCTGTTTATAATTTTTTTTCCTTATCCTACATCATTCCTTGGCCTTTAAACATTCCCTCTGCTTTCCACAATACAGGGGCCTCTTCAGCTGCCACTGAAATCCTAAATTTCTTCAGATGTTTCCCTCCTGCTCCTGGATCAAGCTGATGCCTGGAATGACCCTGTTTGGTGGCCCTGTAGTTTGAGGGCTCATATCTGCTTTCTGCTTTGATTGCTTTCGCTGACTCCTGGGGATTAAAATCAAACTGTCACCTCAGGAACAGGCATTTAATTCAGAACAAGATGCACTTTCTCCATGGCCCAGTATTGGAGGAAATTACATATTGTCTGTCCCCTTAGACTGATGTATAAAGGAAATTGAAGAGAGGACTTTGCCTCATTTGGGCTGATAAGTGGTGCATGGGCATGTGGGTGTGGTTTATACGAAAATCCACAGAGACTTTGGGACAAGCTGTACAAGGAGAGGGTGGTCTGATCGCCTGGAGATGAAACAGCTTGGGTGTCCATTTGAAAGTCATGAAAGAGCTGTCTGACTCCCACAATATAAAAGAAAAAACTAAGGAATGGTTTTAGGGCATATGTCAGTACTTTACTTATGTGAAGGTGAAGGGAGGAGGAAACTAGTGACTTTTTGTCCTCTTCTTTTTCAGGTATGTATAGGGAGAAAAGTTTGGGTCAGTTAGCTCAGTTAAGAAGAGAGTATCAATGGCACTGGGAGAGGGGTGGATGCTGTCATGATAATTTAAACAATAAAACTGGGAATGTTATAACTGGCCTCCAAGGCATTTAAAGCATTAAATAATCTAAAATCTAAGTAAATCATGTTATGTGGGTCTAAGCTTAACTCCTGATATTGGGTAGGGGAAGTGGCATGGGGGGGCAGTAGGGCTATCATCTTAAAGGTTGAAAAGACCTTCCAAATTTCTATAAAGAAGGGAAGTGGCATCCTTTTTTAAGATTTTCCTTGGAGAGCATAAAATCTTTCAATGCACCAAGACTGAGAAATCACTTGAAATAAGGATTAAAAAAACCTTTTATTTATTTTAAGCAATTTGTATTTTAGAGAGGGCCAAGTATTTGTCTGGAGGAAGTCTGAGCTCAGATATACCATCTAGTTGGCTCTCACTGAAATTTGAAACTTATGGCAACTTGAGAATTTTTATGGGCCATGGAAACAACTCTGAGGATGGAATACAGTTTCCTGTCTGGAGGTTTGTGAGCAAGCCAAGTCTAAGCCTTGACAGTGTTTCAGTTACTCTTGTGCATAACAAACTATCCTAAAACCTAACGGCATGAAGCAATCATTTTATCATGCTCACAAATTCTGTGGGTCTGGAGTTTGGATGGGGTACAGGGAGAATGGTTTGTCTCTTCTCTCCCTGGACCTACCTGGGGAGATTCAGAGTGACTAGAAGGCTGGGGCTTTAATCATCTGGAGACATCATCACTTACATATCTGGTGGTTTTTGCTGGCAGTTGGCTGGGATCTCAGTTGGGCTGTTAGCTGGGACCCCTTTGACTGTCCATGTGGTTTCTCTCTGGGAGCCAGTTTGGTTTTCCTGCATGAAGCTAGATTCCAAGACCAAGTGCCCAAAAGAACAAGGCAGGAATATACAGTATTTCTGTGGTCCATCCTGGGAAGTCACATAGTGTTAGTTCTGTCATACTTTACTGGTCATTGTGATGAATGACAAGTTTCCTTCATGTTCATTGACAGAAACACTCAATGGGATACGTGTTGAAGTCACATTAAAAAAAGACCATGTGGGGTGGGAGACAATTATTACAGACATTTTTGGAAAATACAGTCTGCTGTCACAGCAGTGATTTTTAGAACAATGTGGGAGATAGACTGGTGATAGATAGAAGGATAGATAGAGAAGCCCAAGTGTGCATCACAGAAATAGCTGTGGTTAAGGAAGACCAAGGTCATGGAATCTGCACCTGTGAGCTCAAGGCCTGTGGCCAATGTCTACCATGAACACCTTTACAGAGGTGTGTGGCTGGTCACAGTTGTGATGAGGGAGGAAAATTCAACTAGCTTAATGAAAACTGGTCAAAGAACTCAACAATATGCTCTTCTGCTTGTGAGCTGGCCGTGTGTCTGCTTCATACAGAAATACAAAGGTGGTTCCAAGGGTCTCAAGATCAAAAAGTCTTAAGTCTCCTTTGCTTGTTGGTCAATTATCTAGACTGAGCATTTGATTAACTACTGAGACGCTGGACAGAGAGCACATAGCTTGCTTTGGAAGCACAATCCTGCATTGTCTTCACTGTCCATTGTCATTGGTTGGATGCTATCATAATTTTAGAAGAATTGATTTTGGGTTATTTTTCCATGAAATTCAATTAACAGTTTGCAATCACATGTGGGAGTTACAAATTAACATCACTATCTTTGTAAAATTAAAGAGCATTAATTATCCCTATTTTTATTAACGTTACATATAATTTCATATTCATATAGCTTCTCTAGAGAGGCTTAAAAGATGATTTATTTTAGGCATGAAAAAGGGCCTGTTCCATTAGCTTATACTTAATGAAATCATTTGGAGGTGCAAAAGGTCTGCTTCTCAACAGTAATAAAGGTTTTCAAAGTGATAAAAGGCTCCTTCATGTCACAGGGTCTCTCTTTTTCATAAGAACTATACTCATGAGTTTAGGCATGTCCTATGTTTCACATAAGATTAGTTTTCAAGACAATAAGCTAAAGGAAACAACATTCCTTTCATTCAACCTCACTTCCAGTGTGTTCAGGGAACCTGTGCAGTATGACCCCTAGGCTGGATACACTTGGCTTTACCAAGTACCACAGACCCGGCTCTGGCCACTTGCTTCCAGATCCTCTATCACCTTCATGTGTGAAAATATTGGCTCGGCATTTTAACTTCCTGTTAGCAGTTAACGCTCAAACAAAACGGGGACACATGGACTGAAACGAACTGAGGCTTTGTGTCAGGTCACATGGCAATTGTGCTTGTGTTCTGAGAACCATTAGAATGAATTATCAACCAAGTGGCTCTTGAAGAAATGATATGATCATAAACTTTTTCAACATGCCTAAAAAATGCAGTAATGATGATGCTGAGAAAGGGGAAACTGGGAGAGAGAGCTAGCAGATGTACGATCCACCAAACCAATGGCCTCAAAGCTCTGCTACAAGCCTGTAGCTGGAGAAACTTAAGAATGAAATGGATGACATTGTTGACCTTCCTGTTGCTAGGAGAGTGGCATGGAAAAGCCATGCCTGATTGGCCCAATGTGACTCCACATCTTTGCACAGTTGATCCTGCAATAAAGGAAACGGAGGGAGGTGGGAGAAGATTCTGGAGACCCTGGAACTGAGCTGTTCAAATGACTGACATATTTGAGCTCTTGGGAAGTATCTTTTTGCCTTTTTTCTTTGGCTATTCTTCAAGATGTTTTATTATCTTGATTTATTATCAACCTGATTTATTATCTCCCCTTGAAAAAGTGTAGACTTATGGAGCAACTGGTTTTAAATTTAAAACACATACACACATGAGCACACATATTCTTTAAATGTTTCTGGGACAATCAGCCTTTCAACAGGAAGACAAAGGCAAACACCAGAAAAATGAAAGAAAGACTTCTGAAGAAAAACAAGTAGGATCAACTTAAAACCTCAGCCTGTTTGAGAGGCTGTAGGCTTCCCCATCTGCTTTCAAGTCCACCCGTTAGCAGTATGATTAATGACGGCATCGTTCCTCCTGCGTGCAGAGGGCTTCATTAATTTTCCCAGGTGCACAGCAAACATAGCATTTTACAGCAAACACAACTGAAGTACTCCAGTAGTGTGAGAATCCAAAGAGGAACTTTGTCTGCCACTATGTGCACCTCCAGTCCTGCAAGTTGAAAAGATTCTAAAGAGCCTGTGGCCAGGAGAATGGATTCTGGACATTTGAATGCATGTCAGCTCATCCATCCCTTTTGTAAAATAAGTGTACTTCAAAAAACAACCTTGTTTCACATAAGATTAGTTTTCAAGACAATAAGCCAAAGGAAACAACATTCCTTTCATTCAAACAGTTCTTAAGACAAATTATTATTTCTCCTTTGTAAGATTCTGGAAAGTTTCATAGGCTATTACTCTCCAAAACTGAATGGACTCTAATGACTCTCATATCATTATCTTCAGCTTCAAACCAAACTCCAAACTCATTGGCAAAGTAGAGATACTAAGTTCTCATCATGTTGTTGAATTATATGAAGTCCCATGTATCAAAGATCTTTATAAATTGACCAATCATCACTTCTTAAATAGGAGCCAGTTCCAATATTATGCTTTATAGTCAATACTATAAACTTATGACCTACAGTTGTGGAGAATATACAAGCATCAATAGTTTTTTTGCTCACAAACTGGGAAGACAGAACTCGCAAGTATTCCAGCATTAGTTCCCACGTTATTAGTTTGGAAGTTGCTATACAGGTGGCCTGGGTGTTTTTCAGCCTCATGAATTATTTATCTATTGTGCTATCAATTCTATCATCTTCAAATGCACCCCTATAAACTAAGTTCTAAGAGTCCTGGTTTATATATCACTATTTTAAAAATTGGTCTATTTTGAAAGTTACATTTTAAAACCATGGGCATATAGGGAAGAGTACTTCAAGTTTTCCTGGAAAAGACATAATCTGGGAAAAATTTTAAAATAAATTGGATTTGTGTGGATTGCTTCTCTGAAACTCAAAATATCCATTACCCATGAACAGTACAAATAACGCCTTCCTTCTTCGGCTGCCAGAGTGTCAGTGATGAGAGCAGAGCCACTGGTTGATTGAACAGACGTAGGATACAAAGCAATTGACTTAACTGCCCTCATGACGATCAGTTGAGTTTTTCGTATTATCTGGTGGCAGAATACCAAATATGTCAGCAAAGAACCAACCAGACTCCATCAGCCACACGGCATCCCCACAACAATACAACCCCATATTAATTCACCCAACACTACAAACATTCCTAACTGAACTATTGGTCAGAATGGAATGAGCTAGGCTTCTTGCTACCTTCATGTGACATCCGAGTATGAGGAATAGAAGGAAGAGGGAGAGGACTGAGTAGAGAGAAAAATTAAGTGGAGAAACTGGAAAAGTCCTCCTGTAAGCTTTGCATTTCAGGATATTGATGTGGTCAAAACCAAAACTCCCACAGTAGCCATGACTACTTTTTAGACCAGCTGTTACCCACAGATATCATGGAAAAAAAGTGATATGACATCTTAAGGCCACAGGGCACTACTATTTATAATTACTCTCAAGATGAACTTCATTGCCTCACCACAACCTACACCCTATACTAATCAGTGGAAAGTCATAAAAAATGGAGAAAATGAATCCTATTTCGGACTCATCTCTGTACCCAAGTAATGGGCATCTATCATGGAGAGGTTGATATTTTTGGTCTGATATTTGACGTCTGAATACATATGGGCCAAAAAATTCTTTACAATCCTAAACAGAATACAGGTAATCAGAACTTATTGGCACCAGTGTGGACACTAGAATCAACAGGCAAAGCTGGGCTGCCTATGTCATTTAATGTCCAAACCTTTGGTAGGCATGCAATTAATAGTATTTCATGACAACAGGCACAGACTGAAACCATCTTGAGTCAACCAGACATAAGACCCCAGGGAAGGCCTATCTAGAAAACAATGGGAAGGTGAAGAATTCCTGCTCTATTGGAACACTACTTCACTCGTGAAAGAAGGTTGTAGATCAGCCTAAGACTGACATTCCATTAATTAGATAGTTAGCATTGTCATCTAGGGGGATGAATGAAAATAGAAACAGAGCCCAAAAGGGGCAATTGTACTCTTTCTGTGTGTGAACATGTATGAAAAATGATCTCATTTTCTCACATAAAGAACATGATCTCCCAGAGCACTCAACCACGTTCTATATGACAAACTTTCTTGCCAAGTTCCTTTCTCCATTTCTTTTCAAAGTCCAGCCACAGTGAAAGAACTTAGAATGCAAAAATATGGGCTCTTGCCTTGATCATAAATAATATTAATGAGAAGCTGGCCCAGGGCAACTAGATCAAATGTCCTTGCCCTAGTCATTCCACTGCAAGATTATTTCCACCCACCAAACCGATAAGGCAAGTATCTCAATACTGTTGCCTATTTTAGAAGGTGACCTGTGGCTGGGCTGCACCACCTCATGAGTAAATCCAACCTCAGTCAGGAGCCAGAAGGACTCAAGAAAAGAAACTGATTCCTTCCTGTGACCCTGACGTGCTGTTTGCCAGCTGAGGCTGACAGTTTGCCAAGATGGCATTTCATTTTGAAGACTTAGAAGCAAGAGAATAAAGATAACAGAAGGTGAAGTCAGACACTTCACCTGTAGGGGACCCACATTCTTCCTTTTCTAAGAGAGATTTTTCCTTTTCTAAGAGAGACAGCCCTTTGGGGGAAGACAAAAGAGATGTGTGCCCAATGGCAGGTTCACTGCGCCGTGGACTGGGAGAGTGGGTGGGAGATGGGCTGAGTCTTAGACGTGAGACACTTCTCCATTCAGGTTTATGAGACTGGCAGGCATTTCCTCAGGTTATAAAGTTGACTATGGTAGGATGTCACATAACCCATGATATTTTTCTGGGAAAATACAGAAAACGTTAAGTATAGTAGTGCCTTCAGAGCATGCTAAAAAGGTAAAGCAGAAATTTTCGCAGAAGGCTACTATAAAGGAAAAATCATCCCTGGGTTCTTCTCCTTCACCACTCACACAGAACTTCACTTTGAACATGGGACCAAATGTGTGGTTTCTTACCCACACCAAATAATTTTCTGTGACACTAACTGGGCATCTTACAACTCAATTCCACTCTGACACTGACTGGAGTTAATGTGGACTCCTCAGTCGCATGAGACTGCCCCTCCCCACCCCTCACTCAGATGCCAGTTGCAAGGAGTAGGTACCCAGATGACCCACAACTTCTGTCCCACTTGGCTATGAATTGGAGATTCTCAGGACCCCCTCCTTGGATTCATTCATTTGCTAGAACATCTCAGAGAATTCAGGGAAACACTTTTGTCTACCAGTTTATTATATAATAAAGTATATGATAAAGGACACAGGTGAACAGACAGATGAAAAGATATATAGGGCAAGATCTAGATGGGTCCTAAGTGCAGGAGCTTCTGTCCCTATGGAGTTGGGTGCATCACCTTTCTGTTACATGGATGTGTTCACCAGCCCACAGACTCCCAGACCACCTTATTTGGGGGAATTTTATGGAGGCTTCATCACATAGGCTTGATCCATCATTAACTCAATTTCCAGCCCCTCTCCCTTCCTTGAGGTTGGGGGTTGGGGCTGAAAGTTCCAAGCCTATAATCATGGCTTGAGTTTTCTAGTGACCAGCCCCAATCTAGAAGCCACCAGGTGTTGATTCATTAGAGCAGAAGACATTCCTATCACTCAGGAAATTACAAGAGTTTTAGGAACTCTGTGCCAGGAACCAGTAACAGATATATATATCTGGTCGTACATTTATCTCCTCATACTGTAGGACATGACCCTCCTGAAGCTGACTAGATTTGCATGATGCAAGGAGAGATAAACTCAGACTTAGAGTTCAGTCCCTCCATCTTACTGGTGAGCATCTTAGAATTACAGCATCACTATTTATTAAAACCAGAAAAGGACTTAGAGATCATTTTCTTCATTCAATCTCTCATTCCACAAAGGAAGAAACTATGCCACAGAAAGGAGACAAGGTAACTCAAAAGTCAAATGTCTAAGTCAGTGGTGAGCCAATAGAACCAGGCTTCCTGACTCCTCATTCAGAGTTTTTTCCACTATGGCACACTGCTCTTGTATTATTGTTTATATAACACTCCCCAACTGTTTTGTTTAAGAAGTAGGAAGCTTGATTGAAACTATCTTTATTATTTCTAAGCAGGCCCAAGAGGTAGCCATATGTTTTTGTTACTTTCTTTTGATAATGCCCAATCCAAGCACATAGGTGGCCCACTGATAAGCTTGTCTAAAACCCACAGATTGTTGTGCAAGCCCCTGATCAGGAAACAAATACCTTTATTTTCTAATTTGATGCTTACAACATATTTCCCTACTAAAAAGTCTGCTATTGGCAACACAAAATTTGGACATCAGTGCCTGAAAGACTGATAAAATCTTAAAAGTTAAGATTCTATTAACTGTTTGAAGCTTCCTGCTAGTAGAAAATATATCCAGGAGATAGCAAGAATAGATGAAGAAGAATTTCAAAGGGAAAAGAAATAAATAGGCCAATTAATGTGATCTGAAACCAAAATAAGAAAATCCACTTTGAATAAACAACATCATAAGATAGGGGAAATATTTCTTTGGCTACAGGGAGAATGTTTTGCATCTGCTTTCTCTGACAATGAAGTTTTCAAGTTGCAAAATGCTAAGGGTTAAGAGATAAAGCTTGCTTCTCAGAATCTTATGTTTATGCATGTTTTGAGGTATTTTTAGGAATCTGAAGGTAGAGATTTGAGGAACAAATTTTGATGTTTTGTTTCACAGAAAGAATAAGGTGATCAGAACTGAAATTAATTAGTATGGAGGTAGAAGAGAGGGTGTATATTTCCTGATAGATTCTACTATTATCTTTCTATGAGCTTTAGGCAAATGATGGACATGCTGGCAGCACAGAGGTCAAAAGCAAGAACAAGAGGACCGAAGTTGGAATGCACTGTCCCAGGCATGTAGAACAGACCCCCAAAATTTCATCAGAGTAGTCATTGTGCTTTCATTGCACTTGAGAACACAAAATCCCTCTAAAAGAAACTACGTGTACTGTTTCACTAAATGTGTACATTCTGAGGAGGCCCTATTTATATAAGCAAAGAGAATGCAAACTTGAAAAATATGCAGTGGATTTAACCAAACTCTCTGTCCCCCCAACCCGTCCTCTGACTCTTTGGCAGGTTTCTTGGGTGGTACCTTTCAGAGAAATGTCTCTCTTTTTCCCTACATGTGCCTGCATAAAGAATATTCATGGTTTCAAGGAATCAACTTGACTAAGGACTGTGATATATCTCACAACACTTGGCACCACACTGGGACTCAGAGAAGTCGGTTTTTGAGTTCTGCCAAAAGAACACAAATCTGTGGATGGGTTCAAGTTGTAGGTGGTTCAGTTTTATAAGGAGGGACTTCTGTACCTTTTGTTAGCTGGCATATTATCGGTAGAGATCAAGGAAGACCTGTTCTGTGTTATTTCATATTGGAGTAGGTTGTTTTGTCAAAAGACCCTAATATAACTAAGAGATCAAAGGATGGTTAAATCACAAAGCAATAGAATGTTCTAATGACAGGATCATCTATGGCTGTATGTCTTACAAAACAGTTAAGGTAGAAAATGACTGCATAGCAGTTACCTCTGAAGCTCAAGCTGGTTCTCCATTGGTAGAACACTGACTTTCAATTTCCTTCCTTTTGTCTGATGATATCCATACAAATTTTTACATTCATCATTGATCATTGTCCTCACAAAAGAATTTGAAATAGACACATTTTGGAAGAAATGTATAATCCACACCAATTCTGTGTCTCCCTTGGTTGCCTCTTGGAAAATAATGCTAGGGCTCATTTCTTCCCATCAGATTTCTTCCTGTAGAAGGTTAACTCCCTTCTTCTCAAGAGCACACCAGCCCAGTGGGAAACTCAACCACCTGAACTTTCAGAACCTCCACCTTCACCCTTCATGAACTGATTGTTCAAAGGGCTGCCTTGTGACTTTTGTTTTGCATTTTTTATCTTGCAGAACTATTCATCCTTCTCTACCTCCTGTCTCATCTTCCCAGTTAAATACTAAATCAAATTCTCTGCCCCACAGTAGTAGTTGTTCTCCCCTCACCAATCTTTCAGCACTGTTTGGACACATACTTAATGAACTCATATATTTAAAAAATATACCAACAGAAAGCTACATGTGCAAAAACTTGCAGTACTTGCATAAGCTCTTACTCTCCTACCCATAGCTCAGTGAGTCCACAAGGAGAAAAACACACTAAATTGATGTGATTCACTGGGTTCACACAGCAGAACGACCTATTCATCCTTTATGATTTCTTCAAAAGGTCTTGCCGAAGGTAGGTGTTATATAAATCTGAGAGGTTCCTGGTATTGCAATGCGGGCTAATGTAATTCTTAACTGAAGTGCCTTTATTGATTCCAAACAATTCATCAGAGAGAAATGGAATAATAAGGTATAGTAACACTTTCCATGATGCATAATCCTTTTCAGGGAGCTTTGATGCCCTAAAGGACTCAGAGCTGAGAAAAATAATTTGCTCTCCAATCTCTTGTGACTCTTCTCCAAGAAGGAAGGCAATTTCTCTCAGCAAGGTTTGCATTTCACTGACTGTTTTTCATATCCAAGATGTTATTATTGTATTAATCTTCTGCTTGCAAACGGATGTGCAATAATTACAAGAGTTTATTTTTGTTGTTGCTCTTTAAATAATGCATGTTGTTACTTCACAAGGCTTGGGATTTAAAGAAACTTAGTGCTGACTGTACTTGACAAAATAGGAAAATTGATAGGCCCTAAATTCATACAATCCATACCAGTTTTACTAGCATTGGGTTTAATCAGCTTCTTTACCTACAAGCTTGTGCCATAGATGCCAGAGATGGAGAACTTGTTCCCTGGAGCCTGATTGGGTTCCTGGATTGAAAATTCAGGAAAGAGGTTATTCATTTATTTGTTCAATCATGCAAATTGTATTTATTGGTTTCTACCATATGCCAATCATAGGCATAGATATAGAAGCCAGCAACACAGAACTGGTTCTTAATTTTTTAGGGTTTACACTCTAGTTGAGAAGAGATCATTAATTCATAACACTATGTGTAATTATATATTTATAGTGCACCAGGGGAAGTTGAGGCATGGGCTAAGAAGACATGCTGTTGGCCCCATCTGCTTTTTCTAGGCCCTCGAAATTAAATCTTAGGCAACTTGGTCTTCTAAGACAAGATGGTAAAAATTGTGATGGAAGTTAGGTAGGAACAAGCTTAGGAAGAACACTGTTATTAAAGTCTATGGGACTTGCAGATACTGAGTCCTGAATGTTAGATTTCTCATCCTAGCTCTGATTTCTTGGGCAATCTGGTCCCTGTCTGGGAGACTTAAATTTTGTCTTTTCTATAATCAGGAGGTCTGATTGGTGATTAGTGAAGCTCCTTCCACAGCCAATATTCTCTGTCTTATGGCACAATTTTGTATTTTATACTTTATCCCTGAATCCACCCTCCAAGCAAGTGTAGTGGGTAACAGACCTTGAATAAGCCTTTTTCAGGCATCATTGTGAGTTTTAGTGACAAGTACCAGGAGTTATGCCAAATGCTGGGGAAACAAAGCATGGCTGACATGAGACATAGTCCTTGACCTTAGCAAGCTTCTGCCTAGTTGGGAAGATCGATTCACACAGAAAGGAGTTTCAGTAGAGTGGCATGAAGTGTCAGGTTGGAGTAACGAGCAGGGTCCATGGAGCATAGAAGAGCTCCATGCTGCTTATTAGACTGGCCCTCTAGACTCCTCCATCTCAACCAGATGACCACCTGTACCTGGGGCATCCACCAAATCTCACCTTAATTTTGACACCAAAAGAGTAACAGAATGGCCAGGCCCTTTGTGCAGTATGAGAAGAGAACATGATGGCCAGGACAAGGATGCCTGGTCTGCTGACAAAGTAGCACTGTTAGTACCAGGGCTGGAGACCCTTGGGCTTATGTTGGTTAACCTCCCACCACATCCATGCTCTCCCATCACACAGATGTACTGGTTTTGCCTTTTGACTTCTTTCTTCCCACTGTGTCTTGTTTATCCTACTCAACACTCAGATCCAGTCCTTGGAGGTATCTCATACCTATCACTTTCCCTGGGCCCAATTCTCCTAGTCTTGTGCTATTGCAACAGGCTGCTCTCTGCCCCCCTCCAGTTTTCTGCCTTTTCAGCCCATCATCATTGACGCATCTGGAATTCTTCTTGGATTGTAGTAACTGTCTACTTGCCTCAGTGCATTTCTGCAGGAATCTCTGGGGAGCATCTGTGTCTCGCACACAGGGCTGGGCCACTGAGTGTCCACTAAGGGTCTGGAAGAGGCCTTAGTGAGCTCACCTGTGCTACCAACATTCCTCACCCACTTATTCCTCTCCTCAAAAAGAAAACTTGGGTTATTTCTCTCCAAAGCCTGTGGCATCTCTGGGTACTTAAACAGAAGGCTTATTGATGCTATGGTTTTAGACAAATGAGGCCTCAGCCTCCCAAAGCCAAATCAGTAAAATGAGGTTAGTTCAATTAAATGAGATAATGTTGAGAAGTACTTCATTTATTTTTTTATTAGGGTATTATTGATGTACACTCTTATGAAGGTTTCACATGAAAAACAATGTTGTTACTACATTCACCCATATTACCGAGTCCCTCCCCATAGCCCATTGCAGTCACTGTCTATCAGTGTAGTAAGATACCACAGAGCCACTATTTGCCTTCTTTGTGCTACTCTGTGAGAAGTACTTCATATAGAAGTCAGTGCTCAATCAATATCAGCCACTCTATTTGTGTGGTCTGACTTTCTCTCAGATCCTTCCATGTCATTCCTGCCTCCTGGCCTTTCCACAGGCCATTTCTTCTGCCTGGAATGCTCTCCTCCTTTGGCTGACTGTAATCCATTTTTCATGTCTCCCCTTAAGATTATTCTTCTGACCTCTTCCATCTAACTGGCCTTGGCCTATTGCATACCATCATGGCTTCCCTCACACCCACTGCTTTCTCTTAATACGGTCATTTTTTTCTGTCTTGTGTGTATATTTGCCTAATGACAGTCTCTCTAGGCTGCAAGCTCCATGAAGGCGTGGACGACGGCCATGGAGCTTATCGCTGCCTTTCTAGAAATCACCACATAGCCAGTGCTCAGTGAATACCTGGCAACAGAACGGATGCATGAATTAAAAGTCCAGTCTTTTCATGCTAGTTTGTTTTTACATTGTGTTCTAAACCTAACATTAAGTATATATTCAATATATTCACATATATTTCCATTCTAGATGAACTGCTTTGTTTCAGAAAACCTTTCCCATTCCTCTTTTTTTTTTCCCCAAGGGGTTGACAGTGTTCAGCTATTGTTTGGAGCAGTATTTTTCACAGCATCTCTCCCCGAACCTTGACAATTCAGCATTACTTAGGAAGCTCTTCTCTATGCTTTTGCCAAAGTACTTTATAAAAGGTTAGAACAAACCTTTTTAAAAGATGAGCTTTTATTGGCAATTTATTTCTCTAATTGAAAGAATTAAAATAAGAGTGGCCAATTAGTCGAGTTTGATCTCAGGTACAGAGATGGACATGAGTAGTCCCTGTAATGCAGTCCTAATTGCTATCTGCGTGACTCTGTGATTAGGAACATTACATTATGTATTTAGCCTGTGATGCTAATCTCAGAACCAAAACCAACCAATAGCTCTTGAAATTTCCACTTTCAGATACTATCTGCTGCTTCTGTAAATTCAGACTATGGATCGAGAAAGCTGCTCATGGTGTTTCCCAGCCTAATAAGAGCGCACCATTTCTTCTGGAGCAATCTGGGAACGGGGAGGGATCCTGGCTGTGGAAATGTTGGAGAAAGTACAGATCATCCAAACAGCAACGAAGGTCAATGGTACTTTAGCTGCTCAGCAATGTCCTAGAAGAACCATGCCTGGTAATTGTGTGAGATGAACAAGCTTGACAGTAGGAATAGCCATAGATCAGACTGTGAGGCAGGGTTGTTTTGCCCTTAGCATCGCCCCATCCGGGGCCTAGGCCTGCTGCAGATTCCACCCAGGTCTGCCACCATGAGGGGCTCCCTGCTTTGGACCTCATCAAAACTGCTCTCCTTGGTGGTAATTTCAGGGAGTGCCCTGTCCTTGATTACTCTGATGAGGGAGACAGCATGCTATGGTACAAAGTAGAAGGGATTTGCTACCTAGGGACCTGGATTTAAATCTCAGCTGACAACCATAGGACCTTCAGCAATATTTAATTAATAAATATTTAATTTTTGCTGAACTGGTTTTCTCATATACTACCTGGGGTAACAAGAGTTCTCTCATAGAATTTTATGCAAAGTAGAATCAATAAAATATTACTTTCCTTTTCTTTATAAATATAAATGGTTTCTGTTAACTTCCAGCTAAGATACTTGCATTTTAATGGAAACAATGTCTCAGTCCAAAAAAGTTACTCTATGTTGGTAACATTGCAGATACTGAATGTGTGTGCACACATATGTGCACATGTGTGTGCATGTGTGTTGAGGAATAGGGTACTTTTAGCCCAGTGTGGCAGACTGAACTATTTGTCTCTGCTCTTTGTTCCTCTGAAATCACCTTTTTGAACTTGTCATGCCTCAAGTACCCAGTAACTGGGTTCTTGGCTTTTTTCTCAAAACTGAGCATCCTCATACCTACAACCTACATACCTACAGTGACCCCTGTACCTACAACTCCATCAAATGGCCCCTGCTTCTGATTGTCCTAGACCAGGGTCTGTGTCTGGATTGCTGGAGCCTATGCTCACCTGCTTGGTCCACTTTGATTATTTGTACACATACATGCACATTATGTGGGATTTGCCTGGTTCTTGAATTCCTGTCAATGATCATCACTAACTTGCAGACAGGTTGTGACTAGTGGCCAATTGTCCTTTTTCACAAACTTCTGATGGTATGAGACAGTGTGATCAGTATAGACATTTACTACATGGATAACTATGGACACTGCACTCAGAATCAACTATGTTTCCAGTAGACTTATCTGCGCAAAGGACTTGTTACCATTTTTCTGCTATGAAGACTCATAAAAGCTTTGTAATTACTTCTTAAGCCACAGAGAAGAGACATAGAAAGGAAACAAGTATTTAAGAATTCTGAAAAAGTGGATTAATCCAAAGGGGGCCTCTTTGTCAGGTAGTGTACTCTATACATTCAGCCCCGGTTGCAAAGTTCCCAACACCCAAGAGGTTATTTGATGGAGTTCACATACTCCATTCAACACTCTGATTATTTTGGATTAAAGTCACATCAATAAGTAACTTTCAGAGGTCTCAACGCAAAGCCACACTAGGATTACTCTGAGAAAGCAACTCATAACATCCAGGTTTTTTCTGCCGATTTTCATAAGAACTTGAGCTTTACCTGTTTTTAACAGAATTAAAACAAATGTACTGACTGTGCATCACCTGTGAGCTCAGCACTGCAGGAAGGGCTTTGGGAGAAGCAAAAGAATATGATGCAATTCCTGCTGCTAGGTGATTACTATTTATGTGAAGGTGGAGCTTCTACAGTGAAATAAACAAGGTTGAAATAACAGAACAATGCTTAATTATGAAATAAAATAATGCACCACTAACACACCAATCAGATTTAACAAATATCAACCCAGCTTATTTCAGATTCTCTCTTTTTATTTAAAGAAATAAAATACTACAAATACAGGTAAAGACCTCACTCACAGGTGGGTAAGAGTCTGAATTTGCTGTGCAATATTCTCGGCCATAATATTACACTTTCTATCTATCTCCATTAGAGTTAAAAGTCTTATTTTCTTTACTTCAAAATTTTACATTACATCACATTCCATATATTTCTACACAAACTTCCTTTTGACTCAACTTTTCTTAGATTTGCAAATATTGATACATATAACAGTAGTTCATTAATTTTAGATGCTGTATATTATTCCATTTAAAAATATGATAATCTACACACACACGTGTGTGTGTGCATGTATATGTATATATGTATATATATACACACACACACACACATTTTTTCTGTTAATTGGAAAACTAAGATATGTGGTTTTTATTTTACCATTGTAAACAGTTCTGCAATGAATATCCTAGAACATATTTGTGTTAATGCTTGAAAAATTTTCCAAGTATATGACTAGAAGTAAAGCTGGGTCACAGAGTAGTTGCAAAGTGAACATTATATCTATGAATGTGGTATATCATTCCTTTTATTTAGATTTTTCTACATGTATTTCACTAGAGTGTTACCTCTTTTTTTTTGGTATCATTAATATACAATCACGTGAGCAACACTGTGGTTACTAGATTTCCCCCATCATCAAGTCCCCACCACATACCCCAATACAGTCACTGCCATTAGTGTAGTAAGATGCTATAGAGTCACTACTTGTCTTGTGTGTGCTATACTGCCTTCCCCGTGCCCTCCCCACATTATGTGTGCTAATCGTAATGCCCCTTATTCCCCTTATCCCTGCCTTCCCACCCACCCTCTGCAGTCCCTATTCCTTTGGTAACTATTAGTCCATTCTTGGGTTCTGTGAGTCTGCTGCTGTTTGGTTCCTTCAGTTTTTGCTTTGTTCTTATAATCCACAGATGAGTTAAATCATTTGGCACTTGTCTTTCCCACCTGGCTTATTTCACTGAGTATAATACCCTCTAGCTCCATTCATGTTGTTCCAAATGGTAGAATTTGTTTTCTTCTTATGGTTGAATAATATTCCATTGTGTATATGTACCACACTTTCTTTATCCATTCATCTACTAATGGACACTTCGGTTGCTTCCATTTCTTAGCTATTGTAAATGGCGCTGCAATAAACATAGGGGTGCATATGTCTTTTTCAAGCTGGGCTCCTGCATTCCAGGGTAAATTCCTAGAAGTGGGATTCCTGGGTCAAATAGTATTTCTATTTTGAGTTTTTTGAGGAAACTCCATACTGTTTTCCACAATGGTTGAACTAATTTACATTCCCATCAGCAGTGTAGGAAGGCTCCCCTTTCTCCACATCCTTGCCAAAATTTGTTGTTGTTTGTCTTTTGGATGGTGGCCATCCTAACTGGTGTGAGGTGATATCTCATTGTGGTTTTAATTTGCATTTCTCTGCTGATTAGCTTTTCATGTGCCTGTTGGCCATCTGAATTTCTTTGAAGAAGTGTCTGTTTAGATCCTCTGCCCATTTTTAAATAGGATTATTTGCTTTTTGTTTGTTGAGGCACGTGAGCTCTTTATATATTTTGGATGTTAACCCCTTATCAGATATGTCATTTATGAATATATTCTCCCATACTGTAGGATGCCTTTTTGTTCTACTGATGGTGTCCTTTGCTGTACAGAAGGTTCTTAGCTTGATATAGTCCCACTTGTTCATTTTTGCTTTTGTTTCCCTTGCCCAGGGAGATATGTTCATGAAAAAGTTGCTCATGTTTATATTCAAGAGAGTTTTGCCTATGTTTTCTTCTAAGAGTTTTATGGTTTCATGACTTACATTCAGGTCTTTGATCCATTTTGAGTTTACTTTTGTGTATGGTGTTTGACAGTAACCCAGTTTTATTCTCTTACATGTAGTTATCCAGTTTTGCCAACACAAGCTGTTGAAGAGGCTGTTATTTTCCCATTGTATATCCATGGCTCCTTTATCGTGTATTAATTGACCATATATGCTTGGGTTAATATCTGGACTCTCTATTCTGTTCCACTGGTCCATGGGTCTGTTTGATGTGCCAGTACCAAATTGTCTTATTACTGTGGCTCTGTAGTAGAGCTTGAAGTTGGGAAGTGAGATTCCTCCTACTTTATTCTTCCTTCTCAGAATTGCTTTGGCTATTTGAGGTCTTTTGTGGTTCCATATGAATTTTAGAACTATTTGTTCCAGTTTGCTGAAGAATGCTATTGGTATTTTGATAGGGATTTCATTGAATCTGTACATTGCTTTAGGCAGGATGGCCATTTTGACAATATTAATTCTTCCTACTGAATAGCATGGGATGAATTTCCATTTATTAGTGTCCTATTTAATCTCTTTCAAGACTGTCTTGTAGTTTACAGGGTACAGGTCTTTCACTCCCTTGGTTAGGTTTATTCCTAGGTATTTTATTCTTTTTGATGCAATTGTGAATGTAATTGTTTTCCTGATTTTGCTTTCTGCTAATTTATTGTTAGGCATAGGAATGAAACAGATTGCTGTGTATTAATTTTGTATCCTGCAACCTTGGTGAATTCACATATTAGTTCTAGTAGTTTTGGAGTGGAGTCTTTAGGGTTTTTATGTATAATATCATGTCATCTGCAAACAGTGACAGTTTGACTTCTTCCTTATCAATCTGGATGCCTTTTATTTCTTTGTGTTGTCTGATTGCCATGGCTAGGACCTCCAGTACTATGCTGAATAAAAGAGGGGGAGTGGGCATCCCTGTCTTGTTCCTGATCTTAGAGGAAAATCTTTCAGCTTTTCACTGTTAAATATGATGTTTGCTGAGGGTTTGTCGTATATGGCCTTTAGTATGTTGAGGTACTTGCCCTCTATACCCATTTTGTTGAGAGTTTTTATCATGAATGGATGTTGAATTTTGTCAAATGCTTTTTCAGCATCCATAGAAATGATCATGTGATTTTTGTCCTTCTTTTTATTGATATGGTAGATGATGTTGATGGATTTTCAAATGTTGTAACATCTTTGCATCTCTGGAATGAATACCACTTGATCATGGAATTTTTGAATTTGGTTTGCTAATATTTTGTTGAGTATTTTTGCATCTATGTTCATCACGGATATTGGTCCATAGTTTTCTTTTTTGTGGTGTCTTTGTCTGGTTTTGGTATTAGAGTGATGCTGGCTTCATAGAATGAGTTTGGAAGTATTCCCTCCTCTTCTATTGTTTGGAAAACTTTAAGGAGAATAGGTATTATGTCTTCTTTAAATATATGATAAAATTCAATGGTGAATCCAACTGCTCCAAGGGTTTTGTTCTTGGGTAGTTTTTTGATTACTGATTCAATTTTATTGCTGGTAATTGGTCTGTTTAGATTTTCTATTTATTCCTGGGTCAGTCTTGAAATGTTTTTTTCTAGAAAGTTGTCCATTTCTTCTAGGTTATCCAGTTTGTTAGCATATAATTTTTCATAGTATTCTCTAGTAATTCTTTGTATTTCTATGGTGTCTGCTGTGATTTTCCTTTCTCATTTCTGATCTGTCTATGTGTGTAGATTCTCTTTTTTTCTTGATAAGTCTGGCTAGGGGTTGATCTATTTTGTTTATTTTCTCAAAGAACCAGCTCTTGGTTTCATTAACTTTTCTATTATTTTATTCTTCTCAGTTTCTTCTCTGATCTTTATTATGTACCTCCTTCTGCTAACTTTGGGCCTCATTTGTTCTTCTTTTTACAGTTTCAATAATTGCGACTTTAGACTATTCATTTGGGATTGTTCTTCCCTCTTTAAATAGGCCTTGATTGCTATATACTTTCCTCTTAGAACTGCCTTCGCTGCATCCCACAGAAGTTGGGGCGTTGTGCTGTTGTTTTTATTTGTCTCCATATATTGCTTGATCTCTGTTTTAATTTGGTCAATGATCCATTGATTATTTAGGAGCATGTTGTAAGCCTCCATGTGTTTGTGAATCTTCTTTGTTTTCTTTGTACAATTTATTTCTAGTTTTATATCTTTTTGATCTGAGAAGTTGGTTGGTACAATTTCAATCTTTTTGAATTTGCTCTGGCTCTTTTTGTGGCCTAGTATGTGGTCTATTCTGGAAAATGTTCCATGTGCACTTGAGAAGAATGTGTATCCTGATGCTTTTCGGTGGAATGTTGTATAGGTATCTGTTAGGTCCATCTGTTCTAATGTGTTGTTCAGTTCCTCTGTGTCCTTACTTATTTTCTGTCCGGTTGATCTGTTCTTTGGCATGAGTGCTGTTTTGAAGTCTCCTAAAATGAATGCATTGCATTCTATTTCCCCCTTTAATTCTGTTAGTATTTGTTTCACATATGTAGGTGCTCCTGTGTTGGGTGCATAGATATTTATAATGGTTATATCTTCTTGTTGGATTGGCCCTTTTATCATTATGTAATGTCCTTCTTTGTCTCTTGTTAGTTTCTTTGTTTTGAAGTCTATTTTGTCTGATACAAGTACTGCAACACCTGCTTTTGTTCTCCCTATTGTTTGCATGAAATATCTTTTTCCATCCCTTTACTTTTAGTCTGTGTATGTCTTTGGGTTTAAAGTGAGTCTCTTGTAGGCAGCATATAGATGAGTCTTGCTTTTTTATCCATTCTGCATCTCTATGTCTTTTGATTGGTGCATTCAGTCCATTTACATTTAGGGTGATTATCGATAGATATGTACTTATTGCCATTGCAGGCTTTGGATTTGTGGTTACCAAAGGTTCAAGGGTAGCTTCTTTACTATCTAACTGTCTAACTTAACTCACTTATTACACTATTATAAACACAGTCTGATGATTCTTTTTTTCTCTCCCTTCTTTTTCTTCCTTCTCCACTGTTTATATGTTAGGTGTCTTATTCTGTACTCTTTGTGTATCCCTTTACTGACTTTGTGGATAGCTGATTTAATTTTGCATTTCGTTAGTATTTAGTTGTTCTACTTCTTTTGCTGTGGTTTTATTTTCTCTGGTGACAGCTATTTAGGTTTAGGCTTACTTCCATCTAGAGCAGTCCCTTTAAAATTCACTGTAGAGATGGTTTGTGGGAGGTAAATTCCCTCAGTGTTTGCTTATCTGGGAATTGTTTAATCCCTCTTTCAAATTTAAATGATAATCTTGCTGGATACACTATTCTTGGTTCAATGCCCTTCTGTTTCATTGCATTGAATATATCATGCCATTCCCTTCAGGCCTGTAAGGTTTCTGCTGAGAAGTCTGATGATAGCCTGATGGGTTTTCCTTTGTAGGTGATTTTTTTCTCTCTCTCTGGCTGCTTATAATACTCTGTCCTTGTCTTCGATATTTGCCATTTTGTCCTCCTTGGGTTCCTTGTTTTGGGAGATCTGTGGACTTCCATGGCCTAAGAGAGTATTTCCTTCCCCATATTGGGGAAGTTTTCAGCAATTATTTCTTCAAAGACACTTTCGATCCCTTTTTCTCTCTCTTCTTCTTCTGGTACCCCTATTATGTGAATATCATTCTTTTTGGATTGGCCACACAGTTCTCTTAATATTCTTTCACTCCTAGAGATCCTTTTATCTCTCTCTGCCTCAACTTCTCTGTATTCCTGTTCTCTGATTTCTGTGCCATTAACAGTCTCTTCTACCTCAGTCAGTCTGCTCTTAAATCCTTCCATTGTTTGTTTCATTTCTGTTATCTCCCTCCTGAATTCATCCCTTAACTCTTGAATATTTGTCTGTAGCTCCATCAGCATTCTTATGACTTTTATTTTGAATTCTTTTTCAGGAATATTGGTGATTTCTGTCTCACCAAACACTTTTTCTGGTGTTTAAGGGATTTTGGATTGAACAAGGTTCTTCTGCATTTTCATGGTCCTGGAATGATGAGAGTGGTCTGTGGTAAGTGGCACGTGTGTCAGCTTGGAGAACAAAGTCCCTTTCTGCTTGCTGGTTGCCTTGCCTGTCTCCACTGTCTGTGCTGGTTAACCGTGCACAGGGAGCAGCCTCTGGGTTGATCCCCTTGGGATAGCCTAGGGCACTGGTGGGGGTTGCAGGCTAGTGGCATGTGTTCTGCTGCAAGAACTAAGCCCCTTCGTGCTTCCCAGACTATGCGCCAGTCTCCTCTGTCTGTGCCAGTCAACTGCACGCAGGGAGCGTCCTTTGGGTTAATCCCCTCAGCTGCCATGGGCAGGGTAGCCCTCGGGATGGCCTAGGGCACTGGTGGGGGTCACAGGTGAGTGGTGCATGTCCTGTCATGAGAACAAAGCCCCTTCATGCCTCCCAGTCTCTGCACCCATCTGTGCTGTCTGTACTGGTCAACCATGTGCAAGGATCAGCCTCTGGGTCTGGGCCAGTTAGCTGTGTGCAGGGAGAAGCCTCTGTTTTAAGCTGTGTGGTTGCTGTAGGCTGGGCTGCTCTCTTGCTCGTCTGCAGCAATGGTGGGGACAGCCAGTTTGCTCGCAGGTGCTGGTGGGGAGGAAGGAACTGCAGGCTGCTTATTGCCGTGAGGGTCCTCAGAGCTGCAATGCCAACCAGGGGGATAGGGCACCTGAAGCTCCTTCAAGTTCCCAGCCTGCTGGGCTGAGTGTGCCAGGACGGTTTTGTCTACCTGTTAAACCCTTGTCCCTTTAAGATTTATAAAGTGCTTGCTTTTCTTTGGTCCCAGAGCAGCCAGGTGTGGGAACCTGTTCACAGTCTTAGTCTCAGATTTTGCTTTTCCTCTAATATCCAGAGCACCATGCAATATGTGTCTGTGCTTCCAGGGCAGATTACTAGGGCTGGGTATTTAGCTGTCATGTGCTTCCACTCCCTCCCTGGTCTGATTCTTTTCCTCCTGCTGGTGAGCTGGGGTGGGGGGAGTGCTTGGGTCCTGCCTAGTCGCGGCTTTGTACTTTACCCTTTTTTCCATGAGATGTTGGGTTCTCGCAGATGTGTACTGGCTGTTGTACTGTTACTTCTTGTCACTCTTTTAGGAATAGTTGTATTTGCTGTATTTTCAAAATACATATAGTTTTGGGAGGAGATTTCTGCTACCCTATTCATGCCACCATCTTTTCCTCTCCCTTGAGTGTTATCTTTTTATCCATAAATGTTTTCTACTTATTTTGAGAGATAAGTACTTTGTTTTTACTTATTTTCTTATTTCTCAGAATTTTTATTGCTTTTGATGATGTACTTACTATTATTGTTATATTTTCTAATTAGTTCCTGATATTGATCTTGTATCCAGAAATCTTGATGAATTTATAGTAATAAGTAGTAGGTATACTGGGCTCCTTTTCATGTGCACAATCAAATCATCTGTAAATGTTTTTATTTACTTACAGCATTGGTTATCAACAATATAGACAGAAATTACTAAGCAGTATCTTTATTTTATTCCAATAAAGAGAATGTTTCTAATACTTCAACACTAGGAATAATTTTTGGTGGCATCTGTTTTTAAGTAAATTAACTTGCTCTTTATTTCTAATTGTTTTGTTTTAATAATTTATATCATGAGTGGTTATTGAATTTTATCAAAAGCTCTTTGAATCTATTAAGATAACCATAAGATTTTTCTCTAATTAATGTGATAAAAATCATTGCAATGTTTTCTAATATTATACTGTTTTCATATATCCTATTGAAATGCTATTATTTCTTATATCTTACTAGCTAAAATTGTATGCATATTTCCTGTTGGAGTCAAAGACAACAGCCCTTTGTGAAATTGAGACTAATTTCCACAGTAATATCATGTGCTCATCCTTCTGACCCTGTGAGCTCCTGTACTTTTCATTTAAAATCAATCAGGATCCTATAACTATGCAGTAACCATTCATATCCTTGAAGTATACCTCTTCCCACTGTTTTCATATTGGCCCTTGGAACTGTTGTGAGCCACAATCTATACAATCAGGGAACCAAGGAAATGAATAACCCTATTCTGATGGCTGCTTAGATCTTTTTGCTAGGTAGTCCTGGCCTGTGCTGTGCTAGGAACTGAGATGAAGATCTTGGATCATTGGTGGAAAAATCATTCCCATCAGAGCTAACCTCAACTGAGAAGACTGATGAGACAGTATTTCTGCAGGCACTGCATCACACTCAGCCCAGCTGATCCTAGAGCTTAGGAGTTTCTTCTATATTTTATGCCCACTCCCAGCACTCTTGTGCCCAGCAGCATCACTCCTAACTCTAGGATCTTAAGATTATTTTTTAAAATCACCTGGTCTTTAACATTCTCTGCTACACAAAGAACATTAGGTATTTCCTTATCTGTCTATCCTTGTCTCCGTTTACTGCTATAAGTTTAGTCCAATGTGACTCAAAACTTCACCTGAGGACTGGTGCCAGTGACTGTGACCCGTCTGCACTGAAAATAAGCCTGAAAGTGTTTGGGGTCACAATACTGTCAAATTGCTATGGGAGTTCCTATTTTAATAATAAGTTTTGTAACCCAATATCATTTCCATTTCGCTATGTAGTACTAGACATACTTCAAGTGCTTCATCGCATATATGGCTTGAAGCTACTATATTGGGCTATTGGACAGAGCAATTTTTTAGACTCAAATCCAAATGCCTAGGACCCTAGAATTCTTGCCTAGTTGGTCTCAAGCCTACTTCCATGGACTGTATGTATCCCATTCCTCAGGTTTTTCTTCCTAAGGTAGGTCATGTTGAGCATGTATGTAGTCCTTGGCCCAAGGCATGACCATGGACATCTACTTATGAGTGAGAAGAGGATTATGGATGGAGCTTAGACATGCATGCAAGCAGCCCTTCATGATATGGGACAGGGACCCTGAGAAGACAGAAGGGGGGTAGGCTGCTGGCAAGGAGCCTCCATACATGCTTTTGCTCAACTGACCAATATTAGGGACAGACCTGGCTTATCCAGCTTGTGGCCTTTGGACTGACCTTTACACAAGTTACAACTTGGAAGCAAAATCCCAGTATAATTTATTAATCTAAATTCATCCTACCTCTCTCCTCCTAAAAACTTAAATATACTTCTGCATTTTATTGCTATGCTGTGTCCCATTCTTACCCTGTCCCAAAGGGCAATACTTAATGGAAGACAAGCATTTGGAACATGCATGTCATGGCTCCTGCAAATAAACTGTGGTGCTTTGGACTTTGGGAATAGTGTTGTTGTGCTCCAGTGTTTTATGAAGTGTCTTCTGTGTAGTTGTCTGTCTCAGAATTTTTTGAGATTTGGTGCAGAAGGAACACTCACTGACATGCTCCCATCAGCATACAAGTGCATATCTAGTCAGAAGAGTGCAACAGTCTGGAACAAGTTAGGATTCCTGAGGGTCTTAGTTTGGAATCCCCCAAAGTAGATCCTGAGATAAGAAATAAGTACCAAATGATTTCACTCATATGTGGAGTATAAGAACAAAGAGAAAAACTGAAGGAACAAAACAGCCGCAGACTCACAGAACCGAAGAACGGACTAATAGTTACCAAAGGAAAAGGGACTGGGGAAGATGGGTGGGAAGGGAGGGATAAGAGGGAAAAAGGGGCATTATGATTACAGATGTAATGTTGGGGGGGCATGGGGAGGGCTGTACAACTCAGAGAAGACAAGTAGTGATTGTATAGCATCTCACTACGCTGATGGACAGTGACTGTAATGGGGTTGGTGGGGGGGACCTGATGAAGGAGGTAGTTTAATAATCATAATATTACACATGTAATTGTAGATTAATGATCCAAAATAAATTATTTTTAAAAAAAAGAAGTACAACTAGTCGAGAAGGTTTTTTTTAGCAGAAAGCTTTGTAAAGGATTGGGAGAGTAAGACAGAGAAGAGAGGAGAACCAACAGGAAGAACATCACAAAGAGTTTTTTTCTGTAGTGATCTCATACTGGGTGTTCCGTCCTGATAGGCATGCTCTGCCGGACTGTGGGACACTGCACAATGGTCTCCTGCAGGCCAAGGAAGCTGGAACATTAACCATCAACCTTGGCTCTCATTGACTGAGGGTCACTCTTGGGATGTAAACTGAGGCACTTCTGGCCTTCTCAGTCAGGCCAACCCTGTTTCAGGGACCAGAGAACCTGTCAAGCAAACATGGAAGCCATGGCATGTATGGGACTATGTGAGCTTGGGCTGGCTGAGGGTTCTCACCACTCCTGTACATGAGTCTGGGCACGAATCAGTTAAAATAAAAGTATCTCTCACCTGCGGACACAAAAAAGCAGTTTATAGACTAAGTAGAAATGGCCAATAAATGTATGGAATGATACCCAACTTCACTACCAAACAAATAAACACAGATTGAAGTGGGATATTTTTCACCTATCTGATCAATTTTAAAAGAACACCAAGTGTCAGAGGAGGTGCTGGAATGTGGGTTCACTCAGAAACAGCTGATAGGAATGTAGATTCGTACAATTTCTATAAAGCAATTTCACAACATGTATGAAAATTTTGTCTTATTGCCCTGGTAGTTCCACAGCTAGGAATTTATTCTAAGGACTGTGCTCAGATACCTAGTATGATAATATTCCCTGCAATGCTGTTTACAACAGAGGAGCACTGGAAACAAGATAAATGTCAACAAAAGGAGAGTGGCCAGCTAAATGAGTGTGTGTTCTTCCAGAGGAATATTTTCAGTAACTCAAAAAGCTGATGGGATCCATGAAGAGTGTATTCTGTTGTCCTTTAAAAATAAGCAGTGTGTCCCTCCATACCTATGTGACTATAAATAACTGAACCATGTGTAGCCAATGTTTCTAAATCTTGACTGCACACCAGAAGCACCTGGGGAGCTTTTTAAAAATTTATTTTGGTATCATTAATATACAATTACATGAGCAACATTGAGGTTACTAGATTCCCCCTATTATCAAGTCCCCATCACATACCCCATTACCGTCACTGTCCATCAGCGTAGTAAGATGCTATAGAGTCACAACTTGTCTGTGCTATACTGCCTTCCCCGTGCCCCACCCCACATTATGTGTGCTAATCGTAATGCCCCTTATTCCCCTTATCCCTCCCTTCCCACCCATCTTTCCCAGTCCCTTTCCCTTTGGCAACTGTTAGTCGATTCTTGGGTTCTGTGACTCTGCTGCTGTTTTGTTCCTTCAGTTTTTGCTTTGTTCTTATACTCCACAGATGAGTGAAATCATTTGGTACTTGACTTTCTCTGCCTGGCTTATTTTGAAATACCTGGGGAGATTTTATGAAATACTGATGCCTACCTCCAACTTCAGGTCAGCTCAAACTGAATCTGTGATGTATGTGTGGTGGAAACTGGTGTATGACATGTTCTCAGGCAGCTTTGATGCTGAGTGAGGGTTGAGAAGCCCTGACAAATAAATGGTATAATGAACATACAAATGATAAGCTTTCTTTTGTAAATATGTTGTTTCTCAGTTATTTCCAGTGAGCTTGTATTTTTTTAATATTTACATTTTTTATTAAGGTATTATTGATATACACTCTAATGAAGTTTTCACATGAAAAAACAATGTGGTTACTACATTGTCCCACATTATCAAGTCCCCACCTATACCCCACTGCAGTCACTGTCCATCAGTGTAGTAAGATACCACAGATTCACTATTTGCCTTCTCTGTGCTACACTGTCTTTCCCGTGATACCTCACACCATGTGTACTAAACATACCCCTCAATATCCTTCTCCCTCCCTCCTGCCCTCCCACACACCTCGCCTTTGGTAATCTCTAGTCCCTTCTTGGAGTCTGTGAGTTTCCTGCTGTTTTGTTCCTTCAGTTTTGCTTTGTTGTTATACTCCATAAATGAGGGAAATCATTTGGCACTTGTCTTTCTCCACCTGGCTTATTTCACTGAGCATAATATCCTCCAGCTCCATCCATGTTATTGCAAATAGTAGGATTTGTTTCTTTCTTATGGCTGGATAGTATTCCATTGTGTATATGTATCACATCTTCTTTATCCATTCATCTACTGATGGATACTTAGGTTGCTTACATTTCTTGGCTATGGTAAATAGTGCTGTGATAAGTATATGGGCGCATATGTATTTTTGAATCTGAGAACTTGTATTCTTTGGGTAAATTCCAAGGAGTGGGATTCCTGGGTCAAATAGTATTTCTATTTTTAGTTTTTTGAGGAACCTCCATACTGCTTTCTACAATGGTTGAACTATTTTACATTCCCACCAGCAGTGTAGGAGGGTTCCCCTTTCTCTGCATCCTCGCCAGCATGTGTTGTTCCTAGTCTTTTCTATGTTGGCCATCCTAACTGGTGTGAGGTGATATCTCATTGTGGTTTTAATTTGCATTTCCCTGATAATTAGTGATGTGGAGCATCTTTTCATGTGCCTGTTGGCCATCTGAATTTCTTCTTTGGAGAAGTGTCTGTTCATATCCTCTGCCTATTTTTTAATTGGGTTACTTGCTTTTTGGGTGTTGAGGCTTGTGAGTTACTTATATATTTTGGATGTTAACCCCTTGTCAGATATGTCATTTACAAATATATTCT
>JAVSCE010011553.1:0-168581 GCA_032199065.1 Smutsia gigantea
AACTGTCTTTATTGTGTCTCCGTATGAACGTCTTGAATCTCAAACGGATAGGATTTACCTAGTCTTGATATCTTTAACATCAAGAGGGTAGATATTGTTAACTCAGTACTTATGAAGATAACAAATAATTTCTTAAATTACTAAACTCAAAGTTTGAAATCTACTCCTGAAAAAAATTATACCTACTTATGCATGTATGTGCAATTTTAACCATATCGATGGCTCTAAGGCTCTACAGAGTGATAACTATCATTCCTTGGTTCTTAATTTTAAAGGAGCTGGAAATAACTTGTAGCCAGTTTGGCCAGTAAAATACTTGGATTGGTTCAATGTGACTTTTCCTGGCTAATGTCTTATTACTGCCATTTCATACTATCAAATTTTTAGTAGGATTTTAAATTCTCATGTGAAAACTTTATGACTCAGTATGTCTTTTCATATTCATTTGTTCCAAGTGCAGCATTGATATTCTCAGTCTGTAATGATTTTTACACAGGCTTTGCTTTCTTTTAACATGATCTGTGAAATTTGGCCATGCCTTAGAATTCCATAGCTGTCTGTCCCGGATCCAAGAGCTCTTCATGTTAGCCATATGGAATCCAATCTCTCTCTGTTAGTTCCATCTTCAATGTCTGCACCAAGGAGATGGACATGTAAACCCTTAGAAAGTAAAGTCTCTTTTTGCTTACTTTTTTTGCTTTAGATTTGTAAATAAATGAATCATTCTCTGCAAGGATGTGACACTTTCTTTGTAACATCACTGATAGTTTCTCCCACTTCAGTTTTAAACGTACATTTTAAAGATGCAATAAGGTGTTCATGAATTCTCCATTTGGTTTGTCTAAAAACAAAAGCAAAACAGTATACCTAGTATCAATAGAAAGACAGTGTCTGGTAGGTTGGCATGATGTCAGTTTTACATGTTGAATGGTATACTATGAAAAACATTTATCAAGCTTCATTGCAGTAGGAGTCCAAACTCTTGAGCTCCAGTCCCTGCTTTTCCCTGAACTTCCTGTAAGACATTACCTCATTAACCTCTCCAGATTTCAGTTTCCTTGATTAAAAAGGTAGCATTTGGCTTAAATATCTCTAATGTTGTTTCAAGTTCTATCAGTTCTCCTGGAACTATAATGATATTTTTACTTTAAATAATTTTTATCTTTAATTCATAACTGGGTACTTATTAACATGTAAGCCTTCTCATTGAGCTTCTAGTCAGGACCATCTGGCTTATTTCTATTCTATTTTGGGCACTATTTTCAGTGAGAAGATATCCACCCTCCAATTACAGAAGTCTGGAGCCTGACTCTGGAATCTTTGAAGCTGTGTTATATTCCTGGGAAAGAGACATTTTTTGAAACCTGCTAGAGAGGGTGACATTTCTAAGGTTCAAGAAAGTGTGAACTTTGGCACTGAACATATTATGCTATTCAATTGTACTTCCTAATGTTTATAGTTAATGTAGGCATGGTGCTGCTATTGTAAAACATGCTTTAGAATCAAAGAAGAAAGAGGAAGTATCTAGATAAAGGTAATTTTGACATAAAGATACCTATTGTTACTATCAGAGTTTCTGAATATACTGTAACAGTTCTTGACAGTAAAGAGGTTTTCATTATGTATTTTCCATCACAGTCAAACAAGCAGGAAGAAAAAAAAAAGAACAATCCTTAAATGTCTATGATTTTTGGCACTGTGCTAAGAAATAGAAAGAGAATTCCACAGTAAGAATGAGATAGTGTTTTCTTTTTGTAATCAGCGGTTAAGAGTTAAAGTAGTGTCTCAATCAATACATTTTAATCAAATAGGACAACTATATTTAGACATTACTAAATGCTGTAATTGGTAATTTAGAGTATCATGTCACTGATATTCTTTAGATAATTTTCAAGATCATTTGATCCAATACATATATTTTTAAAAGGCAGCAGTGTTGTAGGAAGTCGCCTTTAAGTTCTTGGTTTCATTTCCCCTTTTTGAACTACTGGTTGAGACTCTCTAAACCTTGATTTCCTCAACCATGAAATCTGAGGAATGTAATTGTAATTGGTTAGTTAGGGAGATTTGCCTGAAGTTATATAGTAACTACTGTTAGTTAGATTAGATAGGAGGTCTTCTGGAATCCACTCCTTGCTTGTTATATTACACTACATTGCCTCCCTCCCATAAAATGTGATGTGAATCTGTGTTTACTTCACTTTTTCCAGATGCAGTGTTACTTGATTTATATATATCAATGACTATGTGTTACTATGTTCCAGATACTTTTTTACACTTATAATACTTACATGTAATGTTATTTAATTGTCACAATAACCATAGGATACAAATATTACTATATCTTCTCCAAAATAGATATTATGGCACAGGAACATCGAATTACTTGTTCAAAGTCACAAACTAGTTTGAGACAAGATTTGAATCCCAGAAGTCTGTCTCCACAGTACATGCTCTAGTTCCTACTATTTGTTATCTGTAACTATTGAGTTCCTGAAATAAGGGGTTCTGACAACACTGAAACAATATGCATTCAGTTCAGGTTTTCTGGGAACTCTTTCCTACTCCTATATTCCCAGAGGGCATAGAAATGCTTATACTAATGCAAAGTGGTAATAATAGGGTAAAACCCAATCTTTATAATGTAAACAGAGTCCTGTAAAGCTGAACAGCACAACATTATAACCATAGTTGGGGTCAGTGGTGACACTTTGGTCATTTTATTTTATGATATAGCATTTGCATGTGTAAAAATTCATCCTCATATTGAGGTGAGATTAGTGAGAGAATTGTCTGGAGACTTGGATACTGGCAAGAGGGTATTATAATTATTGATGTAGCAAGCTAATGGGGCCTGAACCAGGACCATAAGTCTGAGCCACAAAAATGAAGTTCTCTATTATAGAACTATTGGTTCTGAGTTTTTGAGTCCAAAAAGGCAAAAAATTAAGAACTTCTTAACTTTATTCTTCACCAACTTTTTTTTCTAGAATATCTGCGTGGTCATTTCCTCTGCCCTGGCCTAACTCTTCAGTCTGGGAAAGAATCTCAGAGTAAAAATGCAGACACTTCAGCAGCATTTAAACTGTCATCTCAAGATTTCTAACACATTTCTTTATAGCCCTGACTCCCAATTCTGATAACATTTTGCTCGTCCACTCATCTCCTGTTTTGGTCCTAAAATAAATTAAGATAAAGAGAAGAACTGAAAGTATCTATTAAATTCATGAAAGTAGGAAGTAATTTTTGGCCTTAAAACCATTTCAGTAGAGGAACGAGGCCAAGCCAAATAGTGGTAGCTAAGGAGGACTAAATGGAGGAAGAAAGTGGCAATTGACAAGGAAAAGATTGAAGATGCAGGAGCAGGACAGAGAGACAGAGATAGAAAGTGAAAGAGAGTTATTGTCACTCAGTGCAAAAATTCACTAAAGATAATGCCGTATATATTTCTATTACTTATGGATGAAGAGAAGGTCCTTCTGTTGGAAGATATCTTCATATTTTACAATTAAAGGTCAAGTATCTTCCAATTCGACTATGAGAGTTGAAAGTTTGGGGATAAAAAGTTTTTGAAGAAGTGTCAAAATACTGAAATGATTCTCCTACTTTTCATATAATTGTTATAATTTCCTTCAACTGTTCCCTCTACTTTTATAATGGGTGCTTAAGATAGAATCTCCAGAACCCATTTCCTGAATATGTAGAAAAATGGTTATCTATACAAGAATGAGTTAAGAAAACTTTATTAAATTCCTAGGTATGGTAGGCTAGCTTGATTGAATTTATAAGCATGAGGGAGAGAGATTAATGTAAGAATGATCTAATTAAGTAATTGTGTTATGAGTTAGAAGCTTTTAATTAAATAAAGTCTTAAAGTATTCTTTTTGCCTCTGCTAATTAAGGGGTTTTGTATTTGCTTCAGTTAAGCATGAAGCCGATACTGGTACAGTCTCTTCACCCCAGGGACTGCATTTTTAATTTTTCTAGTCTTCTGGGATTTAATGCAATTAAAATGAAATTGAATCCTTGGTTTAATCCTGCCGAGGGAGTTTGCTGGACAGAAAGCCCCACAGCTTCACAGGGTAGAAGCTTGAATAAAGGTGGAATGTATCATCATCCCAGGTGTGTTTGTACACTATCATCTCCATGGAGTTAAGTTGACCTATCTGGTTAGCATCAATCTCTGGATTCTAAGGTGCTTTCTGGCATCTCCATTTTTGTACTTATGATAATCTATCTTGTTTTCTCATCGCTCTTCCTTAATAGGCTATAAACTTTGAATAATGTCTTATTACCATGTGTTTGCCTATGATGATGAGATCATTGTTGGTAAGCTCATGATTTGATCATGGTAGGTGCCAAGTGATTACTTGAAATGTTGTCTCACTGGACACATATAACAGGTGCCAAGTGATTACTTGAAATGTTGTCTCACTGGACACATATAACACCTTTGCCCTGAGTGGCCACAGGCGTCATGTGCTGTGTCCTGGCATAATTCAAAACTGCTCCTCAGATATATCATCAGTTGAATCTTTTTGGTCTATTTATGACTATTACAAAGAACTTGGCTTCCAGGGCCTGTCATCAGACATAGACATATTATGGATAACATTCTGCTTCCTAGGGATGCAATATAGTATGGTGAAGAATAAACACAAACTCTGGAATTAGACTGCACCAGGTCACAGTTTTACAACTTCTTTGAATTTGCTTAAGTTCTTTAATCTTTCTGAACTCTTGATTTCTGTATTTTGAGAATGAAGTTATCAGTGCTTTTCTTTTTAGGTTAAATGAGTATTTAAACCTAAGGATTTATTGTCGATATGACTAAATTAGATAACATACATATATTTTAAAAGAGGGAAGACAATTTTTTAAATATATTTGTCCTTAGGAAATTCCAGAACTATTTTTTAAAAGGCTACTTTATCTCTTTTTAATTTTTTATTAAGGTATTATTCATATACACTCTTATGAAGGTTTCACATGAAAAAACAATGTGGCGACTACTTGGACCCATATTATCAAGTCCACACACATACCCCAATGCAGTCAATGACCATCACTGTAGTAAGATGCCACAGATTCACTGTTTGCCTTCTCTGTGCTATAGTATTTTCCCCGTGACCCCCCACATCATGTGTACTAAACTTGATACCCCTCAATCCCCTTCTCCCTCCCTCCCTCCACACCCGCCTTCCCACACCCCACTCCTTTGGTAACCACTAGTCCATTCTTGGAGTCTATGAGTCTGCTGCTATTTTGTTCCTTCAATTTTGCTGTGTTGTTATACTCCACAAATGAGGGAAATCATTTGGCACTTGTCTTTCTCTGCCTGGCTTATTTCACTGAGCATAATATCCTCCAGCTCCATCCATGTTGTTGTAAATGGTAGGATTTGTTTCTTTCTTATGGCTGAATAGTACTCCGTTGTGTATATGTACCACATCCTCTTTATCCATTCATCTACTGATAGACACTTAGGTTGCTTCCATATCTTGGCTATTGTAAAAAGTGCTGCAATAAATATATGGGTGCATATGTCTTTTTGAATCTGAGAAGTTTTTTCTTTGGGTAAATTCCAAGGAGTGGGATTTACTGGGTCAAATGGTATTTCTATTTTTAGTTTTTTGAGGAACCTCCATATTGCTCTCCACAAAGGTTGAACTAGCTTACATTCCCACTAGCAGTGGAGGAGGGTTCCCCTTTCTCCACATCCTTGTCAGCATTTGTTGTTCTTAGTCTTTTGGGTGGTGGCCATCCGGTGTGAGGTGATATCTCATTGTGGTTTTAATTTGCATTTCCCTGATGATTAGTGATGTGGAGCATCTTTTCATGTGTCTGTTGGCCATCTGAATTTCTTCTTTGGAGAACTGTCTCTTCATATCCTCTGCCCATTTTTTAATCGGGTTATTTGCTTTTTGGATGTTGAGGCATGTGAGTTCTTTATATATTTTGGGTGTTAACTCCATGTCAGATATGTCATTTACAAATATATTCTCCCATACTGTAGGATGCCTTTTTGTTCTGTTGATGGTGTCCTTTGCCATACAGAAGCTTTTTAGTTTGATATAGTCCCATGTGCTCGTTCTTGCTTTTGTATCCCTTGCTCAAGGAGATGCGTTCAGGAAGAAGTTGCTCATGCTTATATTCAGGAGATTTTTGCCTATGTTGTCTTCTAAGAGTTTTATGGTTTCATGACTTACATTCAGGTCTTTGATCCATTTCGAGTTTGCTTTTGTGTAAGGGGTTAAACTGGAATCCAGTTTCATTCTCTTGCATGTAGCTGTCCAGTTTTGCCAATACCAGTTGTTGAAGAAGCTATCATTTCCCCATTGTATGTCCATGGCTCCTTTATCATATATTAATTGACCATATATGGTTGGGTTCATATCAGGGCTCTCTAGTCTGTTCCATTGGTCTGGGGATCTGTTCTTGTGCCAGTACCAATTGTCTTATTACTGTGGCTTTGTCGTAGAGCTTCAAGTTGGGGAATATAATCCCCCCAGCTTTATTTTCCTTCCCAGGATTGCTTTGGTTATTCGGGGTCTTTTGTGGTTCCATATGAATTTTAGAACAATTTTCTATACTTCATTGAAGAATGCTGTTGGTTTTTTGATAGGAATTGCATTAAATCTGTAGATTGATTTAGGCAGGATGGCTATTTTGACAATATTAATTCTTCCTAGCCTAGAGCATGGGATGAATTTCCATTTATTAGTGTCCTCTTTAATTTCTCTTAAGAGTGTCTTGTAGTTTTCAGGGTATAAGTCTTTCACTTCCTTGGTTAGGTTTATTCCTAGGTATTTTATTCTTTTTGATGCAATTGTGAATGGAATTGTTTCCCTGATTTCTCTTTCTGCTAGTTCATTGTTAGTATATAGGAATGCCACAGATTTCTGTGTGTTAATTTTGTATCCCACAACTTTGCTGAATTCAGATATTAGATGTAGTAGTTTTGGTGTGGATTCTTTAGGGTTTTGTATGTACAATATCAGGTCATCTGCAAAGAGGGACAGTTTAACTTGTTCCTTGCCAATCTGGATGCCTTTTATTTCTTTGTGTTGTCTGGTTGCTGTGACTAGGACTTCCAGTACTATGTCGAATAGAAGTGGCGAGAGTGAGCAACCTTGTGTTATTCCCTATCTTATAGGAAAAGCTTTCAACTTCTCACTGCTAAGTATAATGTTGGCTGTGGGTTTGTCATATATGGCCTTTATTATGTTGAGGTACTTGCCCTCTATACCCATTTTCTTGAGAGTTTTTTATCATGAATGGATGCTGAATTTTGTCAAATGCTTTTTCAGCATCTATGGAGATGATCATGTGTTTTTTGTCCTTCTTTTTATTGATGTAGTGGATAATGTTGATCGATTTTCAAATGTTGTACCATCCTTGCATCCCTGGAGTAAATCCTACTTGATCATGATGGATGATCTTTTTCATGTATTTTTGAATTTCATTTGCTAATATTTTGTTGAGTATTTTTGCGTCTGTGTTCATCAGGGATATTGGTCTGTAATTTTCTTTTTTTGTGGTTTCTTTGCCTGGTTTTGGTATTAGAGTGATGCTGGCGCATAGAATGAGTTTGGAAGTGTTCCCTCTTCTTCTACTCTTTGGAAAACTTTAAGGAGGATGGGTATTAGGTCTTCACTAAATGTTTGATAAAATTCAGCAGTAAATCCATCTGGTCTTAGTGTTTTGTTCTTAGGTAGTTTTTTGATTACCAGTTCCATTTCATTGCTGGTAATTGGTCTGTTGAGATTTTCTGTTTCTTTCTGGGTCAGCCTTGGAAGGTTGTATTTTTCTAGAAAACTGTTCATTTGTTCTAGGTTATCCAGTTTGTTAGCATATACTTTTTCATAGTGTTCTCTAATAATTCTTTGTATTTCTGTGGTGTCTGTAGTGATTTTTCCGTTCTCATTTGTGATTCTGTTTGTGTGTAGACTTTCTTTTTTTCTTGATAAGTCTGGCTTGGCATTTATCTTTCTTTTTTTTCTTGAAGAACTCGCTCCTTTCATTGATTCTTTCTATTCATTTATTATCGATTTTATTTGTTTCTGCTCTTATCTTTATTATATCCCTCCTTCCAATGACTTTGGGCCTCATTTGTTCTTCTTTTTCTGATTTCATTAATTGTGAGTTTAGACTGTTCCAGTGGGATTGTTCTTCCTTTCTGAGGTAGGCCTTTATTGCAATATACTTTCCTCTTAGCACGGCCTTCGCTGCATCCCATAGATTTTGCAGTGTTGTATTATTGTTGTCATTTGTCTCCATATATTGCTTGATCTCTGTTTTTATTTGGTCATTGATTCATTGGTTTTTTAGGAGCATGTTGTGAAGCCTCCATGTGTTTGTGGGATTTTTCTTTTTCTTTGCATAATTTATTTCTATTTTCATACCTTTGTGGTCTGAGAAACTGGTGGTACAATTTCAGTCATTTTGAATTTACCAAGGCTCTTTCTGTGGCCTAGGATATGATCTATTCTTTAAAATGTTCCATGTGCACTTGAGAAGAATGTGTATTCTGCTGCTTTTGGGTGTAGAGTTCTGTAGATGTCTTTTAGGGCCATCTGCTCTAATGTGTTGTTCAGTGCTTCTGTCTCCTTACTTATTTTCTGTCTGGTTGATCTGTTCTTTGGAGTGAGTGGAGTGTTGAAGTCTCCTAGAATAAATGCATTGCATTCTATTTCCCCTATAATTCTGTTAGTATTTGTTTCACATATGTAGGCGCTCCTGTGTTGGGTGCATAGATATTTATAGTGGTTATATCTTCTTGTTGGATTGACCACTTTATCATTATATGGTGTCCTTCTTTGTCTCTTGTGACTTTCTTTGTTTTGAAGTCTATTTTGTCTGATACAAGTACTGCAACTCCTGCTTTTTTCTCCCTATTAGTTGCATGAAATATCTTTTTCCATCTCTTCACATATAGTCTGTGTATGTCTTTCGGTTTAAAGTGAGTCTCTTGTAGGCAGCATATAGATGGGTCTTGTTTTTTATCCATTCAGTTATTCTATGTCTTTTGATTGGTGCATTCAGATCATTTATATTTAGGGTGATTATAGATAGGTTTGCCATTGCAGGCTTCAGATTCATGGTTACCAAAGGTTCAAGGTTAACTTCCTTACTATCTAAGAGTCTAACTTAACTCACTCAGTATGCTATTACAAACACAGTCTAAAGTTTCTTTTTTTCTCTTTTTTCTTCCTCCTCCATTTATGTACTAGGTATCATATTCTGTACTCTTTGTCTATCCCTTGATTGACCTTGGGGATAGTTAATTTAATTTTGCATTTGCTTACTAATCAGCCATTCTGCTTTCTTTACTGTGGTTTTATTACCTCTGGTGACAGCTATTAAACCTTAGGAACACTTCTGTCTATAGCAGTCCCTCCAAAATACACTGTAGAGATGGTTTGTTGAAGGTAAATTCTCTCAGCTTTTGCTTATCTGGAAATTGTTTAGTCCCTCCTTCAAATTGATAACCTTGCCGGATAAAGTATTCTTGGTTTGAGGCCCTTCTGTTTTATTGCATTAAATACATCATCCCAGTCCCTTCTGGCCTGTAAGGTTCCTGCTGAGAAGTCTGATGATAGCCTGATGGGCTTTCCTTTGTATGTGATCTTATTTTTCTCTCTGTCTGCTTTTAATAGTCTGTCCTTATCCTTGATCTTTGCCATTTGTAATTACTATATGCCTTGATGTTGTCTTCCTTGGGTCCCTTTTGTTGGGCTATCTGTGTACCTCCATGTCCTGAGAGACTATCTCCTCCCCCATTTTGGAGAAGTTTTCAGCAATTACCTCCTCAAAGACACTTTTTATCCCTTTTTCTCTCTCTTATTCTGGTAACCCTATAATGCGAATAATATTCCATTTGGATTGGTCACACAGTTTTCTCAATATTCTTTCATTCTTAGAGATCCTTTTTTCTCTCTGTGCCTCAGCTTCTTTGTATTCCTCTTCTCTAGTTTCTATTTTGTTTATCGTCTCCTCCACCATATCTAATCGGCTTTTAAAACTTTCCATTGTATGTTTGTAATGATTCTGTAATGATTGGATCTCCGACCAGAATTCATCCCTGAGTTCTTGGATATTTTTCTGTACCTCCTTGAGCATGTTAATGATTTTTATTTTGAAATCCTTTTCAGGCAGTTTCATGAGGTGATTTCATTTGAATTTTTCTCAGGGGTTGTATTCATAATTTTGCTTTGAAGAAGGTTCCTTTAGCATTTCATATTTGTCTATGGTGCCCTCTAGTGCCCAGAGCTCTACTCTCTGAAGCTACTCAGCCCGTGAAGCCATCAGGGTTCTCAGGGGAGCATTGTTGGTGCCTGGGGGGAGGAAAGAGCCATTTCCTGCTACCCGGCTGCTATGCCTGTCCCCACTGCCAGAATCAGTGGGCCGAGCACACAGGTATAAGCCTCTGTGCTTTGTATTTGTAGTTGCTATAGACGGGGATTACCTCTGGCTGGTCTAATGCCAGGTTAGGGTTGACAGTTTGTGAGAGCCAGGTGGGACTGGCTGCGAGAAAGGTTCAGTAGGTTGTGTATCATGGACAGCGTCCTTGGAGCTGTGTAGCTGCCTAGGGAGGTGGAGCTCCTGAAGGTCATGAAAGTTCCCAACCTGCTGGGCTGAGTGCACCTGAACAATTTTGTCTGCCTGTCCTTTCTCCTGAGCAGTAAGCTCTGTGCAATCCTTGCCCCTTTAGCAGCCCTCTTGCTGTTAGGAAGTCTCTCAGACTGCCTGTCTTTCTTTTGTCCCAGAGTAGCCAGATATGGATCCCTATCTTACAAGTGGCTGGAATCTCATTCTCTTCAGGTATTCTGCCTGTCTTAGCTTTCCAACCCCCTAATCACAAGAGTACCATGAAAACACCATGAAATGTAGGCTTGTGCTCCTAGATCAGATCTCTGGAGTTAGGTATTCAGCAGTCCCAGGCCTCCAGTTCCTCCCTGCTCTGTTTCTCTTCCTCCTACTGGTGAGCTGGGGTTGGGGAAGTGCTTGGGTCCCGCCAGGCCATGGCTTTGGTACATTACCCTGCTCAGTAAAGTTTATTCTTTTCTCCAGGTGTATGCATTTTGGTGCATTCCTCTTTCCTGTTGCTCTTTCACGATTAGTTGTATTAATTATATTTTCATATTATATGTGCTCTTAGGAGGAAGCCTCTGTCTTACGTCTCACACCACCATCTTTAATCCTCTCTAAAAGACTATACTGGTCTCAAAGAAAGAGCAACAGCTCAAATTTATAAGGATTCATGGATGATAGAACATGTTCCACCAAGACCATTTCTTTCTTTGTTGTTATTAAAGAACAAACTTCGACTTAGTACATTTAAAAATCTAATTCACTTTATTAAGCCATTCATGATTTGGGAAGAATCCCTTCTAGCAAGTTGAGGAAGTCTCCAAGGAATTATACAAAATGGAAGGTTTTTATAGAAAGGAGAGTGGGGAAGAAAATTATTAGCAAAAGAAAATAAAGTATTATTTCAGGCACAGTCATCCTCCCTTAGGAAGGCATGGGTTCATATCATGCATATTACCTCATTTTCTTTTCTGGGGAAAGAAGGGGCACATGAGATAGATTTTCTCATTGATGTTGACCAGAATGTTCCTGACTGACTGTTAAGAGCACCTTTCTGTGGGAGCTTGAACCTGGAGTTAATCTAGGCATTAAGACTAGTTTCAGTGACCTGGCCTAGCACAAGTGACTCCCTCTTGTGCCTCTGGCTTTCTTTTTAACACTGTGAAGTTGCATATTGAGTAGAGAAAGGAAATCAATATGAAATTTAGAAGTTAAGGCTGGCACTTGACATGGCCTCTCAATTTGGAAATAAGTTTGAGTACTAAGACATGCTTTTGAGTAGTTATTTCTTTATCCATGTTGATGATCCAAGGTGATTTTTATAGAGAGGATAAACTTGTTGCCAGTTCCAAAGTTGTGTCCTCAGTTATCTTGTGTAGAATCAGTGACTTATACAAGAGAATGCAGGATATATTCACAAGATGTTTAGGGTAGAAAAGCCTAGATGTAATAAATGAAAAAAAAAGTAAATTAGGAAGATATTCTAGAAGAGGCTTTATCAAAATATGATCCCTGGATCACCCACATGAGATTTATTTGAAGAACTTCTTAAGAAGTCAGAATTCTTGATCCTACCCCAGGCCAATGAAATTAGAGTCTATAATAGTAGGACCACAATCTGAGGTTTCAGCATTTTTCACCCCAGTGATCCCTGTGTATATTAAAGTTTGAGTACCACTAATCTTGCATTAAGAGTTAAATCCAACAATTTACAAATTGAAATATATACCAGGGCCTAATATGTTTGCATTTGGGCAGACTGGTGATAAAGAGTATTGAAAGGTTCTTGTCAGTAGTTAGCACAATTTAATTTAAATGTGAGATGGAATTGCCAATAAATATAATACAATCTTTTCTAAGTTAATATCCTCCTATTCATTGATTCAATCACTCATTCTTTCATTCATTCCTAATTGCTCATTTACTTATTAATACATTATTAGTTCAACTGACTCTTATTGTGAAGTAAAATTAAGAGTTTTTATCTACCTTCAAAGATCTTTTATTCTGATAGGGAAGACAAACAAGGCAATCTGAATTACAGTGCTGAATAATAATTGCCATATTAGATAGAACATTTGAGGGCTAAAAATGAATAAAGACATACCTAACCCAGTTGGTAGCTGACAAAATCTCAAATTTGTATCTCCATTTGGAGGTAGTGATTTGGATCATGTAAAGAATCATCTCTGGGAAAAAAGTTGATGTAAGTAAATAAGTTAATATAGATAATGAACAAAATCAACTCTGCTTATGTTGTGATAAGTATACTAAAAGTGTCAAACACTGTAATCATAAGATATCCAGGTCCAGTAGTAATGAATAATTGGAAAGAATAATAATTATAAATGAAATTAAAAATAAGAAGCAAAGAAAAACTTAAATCTACAAGCTGGTTGAGGTACTCAATTGTATTCTCAAGGACTACCCAGGGACCATGTGTAACTCTGGGGGAAAAATGGGTTCTCATCCCAGAGGCAAATAAACCTTTGAAGCCAAAATCAGTTAAAGGGAAAAATAAAGTAGGAGAAACCCATTTATTGCTTACAAGAAGTCATCTACTCCTGCTTGCCCATGTCTCTTCCCATCCTGGCTCAGAAGAAACCAAAAAAACCTCTCCTGTCTAGATATGTCCTTGCTCCCCCAAGTAATCACCTATGTATATGGAGATGGACTACTTCTCTCCACCCCTTGTGAATACCTATTTATATAGAGGTGAACTAAGGCCCAGTGAGAGATTCTGGAAAAATTGCAATTTTACCCACAGCCCACCCATCCAGAAATCTTACCTCACAATCTACTCACTCCCTATCTTGTTCAATGGCCCCTGCATGAGAAAACTGGAGCACTGTAACCAAACTAATAACATACAATAACAACAGCAATAAAATCATGATAATCCTCAAGACAGATGATCCAGCTAGGTTCAAAGTCCTTTGCAGATTAAGTCCATAGCTAGCCCATTCCACAGGAGGCCAGTAGCTGAACCAGTAGGGAGTCCTGTGCACACTCAGCAAGGGAGTGGGTCCAAACCACAATGACTGTAGAAGGAAATAACCTTAAGAGTGATAAGATACATGTTTTAATGACACCAGCATAGGCAAATCTTGTCCATCAGATAGGATGCATAGAAGAGAGTATACTGTGATCTTTGGGGGCTACTCTGCTGTTACTCCAGGAACATACAGGAGGCCAGCATCCAGGCCTTTCCCCCAAGGTGACAGAAGGGCCAACCATAACTGGTCCACATGTTGAAATGTCCAGGGCCACATCATTCAACAGAGTCTCCAGGGTTTAATGCAGCTGGATGGCAGCAGGATGTTCCTCTGTTGACCATATCCTGGATTCAATAACTCCTCTTTGGTTTGCACATATAGTTGTATAGGAGAGACAGCGATGTTTGTTAGCATATCCACAGGACTCAATGCTCCTACTCAGGGCTTCTCATTCAAAGGCTGTCCATAATTGAATTGGCCAGCTCCATAGACTATTGATGTCTGACTTCAGGCAAGATTTCAACAAACCATTGTACCTCTCTATCATGCCTGCCTCAGTAGGATTATAAGGTACATGAAACTTCCACCTTATCCCTAATTGTTGCACCCATTCTTGTAATGCATGTCCAGTGAAGTGGGTGCCTTAATTGCTCTCAATCACCTGCAGCCAGCCATAGGCTGCAAAGAGATGCTTTAGGCACCTTTTGGTGGTTTGTTGATCTGCATAACATGCACGAAAAGCAGCCAACAGTCCAGTAGCTGTGTCTACACAAGTCATGGCATACCGATATCCTTCTGATATAGGCAGATGCCCCATGTAGTCTATCTGCCACCTGACAAGGGGTATCAGCCCTTTTTCTATTGTCCCATGTTGCTGTGGGACTCCGTGCAAGAGCACACAAGGCACTCCTGGGCTCTGCTGACTTCTTCAAAGGTCAATGGCAAGCCCCACTGACAAGCTACTGCCTACGTTATCATTTGCCCCACATACAATGAACACTGTTGTAACCACTGTGCCACATTAGAGGCAGGCTTTCCTTCTAGCCAGCACACCTGGGCCAGTGTGTCTGCTTCATCATTCTCTGGGGATGAAGGCAATGGCTAGTCACATGATATACGGTAACTGTCTTAGTCTGACCAGAGGCCCATAGGTCTTGCCACAACTCTTGCCTCCAAAGGGGCCAGTGACCAACTATCCAGTTGGCATGGTACCATGTTGGTAGCCACAGGATCAAGCCCTGAAAGCCCAGCTGTCAGTGCAGACAACTATACGAGAGGGCTCCTGGGTGATCATAAGCAATACTGCCCACAACTCAGCCCATTGACTGTTCTTCCCATCCTAACCATGCATTCATATTGTCTCAGTGTTACGATGGAAAGGCACAGCCTTCCACTTTGGGGGCTGCCCACAACTGGAGCTGTTTGTATACCAAGCATCTTCAGGTATAGGGTCTTTTCCTTCCTGATAAGGACTCTTGGCTACCAATGGCTCAAAAGCAAGTTCTTTCTGCTTTCCACTTGTATAGGTCACTGGCCCCAATAAGCTTTGGAGTTCTCCACTTAAGGAGCTAGTAGAAAGGGTGCTATGCTGCTGTAAGTGTGCACCCTATTGGTCAGTGTAGGCGTCTGTGCCACTCAACTCCATGGCCTTTGGGTCCAGTCTCACACTCACCCCTCAATGGATAAGTGGTTATTACCTTGGTTGGAGCTATCCGGTGATGGGCTCTGTAGCCAGCAAGGCATGGTACACAGCAGCCAGTTGCTTCTCTATCCAGGTGTATTGGACTTCTGCTCCTTTCCATAGTTGTGACCAGAATCTGATAGGTTGGCGTGTCCATTCAAGCCACTGCCAAAGACCCCATCCATAACCATCTTCAGTTACATGAACATCTAGCTCACAGAGCCTGTTGAGTCCATTACACTCAAGGCCGTATGGACTTGACTGCTTGCTTAGCAGCAGTAAAAGCAGCTGCACATGTTTTATCCGAGTCCCACCTGATGCTCTTTGTACCAACTGGTATAAGGGCTTCAGAATTTGTGCCAAGTGCAGGATAAACACTCTCTAGAAGCCCAAAAGACCCAAAAACTCTTGTAATACTGCCACAGTGGTAGGGGTAGGGAAAGTGTGGACGTTGTCTGTGATTTCTTCTGGGATAACTTTAGTTTTACTCAACCAGACAACCTCCAAGAACTTTATAGACAAACCAGGTCCCTGAACCTTGGTGCTCTTCACAGCCCATCTTTTCTCCTGTAGATGTTGCAGCAGTCTAGGAACTGCCCCTTCTAAATCTGCAAGAGAATCAGATGTGAGCATGATGTCATCAATGTAGTGATATAGTGACACCGTTTGCGGTTTCTTCCATGTGGCCAAGTCCTGGGCTACAAGTCCATGACAGATGGTGAGACTGGAGGTATCCCTGTGGAAGGACAGTGAATGTTCACTGCTGGCCTTTCCATGTGAAGGCAACCTGTTCCTGACTTTCCTGTGCTATGTCAATAGAGAAGAAAACATTAGCAAGGTCCATACATAATGATACGTCCCTAGATCATGACTAAGGGTGTCCATAAGGCCTGCTGTAGAGGCGACAGCAGCATGCAAAGGGGGTGTGACTTTATTCAATTCCCTGTAGTCCATGGTCATATGCCAGGAGCCATCTGGGTTTTTTTCTGGCCACACTGGGGAATTAAAAGGACTATAAGTGGGCTTTATGATGCCTACCTTCTCCAACTCCTGTAGAGTTTCTCCAATTTCCTTGTGCCACCCAGTCGATTTACTGCTTAGTATTTGCCACTTGCTGAGGTACAGACAGAGCTACAGGTGGGTGCCTAGTATGTCCACTCAGAACTGCCCTTTCCACACGTACTCTCAGTCTGAACTCACCTGCAGTGGTCTGTAACCACAGGCCCTGAAGGATATCTACCCCCGAAATATATTTCAGGATGGGAGAAATGTACACAGTATACTACTTTGGGGGCAAAGGCCCTTTCCCCAATGGGATTTGGGCTTTCTTCACTCTAATTGCCTTATACCCTTAGCCACCTATCACATCAAAGGTGCCAGGAAACTGCTCAGGGTTGCCATGAATTACAGAACATTCAGCTCCTGTGTCCACCAGCACCAGGACATGTTGTACTTTCACAGGGGACCAGTGAATTGCTAATTCTACATGTGGCCTCCAGTCCCCACCACGTCCCCCAAGGTGGGGGCCTTGACCCTCCCCAGTCAGACCACGACTCCCAATCATCCTCCTGTGGGGGTGAGAGCCCAGGCGGCATGTAAGTACTGTCCCCCAGGAAGTCCTGCAGGAAGGGGTTTTGCCTCCAGCTTCTGTGTCCTGGACCTCAGTGGCTGAAACTGCTGCTCTGGCTTTAATTGGTGCCACAGTTCTAACAAGATCCTATTAGACTGCCCATCAAGTTTTTCTTTCACTACCCCCGCCTTTATCAAATCAACCCATATCTGGTTCTTGGAGACCTTTTGCACCTGTCCTTTTAGTTGTAGAACATATTTCTTTCCATGCTCTTATTGCTTCAACCTCCCTCAGATCTGCTAAAGTATGAGTAGCCTCACTTATGGGTTGCTGTATGTGAGAGGCAAGAATAGTCACTAGAGATCCAAAGAGAGAAGGAGGAGCTGTATGGAGCACCAGATTTCTTATTCCCACAGTGAACAACTGCTCATCAGGGCCCTGGGAGGCCATAGTTTTCAAGCCCAACTCCTGTAACACCTGCTGGAGTTCTGCATACATTTTCCAGCTAGTGGGGAGTATGTTAATTCACCCTTCTTAGGCCAAAACTGCCCTGATGGCTGCTCTCCGCCATCCAGAAGTGCCTGATTTCCTGGAGTATGATGGGCACTTTGCAACCACTGCTGGAAGGAAGGATGAATCATCAGGGAAGCCAGTCTTCCCATTTCATAACCCGACATAACAATGTTTTCCACTCCCATGTCCCAGAAACACAAAATCCATGTAGGCAGAGGTTCCCACAGCTTCTGCCAAAACCAGATGCTCATATCCACCAGCTCATCCTGGATATACAGGTGGAGCATGGAGTGCTCCATGACCTGAGGAGGTGGCTGCCTCTCCCCCTGAGAAGCCTGCAGTTGTTGCATTTTTATTTTCTTAATTACAATGGGGTGGGCCTTTAATTTGATAGGGGCTGGTGCCTTTGTTGGTGGCATTGGCAACAGTTACACCCTCAGCTCCACCCCCTCATCATGCCCTGACACCTCCTCTACCATCTGCGGGGTTGAAGGCACCAATCCTTCCTCCTCCTCCCCCATGGCCTCCTGCAATGCAGATTTTCATGCTTCTCCTCCCTCGCTGCTAACATTATCTTGCAGGAGCTTGACCTGTCTTCTCAATAACTGTCCCCCTTTCTTGAGGGCATCCCATAGGTCATCACCCATCTCCTCCAAGCAATGCCAAAGTGTGTCTTTCTCCTCAATAACCCTTTCCAATGTCTTGAGAAACAAAAATCCCACAATCCCTGTTGCCACATGGCTACTCAAGGCCAGCCTCTTAGAAGTCTTCTATCTCATAGAAGCCTAATTCCACATCTTCCAGCATCTCCACACTACCCCAATTCTGGGGAAGGGCCCACCCATCTAGAAGATGGCTTTACCCTAGACCAGTTAGTTCTACATTAGGGGCTCCCCAAGTGGAAGCCCCATGGTTGGGGTGTTCCCAGGTAAAGCTCCACCATCCACAGGGTGGTACCCCCCACCCATGATATCAGCCACCAGGGAATCCCCACCATCCACATGGGGGGTCTCTGGGTGTCTCCCCACCATCCTAGGGTCAGTCCATCTAAGCGTTGCACCCATGAGGACAGATTTCAGGTTCAGTGGTCCTGCTGACTACTGCCAGGTATAACTGGGGGAAAAATATGTTCCCAGCCCAGGGAAAATAAATCTGTGATGCCAAAATCAGTTAAAGGGAAAAATAAAGTGGGGAAAACCCGTTTATTGAATACAACAGGTCATCTGCTCCTGCTTGCCCATGTCTCTCCCTGTCCTGCCTTGGAAGAAGCCAAAAAAATCTCTCCAGTCCTGGTGTTATATCATTAGCACATTTCAGAAGGTGTGTGCTCGCCTTTCCCCCCCTCCACCCCTTGTAAGCACCTTTTGATATGGAGCTGAACTAAGGCCAGGCAAGAGATTCTGGAAATATTGCAATTTTACCTACACTGTGCTTTATCATCTACTTGTTTTTCACATTTTAGCATAAAAATGATCTGAAATAGATGCATATCTGTATTTTCCCATTATCTCATTCCATATTCCTTCAAAAAAATTTCATTATCTACCAGGAGATACAAATACTAGAATATTATATGAAGAATGAGATTATAATGAGTGGGATTATTATGACTTAATGTTGGTGGGACAATTGTGTTTATTAAAAAAAATTATGAAATTTAAAATTCTAATACTGTTTGAAAATGTAACTGTCTCAATCTTAGGAGTACTCAAAACCTCAGATGAACCTTTGGTGTAATCCTGAAGTGACTTGCAGTAATCAACACTTAGAGTCTTCTTTGGGAAAAAAAAACTGTTTCAGTTTTAAGTGACAGGCAGTCATTGGGGTTGTTCCTTGCTGTCATTAGTTTAATCATCAGGCAACATCCAAAAAAACCTTTAAAACATTCTATTATTGTTTCCAGTTTCACTTTTTCTTGTGTTAAGATATGAAAGTGTTTGCATTTGCATTGTTAAATATTTCAGTCATCCTTTATATAGTTCATTTGTAACATTTATTCAGCAAACTCAGTGTGAACAGTTTAGAAAATCAGCTGTGTATTGGATAATTAAATCTGTTTAAATATGGAATTAGTTATCCAAGCTTGGCAAATTCCCATTAACACTTAACAGAAATATGGAATGCTATATACCGTAAAAACAGAAGCAGAGAAACCATAACATTTTCAGACTTGGTTATTTCTCCAAAGATTTTTGCTTTCTTAACTTTCTAAATATTTTACATAAGCACAGTGATTGTCATAATGTTTTGCGTATTTAGAGAACTAAGTATAGGAATTTCTAAATGATGAGCCAGAATATTCTGGAGGAATGTCTCGAGAGAAAACATTTAGCTGCTCTCAAACCATTGTAATGCTGTGAATCAGTAACTGATAACACTCAGGTGACTTGAAAAAGCCTAAGACAACTTACCACTGTTAGTTAGTATTTATCAATAGGATTTTAGCAAAATAGGAACATACATGTATAAACTTTGTGGGAACTCAAAGCTGTTAGAAAATAAGAGTTCTTTATTCTGAGTTTTACGGTAGGGAACGTGGAGGACTTTTTAAATTTAAGTGGAATAAAAATGGAGTCTATGGGGCATGCTTAACTAATTCAGCTCTAAACAAGATTTAATTAGTCAATTATCTAATAAACATTGGAATTCATAAACAGTGCACATCTGAGTAATTTGAATAGAAGTTGCAAATTGCCTATATTCATAACGGATGATTGAGACATCATTAAAGATATGTAAGTGCAAAATCATTTCATTAGAATATGGAGGAGGAAAAAGGTAATTAAAAAGAGAATTGCAAAGTTATGTTAGGTATCTACCCATTTGAAATGTGCTAATGATATTTTTCACAAGAAGATGATTATTGTTCAAGTCCATTTAGCAGCCAAGCTGCAATCTGACTGGCTCTACCTGATCCCTCCCTTCTGAATTTGGAAGCACCTTGTAGGCAGGGCATCAGGGAATTTGGAGAACTCTTTGTTTATCTCAGCTACTAGATTTTGAAAGAGACATTTGGCAAAGAGTTCAGTCTTTATTGTAAATGAAACTTAATACCACTCTTCTGAGGCTTTTTATTTCACTAACACAGTGTGGCATTGAGTGCACTGGAGAATTGTCATGATCGTCAAAAGAAGCTCAAGATGCTCATACTTCATTGTTTCAGGGTGGTTTTCAAAGGAAAGAACACACAGCCATTCTCAATACCTACATTATATATATTGTCAATTAAATAAGGAGGCCAGGCTAAGGTGGCCTATAAAATGAAATTTAAGAACCTATCACAAACAGCTGCCTAGGCTTTCCCAAATAAGGAAGCTGCTTAGGCTATAACCAGTCAGATAACCTTAAAATTGTCCTTATTAAACTATAATAGTTCACTTTTCTCTTCCTTTCAAAAATACAAGTGGTCTTTCCTTTCCTTTGTGCATATAACATCCCCATGAATTCAGTCATGGTCATTGTTTTCCCTAGGATAGTGATGAACATATTAGGTGTTCTCTGTCTTCCTAGCTCAAGCCCCAGAAAGCATCTCTAATTTGGTTGGATCACCATCATTCCAAGGAATGGTTCTTTCCTTACAACCAGGAATTCAACTTTATAAGTTCACTTAGAGTCACTGATCTGAGGGACTAACTTAACTAACCAAAGTCAAGAGAAAACAAATAAGATGTCTCCTCTAAACTAGCACTGTTAATTATTGTGTATCACTGACTTTCCTAGATGCATTGTAAAAGCATCAAACTTCTCTACATCCCTGCATCTGGATTTTTTTAGATCTTCAGTAGGTGCAACCAATCATGTAGCATTTTGCTGGACACATTATAAGTTCCCAATAAATGTTTTTTTAAGAAGTGAATATATTGTCCTACAGATATGACAATATAAATAGGCCAGTTGGGTGAACCAAATGTCCATATCTGCCCTTCAGGGCAAAAGATGATAATTTATGACTGGTATAGCTAGTCAATAAAATCACCCTCAGTGACCCTTGCTTCCTGATATTTATGGTTGTGTAGTCCCGCACACAGTGCATCAGGATTGACTGATGTAAATAATAGAATATGATAAACATGACAGTGTGACTTCTGAGGCTGGGTCTTAAAAGGCATTGCAGCTTTCCTTTTGGGTTCTTGGATTGTTATGTCTCAGGGAAGCTGGTTTATGGCCTAATCACCCTGAATTAGCCCTTTGGAGAGGCCCCTGTGGAGAGGAATCAAAACGCACCAACACCTGTACCAATTTGCCAGCCTTGTGTGAACCACCTTCTGAGTGAGCTCCCAAGCCCCAGTCAAACTCTCAGATGACTGCAGCCTCAGACATCTTACTGTGTAGCCTTATGAGAGTCAGAACCACCTAGTCAAGTTACTTTTGAATTTCTAACCCACAAAAACTGTAAGAGATAATAAACATTTATTACTTTTTAAAGTTATTCTGTTTCTATTTTATATTTTTGTACAAAATTAATCACTAATACAATGGTCTTATATGAAAAGGTTGGCTAGATATTATTTGAAGACTGTAGGCTCCTATACCTCTAAGTCAGAATACCAAATCTAAAAATCATAAAGCAAATAGCATTACATTCTCACTTTTCCACTAATTTTGAAGCAGAATTACTGAGTTGATCAGATCCAAGTTTCACTGTAAATGGCTACTGCAAATTACATGACTATATTTATTCAGATTAGATACTCCATTTAGTTAGTTGTGATTTTTGCATTACTTTAGACAGGTCTGATATATGTATGTGTATGCATGTGTGTAATCTATATGATACTGATTATGTTCTGACACAGTTATAGGCTTTTAAAAGTATTAACTCATTTAATTCTAATAAAATGCTTATAAAACAGTTACACTATTAGTCCCTTTTTTCGTATGACAGAACAAATTTAAGCAAAGCCATAGATAGGCTCCAAAATCTATGCCTTGTCAATATGCTCTGCAGGCTTGCTGCCTATATGTCTATGCAATGATCAACATTTCACTCTGGTACCACACCCCTGAGACATTCTGCACACTAACTAGCTAAATATTGGCTCATTTCCTGCACGATTCTCAGTGAGGCCCACATCCTCTTTAGGTGATATACAGAATTTTGCAGCTAAAGGAAAAGAAGATGATAATGCAGAGATAGAAGAGGATGGACAAAGTAAACAAGGATACTCTACAAACAGGAATCACTACTTAGAACATCTCCTTCATTTTCCTTTTTTCACTGCATCTCCCTCTTCCCAACCAAGTACAGTTTCTAATCAAGTGTTCTGCTTAATGGCAGAAGACTATTGGCTAGTCCATGAAGGAAACTCATCTTTATGGACAGACTTGGATCATGAATCACTCTTTTTAAGTTGGGAAAAATGCTTTGATTTCATAACGTGGTCTGCTACATATGTCCAGTAATCTACAGGGCACTGAGTCATGTAGAATCTGCGGTGTGTTCTATGGTCAATGCTTTAAATAAATCACATGAAGAGATAAAGATTAACAACAAGAACAGCAACTCTGTTTTCCTTTATTATAACTTTACGATTTGATACATTTACCCTATGGTGGCATTTACCAATTTATACCAGATTATCTGGGATATATTTGGATACATTTGGTCGATGATTAAGTTAGCAACCATGCTTCTTTGAATACTTGAGTATACCTTTTCCCGCAGAAATCTGCACATTCTTAAAAATAAAAACAGGTTGATTCGGGTTTTTACAGGTTATTTATTCTCCCTTTCCAATTGCAAATCATCAAACTGACCGAGTTTTTTGCTTTTCAAGCATTATTTTTTTCCTGCAGTTCTTTTCATGCACTTACACCTTGTCTTCTCTCCAAGCCCTGTTAAATGTATCTTGTCTCTTTTACCAGTCTTGTCCTTTGAAAGAATGCCTTTCATTTTATAGCCTTTCATTCTGAACCAGAGACTACTTTGCCCAGTCAATGTCCCCAGCACCTAAAGCACAGCTTTGGGGGCAGCTGCATGCATGGCTTCTGTCAATCCACCTGTCCTGGCAGCTGTCGCAAGTATTATGTTATATTGCTTTATGGATTGGGTGAGAATCCAGTTAGAGAATCACTGTATGATTTTACTACATAAGACAGACCAATAATTTTAAGGTTTCCATAATAGGCCTTTGAGGTTTTCCTGAAAAAGCTTTGTATCCAGACACAGTTTCACTCAGTCTAGTGGATAGAATCTGGGGGCGCTTTTTTCTCTCTAATTGTAATAGTTGAGGAGAGTACAAATGGTATAGGATGCCAACTTAAAGGAGTTGGATATTGGATTTTATTTTACCTCTGCATTGTTCTTGCTCTATGACCTTGGACATGTCTTGAATTTCTCATAGTTAAGTGGCACAGTGCTAACTTGTTTGTTTTCCAGGGTCTTTGTGAGAATCAAGTGAAGGAGAATGTTTCTGAAGACACTTTAAATATTAAGCAATATTATATAGATATGTATTAGCTTCAAAACTGAAGCAGTGCATACTTGAATACCTATCTATCCATTACCCCTCTCCTTACTATAAAGGCAAAGGCTATATTTTATTTTATTTGTCTTTCTATCCTCTGCAGCATCCATATCACTAGATGATGCCAAGCATACTATCAAGTAATCAGTAAATATAGAATATATATGATTGATTTTATTTTTCCATTATACATGATGCAGGAAAATGGATGGTACCCAAATACAGCATATTGTATTTGGACAGGTCTGAAAAAAAAAAAAGAGGAGGACATGCAAAATAATATACTCAGTGCTTGCTGGTAAATACTTAACAACCAAATTTCCAGTGAGGGTGAGTTGGAATAGAAGTCCTGATTTAGATTTGCTGGCTTATTTCCATGGTATAAAAACTCCCACCATTGCTGATTTCAAGTGACCAATGTGGTCTCACTGAAGATAGATTTGGAAAAAGATTTGCAGTTAACAAACCATTACATATTTCCAAAATACAGATACAACAGATATAAGTAATTTCAAGATCAAGATAAGAATAAAATGTAATAAAGTAGTTAAGATGTAATGACTTTTGAGTACTTTTTATTTTTGTTTTAAACATACTTGATTTAATCATTAGTTTATAAAATTTAATTTTTAATGTTTACCAGAGTACAAAATCTCTGAAAATGTGAAAATTGGCTCTTATGAGCTGTCTCTGGCACACACATGAATATATTCCTTTCTTTGAGATAGATCAGACATCTCACTAAAATATTACCTATACTTTATCATAGTTTGGAATCAGGCATTGCAGAGAAGGAAGATTTTTCCTGTACCTTTCAAGGTTCTTCTAGCTGGTCTGAGACTGAAATTGACATGAGACAGATTAACAGGAGAAAAACTAAAGTTTAATTATGTGCAGGAGGACCCAATAATGACACTGAGACCTTAAGAAATGACTAAAGCAGGCAGTTTTATACACTTTAGACAAAAGACAGTACATCTGTGAATAACTGACTGGAGAAAGAAAACTTGGGAGCTTCAATTAGTAAGGAATTCTTGACAGTATTTGGGCTGGGGTAGTAAATTAGTAAAAAAGTAATGACATGGAAGATTAGCTTAAAGATGGCAGTGTGAGAGGTGAAACAGAAACCTCCCAAAATCACATATAATCTGAAAATGTAGCAAATACAACTAATTCTGAAAGAGCAACAGGAAAGAAGGCTGCGACAAACCTGTGACAGAGGACTGGGGTAATACCTCATGGAAAATGGTAAAGTAGCAAAGCCGCAATCCAGTGGGACCCAAGCCCTTCCCCCACACAAGCGCACCAGTGGGAGAAGGAGAAATGGAGTGGGGAGGGGGTGGAGGCCTAGGACACCTGAAGACACAGCCCTGGATATCTGCTCTGGGAGCAAAAACCTACATTAGAAGGTGCTCTGGAGATGAGTGGGGTTGGAAAGCTAAGACAGGTGGAATACTAAGAGAGACTGAAATTCCAGCCATTGGTAGAGAACACGTACCCAAAACTGGCAGCTCTGGGACAAAAGAAAGGAGGGTACTCTGAGAGCCTTCCCAACAGTGAGAGGGCTGTTAAAGGGGCAAGGATTGTACAGAGCTTGCTGCTCAGGAGAAAGGACAGGTGGACAAAACTGTCCGGGCGTACTCTGCCCAGCAGGTTGGGAACTCTCAGGAGCTTCAGGCAGTCCATCACACTGGCTAGCAATGCAGCATTGAGGCCCCCCACTGCAATATGTAGCCTGCTTCTCCTTCCTCCTGGCCAGTACCGGCTTGCAAACCTGTTACCCCACCATTGCACCAGGCCAGCCAGAGGGTGGCCCCCCCATGGCAACAACAATGGCAAAGCAAAAAGGCTCCTCCCTACATGTTCAGCCCACTGGCCCTGGCACTGGAGGCAGGCACTGCATCTGGGTAGCAGGAAACAGCTCTTTCCTCCTAACAGGCACCAGTACTACTTGCCTGCAACTCCCGCCATCACTCCAGAGGCTGAGCAGCAGCAGAGAGTAGAGTTTCTGGGCACTAGAGGTGCTGTCTACACCTAGTTGTTATTACAGATTTGAAACATCAAAAGAGCTTGGTACAACCCCAAATCCCAAAAGTACCATAAAGAGGGCCAAGTGAAACTGAAATCACCAATCTTCCTGAAAAAGATTTCAAACTAAAAATCATAAGCATGCTCATGGAGCTACAGAAAAATATTCAAGACATCAGGGAAGAATTCAAGAAAGAGATGGAAACTTTGAAAAATACAGTATCTGACATGAAATATAAAATGGAGGGATTTAAAAGCAGATTAGATAAAGTAGAGGAGATGGTAAATGAAATAGAAATTAGAGAACAGGAATACAAAGAAACTGAGGCAAAGAGTAAAAAGGATCTTTAGGAATGAAAGAATATTAAGAGAACTGAGAGACCAATCCAAACAGAACAATATTTGCATTATAGGGGTTCAGAGGAGGATGAGAGAAAAAGGGATAGAGAGTGTCCTTGAGAAGGTAATTGCTAAAATCTTTCCCATTCTGGGGAAGGACATAGTCTCTCAGGCTGTGGAGGTGCACAGATCTCCCAACACAAGGGACCCAAGGAACACAACAGCAAGATACATAATAATTAAAATGGCAAAGATTAAGGATAAGGACAGAGTATTAAAAGGAACCAGAGAGAGAAAACAGATCACATACAAAGGAAAACCCTTCAGGCTATCATCAGATTTCTGAGCAGAAACCTTACAGGCCAGAGGGAATGGAATGATAAATTTAATGCAATGAAACAGAAGGGCCTCAAACCAAGAATACTCTATCCAGAAATATTATTATTTAAATTTGAGGAGGGATTAAACAGTTTCTAGATAAGCAAAAGTTGAGAGAATTTATCTCCTACAAACTGTCTCTACAGTGTATTTTGGAGGGAATGCTATAGATGGAAGTGTTTCTAAGGCTAAAGAGCTGTCACCAGAGAAAATAAAACTACACTTAAGGAAGCAGACCAATTAATTACTAGGCAAATGCAAAATTAAATCAACTACCCCCAAAGTCAGTCAAGGGATACACCAAGAGGGCAGAATGTATTACCTAATATATAAAGAATGGAGGAGGAAGAAAACGAAGGGAGAAAAAAAAACTTTTAGATTGTGTTTTTAATAGGGTACTAAGTGAGTTAAGTTAGGCTGTTAGGTAGTAAAGAAGATATTCTTGAATCTTTGATAACCACAAATCTAAAGCCTGCAATAGCAATAAGTACATATCTATCAATAATCACCCTAAATGTAAATGGACTGAATGCACCAATCAAAAGACATAGAGTTACAGAATGGATAAAAAAACAAGACCTGTCTATATGCTGCCTACAAGAGACTCACTTCAAACCCAGACATATGCAGAATAAAAGTGAAGGATGGAAAAAGATATTTGATGCAACTGATAGTGAGAAAAAAGCAGTAGTTGCAGTACCTATATTGACAAAATAGACTTCAAAAAAAAGAAAATAGCAACAGACAAAGAAGGACATTTAGTAATAAAGGGGTCAGTCTAACAAGAGGATATAACCATTATAAATATCTATGCATACAACATAGGGGCACCTACTTACATGAAACTAATACTAACAGAATTAAAGGGGAAAATGGAATGCAATGCATTCATTTTAGGAGACTTCAACACACCACTCACTCCAAAGGACTGGTCAACCAGACAGAAAATAAATAAGAAGACAGAGGCACTGAACAATGCATTCTATGAGGGCAGCATCACTCTAATACCAAAACCAGGCAAAGACACCATAAAAAGAAAATTGCAGACCAATATCCCTGATGAACATAGATGCAAAAATAACAAAATATTAGAAAACCAAATTAAAAAATACACCAAAAAGTTCATCCAGCATGATCAAGTTGAATAAAGAAGAATAAAATACTTAGAAATAAACCTAACCAAAGAGATGAAAAACCTCTACCCTGAATACTATAAGACAGTCATGAGAGAAATTAAAGAAGACACCAATAAATAGAAATATATCCCATGTATTTATTCCATGGATGCAAGGATGGTACAATATTCGAAAATCTATCTATATTATACACCACATCAACAAAAAGAAGGATAAATATCTCATGATCATCTCCATAGGTTCTGAAAAAGCATTCAACAAAATTCAACATCCATTCATGATAAAAACTCTCAACAAAATGGGTATAGAGGGCAAGTATCTCAATTTAATAAAGGCCATATATGACAAATCCACAGCTAACATCATAGTTAACAGTGAAAATCTGAAAGCTTTTCCTTTAAGATCGGGAACAAGAAAAGGATGCCCACTCTCACCACTTTTATTCAACATAGTACTGGAGGTCCTAGCCACAGTAATAAGACAACACAAAGAAATAAAAGGCATCCAGATTGGTAAGGAAGAAGTTAAACTGTCACTGTTTGCAGGTGACATGATATTGTACATAAAAACCCTAAAGAATCCACCCAAAACTACTAGAACTAATAACTGAATTCAGCAAAGTTGCAGGATACAAAATCAAAGCACAGAAATCTGTGGCATTCCTATATACTAATGATGACCTAGAAGAAAGAGAAATCAGAAAAAGAACTCCATTTACAATTGCATCAAGAAGAATAAAATACTTAGAAATAAACCTAACCAAAGAGATGAAAAACCTCTACCCTGAATACTATAAGACAGTCATGAGAGAAATTAAAGAAGACACCAATAAATAGAAATATATCCCATGCTCATGGATAGAATTCATATTGTCAAAATGGCCATCCTACCTAAAGCAATATACAGATTCAATGCAATCCCTATCAAAATACCAACAGCATTCTTCAGTGAACTAGAACAAATAGTTCTAAAATTCATATAGAACCACAAAAGACCCTGAAAAGCCAAAGCAATCCTGAGAAGGAAAAATAAAGCTGGGGAGATTACTTTCCCTGATTTCAAGCTTTACTACAAACCACGGTAGCAAGACAATTTGGTACAGGCACAAGAACAGACCCACAAATCAATGGAACAGAATAGAGAGCCCATATATAAACCCAAGCTTATATGGTCAATTAATATACAATAAGGGAGCCATGGATATACAATGGGGAAATGACAGCCTCATCACCAACTGTTGTTGGCAAAACTGGACAGCTACATATAAGAAAATGAAACTGAATTATTGTCTAACTCCATATATAAAAGTAAACTCAAAAAGGATCAAAGACTTGAATATAGGTCGTGAAACTATAAAATTGTTAGAAGAAAACAGGCAAACATCTCTTGAATATGAACATGAGCAACATTTTCCTGAACACCTCTCCTTGAGCAAGGGAAAGAAAAGCCAAAATGAACAAATGGAACTATATCAAACTAAAAAGCTTCTTTAGAGCCATGGACACCATCAGCAGAACAAAAGGCCATCCTAAAATATGGGAGAATATATTCATAAATGACGTATTTGATAAGGGTTTGACACCCAAAATATATAAAGAACACTCATGCCTCAACACCCAAAAAGCAAATAACCCTATTAAAAAATGGGCAGTGAATCTGAACAGAGACTTCCCTAAAGAAGAAATTCAGATGGCCAACAGGCACATGAAAAGATGCTCCACATTGCTAATTATCAAGGAAATGCAAATTGAAACCAGAATGAGATACAATCTCACACCAGCTAGGATGGCCAACATAGAAAACACTAGGAACAACAAATGCTGGTAGGATGCAGAGAAAGGGGAACCCTCCTGCACTGCTGGTTGGAATGTAAATTAGTTCAGCCATTGTGGAAAGCAGTATGGAGGTTCCTCAAAAAACTAAAAATAGAAATACTGTTTGACCCAGGAATTTCACTCCCAGGAATTTACCCCAAGAAAACAAGATCCCAGTTTCAAAAAGACATATGCACCGCTATGTTTATTGCAGCTCTATTTACAATAGCCGAAATGGGGAAGTAACCTAAAAGTCCATCAGTAGTTGAATGGATAGAGGAGGTGGTACATATATACAATGGAATATTGTTCAGACATAAGGGAAAACAAATCCTACCATTTGCAACAAAATGGATGGAGCTAGAGGGTATTATGCTCAGTGAAATAAGCCAGGCCAGGAAAGACAAGTACCAAATGATTTGTTTATCAATAAAGCAAAACTGAAGGAACAAAACAGCAGCAGACTCACAGCCTCCAAGAAGGGACTAGGGGTTTCCAAAGGGAAGGGGTTTTGGAGGGTGGGTGGGAGGGAGGGAGAAGGGGATCGAGGGGCATTATAATTGGCTCACATGGTGTGTATGAGCATCATGAAGACTGTAGCATGGAGAAGACAAATAGTGATTCTATAGCATCTTACTATGGTAATGGACAGTGACTGCAATGTGGTATGGGGGGACTTGATAAAATGGGTGCATGTAGTAACCACAATGTTTTTCATGTGAAACCTTCTTAAGAGTGTATAAGAATGATACTTAAAAAAAAAAATAATGCAGCCTGCTAGCCTCTGAATTCCCTATCTCTGATGATAAGGATATCTCTCTTCTTCCTGGTACAGAGAGAGTACCTTTTACAGGGGAGATTTATTTCCTGGTTTCAGTAGGGGACAGAGGAGGGTCAGAGTATGCCTCCTGTATTGTCTGTTTCTCCATTCACTTTAATTCAAAGAAATCAGGCCAACGTGGCACATTTTGGGGTGGCCTGCCCTTAGCTTCTATAGCATAAAGTGGGTTTCTTTCTACCTCATGCCAGGAATTTTATTTACTAAAATTTTAAGAGATCTTTACCAAGGTGATTCTTAGATCTCCCCACCCTTCTTTTCTTTTCATGGCTCCTTTCAAGAATTAAAATACCTTCATAAACTGTACACTATAATAAGAGGTTCACCACTTTATATATACATATAAAGTAAGTACATCGTATTTTAGATCACTGCTACAACTAGTAGTTCTTGCCAATAAAGAACACAAAGCTTGTAAGAATTTTAAATAGGAATTACTACTTACTTGATGGCAATGATTCTCCGTACAAAGTACATAGAGTTTCTTTATTCTTTTTATAGGGCTGACACAATACATATAATCCTACCTTAGTCATAGAATAAATATTTAAAAACAATTCCTCACCCCCTGTTCCTCTAAGAGCAATCTACTCAAACCAAAGAAGATTCTTACTACCTACCATCAGTTTTTCCTTTCAGATCTTCAGCTTTATATTTTTCCTCTATTAATCTTACTTTCTTGCCTGAGTCAGGATAAGAGGTTTTTCTTTCTTCTTTTTTTTCCTCACTTTGGCCAAATCTGAGGTAGTTCCTGGCTCTACAGCCTTAAAACTATGAAAAGAAAGGCTTTTGGATACACTACAGGCAAAACTATTATTTTGAAAAGTAGTGTGGGTTTTACTTTAAAGCCAAATCAATATATGCTTAAGTCAGAAAAGTATAGTTATAAATAGGAATTTAGTTAAAAAAAGAAACAGTATTAATATTTGTAATAGGTTGATGGATGAATGGGTGGATGGATGAATGGGAAGAAACAAAGAAAGGAAAGAAGGAAGGAAAACATAAATACACAGATGTGGAGGGACATACTGTATAAAATGTTCACCATCTTATATAAACAGTTTTACCTTCTGTTTCCTTTTGCATAACATTATTCTATAAACACTTCCTTGTATATTAATTGTAAGTATTATTTTAAAATATGTGGAATACCATATCATGTAGTTGTGTTATAGAACAACTCAAGAAATTTTTGGTTGCATAGTTGGTTTTCTGATTTTTTGAGTTATAAATAACAGTGTATTAAAATGTCTTGCTTGCTAATCTTTGTATTCAACTCTTTTTTTTATTGAGACATAACTGACATAACATATGAGTTTCAGGTGTACATTTTGATTCAATAAATGTATGTATTGCAAATGATCACAGTATAAGTCCAGTTAACATCCATCCCCACACATAGTTGCAAATTATTTTTCTGGTGATGAGAAATTTTAAGATTTACTCTTTTAACAGCTTTCAAATGTTGTATGCAATACAGTATTATTAATAATTGTATTCATCTTTGATTATTTCCTTAGATTGATTGTAATATATGGAGTTTCTGGGCTGTACTGTACAGGTAATCTAAAACTGCCTTTAAGTATATTGCAAAATTTTACTTAACAAATTTTACATAGCCAGTGAAAATGGCTGATGTCAGTGTCTAGCTATTGCCCATGCTTCCTTGCATCCATGTATATGACAGAAAACTATGATATTAGCATCATAGATATCAAATAACATTTGCATGTAATAAAGCAGAGTGCTTCATGTGGTATATCAAAAGCTCATGGCCTGTGATGTCAGGTTTTTAACCATACATTTAACGTATACTTACTATGAATGTAGTCAAATTGTTTAACATCTATTGTTACTTCGCCATCTGTAAGGAATATGTTATAACTATCTTGAGCAGTGCTCTAAGGATTATAAATAAAGTACGCAAAGTGAACTGTACAAAGTTGGTTCTAGTTAGATTAGCAATTATTTATAAAGTAGGGAAATAATTTCAGGAAATACTACCATGAACTGAACTGGATTTTACCCAAATAAACACAGCTCCTCTCAGCATGTGAACTCAGTTCTTTAATGACCTTATGTGGCCAGGACCTGTACTTCCCCCCTCAGGCTAACTCTAAACCTGCTTTTATGAGTCAAAAACAATCCCTTCATAATTATAGCATTATCCTATCCTTCATGAAAACCCATTAATTCACCTGCCTTGTTTTTTTGAGGGGTTAGTAGGACAATCCTGTAATGCTCATTGGAGAAGCTGAAAGTGATCTTTGCATAAAAATACACATGGTGAAATTAAAAGTAATTGATTTGTCTATAACTTATAGCATGCAATTTATTTAAATATATACATATAGTTCATTAAGTATGTACACATATATTTCAATGTATTTTTGAGACTGTAGTTATCTAAGGGCTAATACTTATAAATCAGGATTTAAACAAAATATGTATTTTGGATTAATTCTTTTATCTAAAGAGATATCTTTAATAGCTAACTCTTTCTGAGCATTTGAAAGGGAATTCTTTTTTATTACATTTAAATTTTAAAGCAACTGATTTGTTCAGGTACACATCTTTTTGTCCCTATAGGGATTTGTCTCTTTATCCCTATGGCAGTAGCTGTTCTAGGCCTTTGTAATTTCTTACTTAGAGTACTGTGATAAGAGCTTAACTTCATTCCCTGACTTGAATTCATCTGGTTTCCAATAGATCTCTAACCTGGGGATGAAAAATTGTCCCTGCCACTAGGGCAAAGCTAGTCTCAAAAAGTTTTGTCCGTTTAGGAAAATAAATTAATACTAATCATTGGAATTTCAACATATGCAAGCAGAGCATGCATTCTTCGTCACCACTGCTCCAACAATCTCCACATCTTCACCAGTTAATGGTACTTAGTTCATAAGGATTTTATTTTGCCATCTTTATTCTACACTGTTACCAGAGCAGTCCTTCTATTCTCAAATTTGTTCAACCTTATCTGCTTCTCAGGAATCCTCACTGGCTCCCCGTTGGCCTCCTGTGTATTTTAACCTGCCAATCAGGATCCTTTATTCACCTTTAAACTTTGTTTCCCCAGGAAGGAAAACGATCCTAACACTTACTGAGGACCTAATGTTTTCAGACATTGTGCATTAATATACTCTTTTTGTCTTCGTAATAACCCTATATTAAAAAAAATTAAGAAACAGGTTAGGAGAAAGAATTAAGTAACTTTATCCAAGGACGTAAGTTAGTAAGTGGCAAAACTAGAATGTGTAACAGTGCCTATCACTGCAAGTCTTTTGCTTTTTCCACAATCCCAGTGGAAGAGCAATTGGGGCAGGGATCCTTAGAGTTCCAAGAATGTGTAAGAGCAGGAGTAGAATCAATTAAGTCTACCTGGAAAATTGAATTAATCATGTTGCACAGCTGTCATGCTGGCTTTAACAAGTTCATGAAGTAAGATAATGGCCACTGAATGGCATATTAGAAAACTATTATAAATGTATCTTAGAAATGATTTTTAAAAAAAGCTATGCAGTTATGGGAGCAGTAATTTAGAGAGAAAAAAATGTTAAATAAGGAAACACATCTTACCATGAGCTTGAAAAGAAACCAGTGAGAAAGAATACCTAGGAAGGCACTTTCAGCCAACACAAATGGCTCTCTGAAGGCAGCCTGTCTGTAAAGGGATTGAGGATGAAAGATGCTGACAACATAAAATGTAGTTCAAGTTAACAGGCTCCATTAACTTGATATGCTTTTTAATTTAAGTACAAGTAACTAAGAATGAACCTTCTGAGAACAGAAAGCTATAAAATGTTAGTATGCCTATTCTCATGGTTATCTGACACTTAAAAAAAATATCTTGTTTAACTTAAGATTTTTATTTTCTTATATCTTTATTATGCCAGAGGATTGTTATTTATAATAAGGCATGTGCGTTTTTTTTTAAATCACTTATTTGGGTCTTATAGCAAATTGTTGCAATGCAAAATATAGATGCAAAGCAAAGAAATTAATGGTTATTCTTCCTTTCTTTTAACAACCATGTAATGAGCACTACCAGTTTTATGCTGGGCTAACTCTGTGAGTCCCATAAAGATGAATAATGAAGCGGCCATTGATCACAGGAGCTAACAATCTAGCAGGGAAGGTGGCAAGTACAAATGTATATGGTATCTACAATTGTTACAAAATACATTGGTGAGTGGCATTGGGAATTGAGGGCCAAGGGAGGGAAAGATCAATTTGATTTTGGAATATCACAGAAGACTTCATAAGGTCAGTAGATAAAGCAGTATTTGTAGATGAGCAAGGCAGAAGACTAAAATTCAATTTCTTCTCTTGCTTCCTACTTGATGTTAAAAGCTCTATACCTCACTTGACCTTTTCTTATTTGTAATTGGAGATATAAAACTTTTGCCTTAAGGATTGAATGCATATTTAAACATAAAAGGAGAAAAAAAAGATTTAGAAGAAATCACAGGAGAAAATCATTATAATCTTGAAATAGAAAAAGCTTTCTTAAACAGTACATGAAGAGATTAAGGACTTAATCTCCTTTTTGTCTTCATCAACCAGTAAGAGTAAAAGACAAAACCAACAGACTAAAATATGTGAAGATATTTGTGATACTATGTCTGAAAAGTGACTCATGTCTGGAATATGTTTTGAAAAATCTCTCAGAATGAAGAAAAAGACATTGAAAAATAGGTGAAGGACTAACCAGTCGCATCACAAAATAGGATGCCCATATGCCTCATAAAAATATGAAAAGTGTTCAACTCCATTAATTATCAGACAGATTCAGAATAAAATCAAAGTATGATTTACCAGAAAAGCTGAAATGAGGAAAGAAAATTCCAAATTTTGAGGAGGATGTAGAGGACCTAGAACTCTCATGTACTCTTAGTGAAAGTATTAACCGGTAAAAACACTTTGGAACCCGTTTGACAGTTTCCAATAAAGTTAAGTATACACTTACCCTGTGACTCAACAATTCTAGCCCTAGGGATATACGTGTGTTGGTTTTCTATTGAGGCTGTAACAAATTACTGTGTGTTTAGTGGCTTAAAACAACACAATTTTATTATAGTCCTTCAGATCAAAAGTCTGAATAGGTCTCATTGAGCTGAAATAAAAATGTCTCATGTTTCTTTCTGGGTACGTAGGTTAGAATCCCTTCCCATGGCAATTCAAGTTTCCAGAAGCCTCCTGCATCCTTTGATTCATGTCCCTTTCTTCATTTTAGAAGTGTAATAATGGATTCTCTTATCCTTCTTGCCTCATCATCTCTCTGTCTCTGTCTCTGTCATCTCTCTCTCCTTTTCTTTCTCCTTCTCTCTCTCTCTCTGCCTTTCTGTTTCTCTTTTCCTGTCTCCTTTCTCTTTGTCTCTGTATCTCCCTTCTTTCCTTATCTCTTTCTTCTTCTCCATTCACTTATCCCTCTCTTTCCTTCCCACTCCTACCATCCTTCTCTCCTTCTGTCTTTCTCTCACCATAGCCAGGGAAGTTCTTTGCTTTTAAGGACCTATGTGATTGGTTGGGCCCCCCTGAATAACCCAGAACAATTAATTCCATCTCAAAGTCCTTAACTTAATCACATCTTCAAAGTCCCATTGGTCATGTGACATATTGACAGATTTGGGGAGTTAGAAAGTGGATATAAAGTTCAAAAACAGGCAAAATTAATCAATATATTAGAAATCACAATAGGGAGTACCTTTGGGGAGGATATGATTTATGACTGGAAGAGGACATGGGTGGAGGTACTTCCTTGATGATAGAACTATTCTGTTTCTTAACCTGGGCACTAGGTAAATTTGTTTAGTTTGTGAAAATTTTGTGTTATGCTTAAATATTACATTTACAAAATCTGTTATAGTAACTTTACAGAGCAATCAATGTAATAAAGTATATAACAACACTGGAAATTCTCTTTACTGGCACCTAATATTTGACAGATATATTACTGATTTTTTTCTATTCTCCCACAGCCCCTAAGATAAGCATTAGTTGTCCCATTAAGCAAATGAGGGGGCTAATTACCAGAAGTAATAAGGGTTATAATTAATAAAGATCAGTACCTTCACCGAAACCAATGCTCATACTCCACAGCCCAAGGTACTGGTTATCAGGAGAATCACTTAGATCTGCAGCATCCTTGAGAAGGAGACTGGAATGTGGTTATTGAAGAGCAAGCACTATAGGATCTGGATATATTATATGGAGATAAAAGTGCTAAGAAAGTTTAAATCATAAAACAGATGTGATTCAATTATTAAGAATTTTAAAGATGGACACAGTGTATTCAGTGGAGATATGAAAAGATAGAGTCTAGGGAAAGAACCCATTGAATGTATCTGCCTCTTTTTAAGAACCTTGCTTCCTTTCTCATGATTTGATTGGTCTAACCTCCAATAAATGAACTCATGTACCACACAGACCATAGGTTCCTAAGCCAGTTCTCACCTGGTCAGGAAATACCTGAACCATGCAAGTCTTCCATTTTCTAGAGGTGAATCCCTGCAGATAGTAATTGCTGTCCGGATCAGGAACCTGTGGTCTGCTTGGTGCCCTGAGGGTTGCGCACACCACAGCTTTCCCCCAGAGCTAATGGTGATGAGAGTGAGTGCATGTGAAAGCTAGTGTAAGAGACAGCTGTCAAAGCGTTTTTAATACCAATCTTGGAAGTGACATACCTCCCCTTCTGCCATGTACTTTTGGTCACACAGGCATTGTAGTACATTGTACTAGGGAGTTACATGCAGGTGTGTATACCAAGAGGAAAGGATCATTGAGGACCCACTAGGAGGCCCATTAGACATTATTATGGATATAATTTTTACAAGAAACTGCAGCCAATAGCAAATATTCAAACACTGGAAAGCACTAAGAAGCACTATTGGGTAGTATTAAAAAATATAGCTTTTGGATCTCCTAGATAGATAAACAGGACTACACAGGATTCTGTGGTAAGAAGTTAATATAATGATATTTTGCTTCCAAAACTTTGACTTTTTTCTTAGAACAAAACTCATAGGATTTGTATAAATTATGTATAAATTTATGCATATAAAGTTACTAATACTAATTTATTTGCAAGAGTGATCCATAATTAACAGAAAATAGGATCATACTCAGTTATAACACATCAGCAGCTTCTTTCCTACTTATTCCCATTCTATTCCCAGAAGTGCTGACCTTGACCTTAAACTCCAAGAGTCAGCATTTCCTGCTCTTGCTTTTTACCTGACATAAAAGGATTCCTTCAAACTTGTAATGTTGCCATATTGCTTATTATGCTTTAATTCTCATAGAAGAATTATGATTTTTCCAAAATTTTCCAATCTCTTGACATAATTTTTCTAGAGATTCAGAAAAAAATGTACTAATTTACTAAGAAATGCTGGGAAGGAATTCCTGCATAGAACAGGTTTTTTATTAGGGCCCATGTACAGGATAGCCAGTTAGATTTGAATGTGAAATAAAAGCATTTTTTAATATGAGTATGTACTGTGCAATATTTGGGACTTAGTCATGCTAAAAAACTATTTGTTGTTTTTATGAAAATCAAATTCAACCAGCCTCTGGTATTTTTATTTGCTGAACTGGCAGTCCTACCTGACCAGCATCTGTGACAGTGGGAGTCACCTGGGCAACAGGTGAGACTCTCCAAGTCTCAGAATCTGCTTCCTTCCAGGACTGTACTATCTTTAGGACTCAGATTTATCTTTTCTTAATTGTTTGTCCAAATATCTTACCCATTGCCCTCTTTCCATTTGAAACGAGCTGTTTCCTCTGAATCCCATCCTAATTTGTCTAGACCCCTAAGTTCCAGCTCTTCTCAATTCCTTTTAACAACAGCTGGATTACTCCTGTGACTAGTCACTCTCTGGAGAATATAGTGGATCGGAAAGATTATCTAGAACTATAGCCAAAATCTGGCTGCTTGAGTAAAACTCCGCTGCCTCAGTAAAACTTTCTACTTTTGAGTTTATTGGAAATGTCCACTAGATGGCACTATACCTGACCTTATTGAACAAACTGATCACTTGTCTGATAGAATGGTACACCAAAACGCCTTTCTTCCAGTTTAGAAAGAAAGTTTAGAAATATCCACCACACCCAGCAGGCATCAGCTGCTCTCAGCAGACTTATTCTTCTATCTTGTTCAGTCATGTACTTGTACCTGCTTTTGTTACATAAAAAGGACACAAACGAGATGTCTGCACGGGATACAGTGGGGTGGCCCAAGAGGAACTAAAAGTAAATATAAAATATGGAATTTTTTCAGCTGATAATTCTTTCCCAATAAAAGGCCAAACTGTGATGACATCTTAACACCCTGATTATGTGCAAACTGAAAGATCAGCCTGAGTACTTTGAGATTAGGAAAGAAAGCCTGCATGCTCTCCCCACAGCTATCATACTATCTGCAGTCAAAAGCAGAAAGCAGCATCCCATTTCAAAGATGGCCAGAGCTCCAAGCTGGAATGTGATCCTTAACAGTTCTTCAAAGGAAAATACTTAGGAAAAATTGGGAGCAAGACCTGCTAGGAATAGAAAAGAAAACTAAAGGCCATTGACATTGCATTCTTCAGTGGGCAGAAGATTTCAGCAGGTCCTTTATATGCTGATAACAGGGTGTGCACATGAGAAGAGAAGGGCCACTTAAGGAAATTGTGCAGCTGGTCAGTGTACAAAGCTCATATTCAATAAATTCCATTGCTGTGTTTCTCTCATAGGCCCTGCACACAAGGGATATGTCTGGAGTAACATTTCCATAGTAACATATATATAAAAGTGTAGTATCTGTAGCCAGATTACATAGGTTTAACCTCAGCTCTGTCATTTGCTGCCTGTGTGATGTTGGGAAGTTAACCCCTCTGCCTCAGTTGCCTCATCTGACTGATGTGAGCATTGAATTAATAACAAAGAAAATTACCTGGCATATGACGGCTATATAAGTATTAGCTGTTGTTGTTATTATTATTTTTTGGTCAAGAGGAATGTCTCATGCTGTGCCCCCCTGTACAGAGGGAAAGTGGACAAAGTAAAAAGAAACTATTTCCTCTCTAGTGTCCAGTATGTATGAGGAAATATTGGAGCTTTGCTTCCAACATATTAAATCAACATAGCCATTAAGAAAGATAAATAGCATCATGCCCATGCAGCAGATTTTTTTTTAATTAAGCCTTTGGAAGGGAGACTAACTGGATGAAGTTTACACAGCTTCAAAGTGATGGGGTCAGAATTTAAAGACCACTCTGTCATATTTGAAAACTTCTGTTCATTTCATGCTGTTAGAAGAATTCTCAGAAAGTAACCATTTTAACTCTTTCTTGACCTTAAAAAGCAAATGATTGTCTTCTTTTGAGGACTGACCTCAGACATATATTCTTTTCATCTTTCACTGGTATCATAGCATCTCCTGATGCTGGTTCTAAAAAAACACTGTTTGAATAAACTATTCAAAAAACATTGGCAGGCCTAGAAGGTGCGTTGGGGAGCACCGGGAAGGAGTTCAACAGTCATGGATTCTCCCTTCCTAGCTCTAGGAGATATAAAGGTATAAATGTGACCTAGACGATACCACAGAAGAGCTCACAGCTGCCTTTGTTACTGGCAGCTTTGTTTCATAAAAACATCTGGAACTCCTCCTTTACATGGACCCAAGTTTTGTTTTGAACACATATCACATAGCTATTCAAGATGTTATTAAACCAAATGACTATAGAAAACATTGAAATTGGTGTTAGAGAGAGTGTTAAGAAAGGGATATAATCCCTAGAAGGAGATTTTTTTTCCCCATTAATAGAATCACATTAAGTGCCTTAAGGCAGAAAGAGATGTGAAGAATCACTAAAATTTTCTTTTCTTTTATGTGGGCAATTCCAGTGCTTTGTTTTAAGTAGGTTATTACATATCTTAAGTCAGAATTGCTTACACGTTTGTTCTTCATTTGATAATTTACAAACAAGACATGTTTAGGAAAGAAACACTCTATGAAAATCTAATAAAGCATTTATGGGCTTCCATATTATTGTTATTGCTACTGCTGCTATTACTACTGGTTGTATTAATGTGGCAGTATTAACTAACTTTTAGTGTTAACTACTATAGCTATAGTATCAGCTTATAGCTGAACATTATAGTATTCTTCAATATCACAGAGTTCCTGTTACATGCTGACATTGTTCTGGGTACTTTACTTAGCTGAGTTATCTCATTAACTTGACAAGAGTGCTACAGGTGAATAATTTGTAGTTTAGATTGTTAGAACAATCAACAATGTCCTCTGAGTAGAACAGTTTATCTCTTGGCTCTCTGGGAGGTGAATTTTGGATCCACCAAATTACCTAAGGATCAGTTTGGGTAATTTGACCCAATCTAAGCCCCAGTCCCCTCATCGATTAAATGGAAATAGTAGTGCCTGCCTCATTGGAAAGGTTTTTATGATCTTGAATGAGATATACAAGAGAAAGCACTCTGAACACCCAACAAATGCTACCCGCTATTACTTAATATGATCTGCCTTAGGCCCCAAATCTTTGTGTGACACAATTAAGCAGAAGCAATGATACCACGAAAGCTGGATAAATGAATCTTGGTGATAGTATGCTAGCTCTGAAATTATTAAAGCCAGTGTGTCAAAAGATAAACTTAAAAAAAATAACCTAATCAGAGTACTCATTATGTCTTGAATGGGAATGAGAACTGGGTCATTATCAGAGAATGGCAGGAGTTAGGGTGAAGGCTCTGGAAGGGTACCTCCTCATTAGAGGGCAGCTTGAATTCTTGCCTGACTGAGGCGCTGCATGACCCCAAAGTCATCACTAATGAATAGGTCTCCAACACTACCCACATGTATGCATTTAATAAATTTTGTATCTTTTACCAGGAAGATTTTACTTGTTCACATGTCTGATCAAAGCAGGAAACCTTCCTGAAAAATGTTTAACCTTACTGAAATGAAGAATTATGTGGAAGAGCAAATTAATTTTGTAAGAGTTCCTCCTTAGGGAGACATTTTTCTTAGCAGTAACTCCATACATGAACATAAATATTTTGACTTGCATTTATGGCTGGGTATAGAGTATGCATTTGCACGCTATGTATGTATCTGTGTATGTGTATTTGCATGTGTGTTTATATACATTTGGTAATTAGTAGCCCCTTACATATATGCACTAGATTCCTGTGAACTGGCTTTTTCATAATTATATGTTCCCTACACACATTTGCATCATCAAACATAATTTACATTAATAATTTTTTTCTTAATCGTTTTTACAGTTTTGATTTTCACAATAATCATCATAATTTGTTTTATACATGAAGGAAAGAAGGCTTAGGAATTAATTTGTTTTATACATGAAGGAAGGAATCAAGGTTTAGGAATTTTAAGCTGCACTTAACACACACTCAGGCCACACCCCTACATGCTCATGTGTAGGTAATGGAATTAAATCCCATGGCTTTTCAGATTATGTTACACCAAGCTTAGCTCACTAGTATCTTACGGTTTCAATGTGAGTTAAAAAAATTAAACCTCTCTTACTCACACTCTCTTTCTTTCAATTAGTGAAGTAAGCAGGTTTTCCTACAGGATGGTAGTATTATTACATTCTTGTTAAATAGATACATATATACATATACCTGTATGTAAATGTGAGTATAAAACCATATGCAATTCATTGTACTTTGATTTCAAACCAAGCTGAAATGGCCATGTAATTTAGATTTAGATCAATTCAATAAGCATTTGTCAACATCTGTAATATGGCAAGTAGTCTGGTAGGATATGCTCTTATCGGTAGGAATCTCACTGTCTTGTAGTTCAGGTAATTATGAAAGTAGAGTTATATTCAATGTGGTATAAAAACATAGACCAGGGAGTAGCTCTCTTTCAACTTTTGTCATGACAATTTCAGGGCACTGCATTCATATGATACATTTCATCAAGGAAAAATGACATCTCCCTCCCAACTTTTTAATGTAAATTCAGTGTATAAGACAGTCTAGATTAGATATCATGTAATCTATAATTTAATCCCTTAGCATACTGTGTAACTCCAAAGGTACTTTAATTAAATGATTTTGAATGAGTGTTTATTACCTAACATTTCAAAGTACCCACACTCTTTATTCTCCTATATTAACACTGAGCTAAAATGTTCCTTAGAATGTACAGTTTATAGTGTATACTTTATTCTACAGATGAGGAAACTGACAACAAATGATGTGACATGAATTAATTAAGGTCACAAATTCAAAGGGACATCAGAGTAGGGTAATAAAGAAAATGCCATCCCACTTGTCAATGAAGAACTAATGATTGCATTTCAAAACAGTAATAAAATTTGATTCAACAAAGTTTAACTGAATAAAATTAGCATCTTAATGTATCATTTAAATTAATTAATTAAATGTATATATGATAATCCTCTATTCCCAGCACTACTTATCTGCTTCTTGCATATGACTCCTGTGAGTATTTGCATTTGTTTTGCAAATGATTTTAGATTTATGAATGTTAACTTAAGAGAGTGGAATCATTAACTCAATGTTTGATGTGTGTTCACTATCACAATGGTACTCATTGATTGGAGGCACTATTTTGGGTAAAGAATGCTGAATGAAAAATGCTGATGGTGAAAAGTAATGTTGTGAGGCTAAAGAATAGCAACACTACTTCCTAGCTAGTGTCATAGCTTTAGAAGTTTCCTTTAGTGACTAGTTAGAATCAAACTCTACATCTCCATGTTGAACATTATATGCTTTAGATAGTGACAGAATTTATTACTGATTTATTTTGACATTGGGAATTTAAAGAGCTGACACTCAGTGAAAAATTTTCTAATGACAAAAACTAAGAATATTCCAGTTAAGAGGCAATATATGAAGGAAATTTAAGTAGTTTTCATACAAAAGACTTACAAAGGATCCCATGGAAGGTTTGCCTTATCATTAATCATCTGCATGTTGAAACACTTCTCAGCACTATTTAACAACATGGAGCATAACAACTCTGAATAATCTCCTGCTATCAATTAAAAAAAATTTACTACTTTAAATTTGTAAATCACAAAATAATTCCATGGTGGCCCACTTTGGTTTTGTTGCTAGTACCCATCAATCATGAGTGCACATTTGTCCCCATCTTTGCCACCAAGTATTGCAAAACAATGGAAAATAAATTAAATGCAATACTGACTTGCCATCTAAAGTCTTTAAGGAATTAGATATTGCTGAAAAGGCAAATGGGGAAGTAGCACAGAAGAGAATTTGGATCTGGAAATGAGAGGGGAAATAGGAGAGTTTAGGTTATTTGAAAATACAGAAAGTAGCCGACTTCACAGAATGAAATGAAAAGGAGCATAAGTTGAAAGAAAGGTATTTCAGGCAGTTGTTCAGAAGTGGTTTCATTTCTAGTACAGTGCTTACACATAGGTGTGTTCAGCCATTAGTAATTCTCTTCTTCCCCCTTTCTTCAGAATTTGAACATAGTAGGAATTCATTAGTATGTATTAAATGCACAAAGCACATGGCGTCTCTATCATTAAATGTATTTATATAGAAATGAGAAAATTGACATAAATTATATCAGAGTCCTCTTGATCTTAACAGTGACATCTCTGTTAACTGGATGCTGAGAAATAGTGACCTTGCCATTCTATGTGTCTTGTACAGGAGCTAACCACTTTCCCATCAAATTAATGTGTCCATCTCAAAGACTCGGATCTTTTGGTAGTGTACGAATGTATTGTTCAGGTTCAGATGAGAGCTTTTGTCTTCTAGAAACCTGTAAACACACACACGCACATACATACACACCACATAATATGCAATAGTAGGTACAGAAAGAGTACTCACAGTAAACATTCTTCTTTAAAAAGGGGAAACTATGGAAACCACAGCAGGCACTGGTCCATGCCACTGACAGAAGCTTACTTGACAGGTATTGTGAAAAACTCTACAGTTGATAAAGTTCCTTAAATAGAAACTGGATGTGCTCTCTGCGATAATTCCCTTGTTCTACATGGCTCCTGGTTCTGAGTTCTGGAAAGCTGTTTCTTGTTCAGTATTCTCAATGGAGATGTGAAGTAAGTTTTCCAATGTGTACTCTCTGAGTTGCTTCTTATCAGTGAATATTTTGAGGCCTGTGGACTGTTTTCCATTCAGGGGATTTGGGGACAATATAAATTCCCTTGAAAACTTTTGAGGCTTTTAATGCATTTGCTTCCATAAGTATCATGTTAACACAGTCAGTCAAAACAACCGAATTTCTTTCCTAGGCATAGATCTCATGTCTGCATATTTCTGCTGATTCCTCAACAACATGCATCTCCTTCCCTGTTTCTCTCTCTCTCTCTCTCTCTCTCTCTCTCTCTCTCTCTCTCTCTCTCTCTCTCTCCCTTTCTTAATCTGATTTTTCCCAAAGGAATTAATGACTTTGTTCAGTTTAGAATTGTTAATAGGCTTCTATTCTTCAAAGTATCTGTCACTATCATTTCTTACTATTTTTAAATACAGAAACAATGAGCTTTTCTAATTTGCAAGGCCCCAAATTTTCTGTATTCCCTATTTCTTTCCATTTGTGATCTCAAAGCAACTACACTTGGCAGATCTCGTCCCTTTTGTTTAATGTCTTGCTTAACATGACAAGTAACAGCTAACACATACTAATATTTTGGCTTTTCCCATTTCCTTCCTCTTGAGCTATAGACTTAAAAGCATTTGGTTTGCCTTTCAGGCTATTACAAGCAAGAGCTTTACCAAGCATTTTACCACTGAATTCAGTCTATCTCCATTTTTCCAGGCTCCAATTCACATTTCCTTGGTACCTTCCAGTGCCACATAGTTTATATTTTTGTTATAGCAGCACCTCACTGTACTCATTCTTTATTTAGCACAGGATATTCTGCAATATAAATCTACCCAAAATAAATAATGGCTCAAACAACAGCCTGCAGTGGATGTTTCTGATCTGTATGTAGTCTTCTTTGCAAAGATCTGTCTTCTGGTTCCATCCTCCTTTATGGCCTTGTCATCACTGCACCCTGCTGATTGGAGAGCTGATGTGGAGGTGTGTTGAGAGCACATCCACTTCTTAAAAACATTGCCTCAAAGTTCCATTGAGTAGAACTCAAGCACATGGCCACACAATACTGCAAAATCATCTGTGTGTTAGGGAAAAAGAACAAAGGAATGTTTGTCAACATGTATACCTGCCATAGAGCTATTTGTCAGTTTCTCCATTGTTAAGATAGCCCGGTCACTGAAAAAATTATATAATGTATTTTTTTTTCTGTAGGAAAATGAAAAGGATGAATAATTGATATAGAATGGTTACGTGGTCATCTTACTATGCTTTTTTTTTTATCAGTTGGATACACTGTAGACTCCTTCAAGAAAGGACTCAGGTTCTTGTATTTTGAGTATTTATAGTGGCCTAAAAATAAACATGGCAGCCAAGCAGTGCTGAATAAGTGACTTTGTTTTTCTTTTCATTGTTTAGTGCTCTAGAGCAGAGTTCAGCCTTTTTTTTTTTTTTCTCTATATGGCCAGATAGTAAACAATGTAGGCCTTTCTGGCCATATAGTGTCTGTTGCAACTGTGCACATCTGTTTTAGGGCAAAAGAACCCATAAACAATAAATAAATGAATAAGTGTGGCTGTGTTCTAAAAAACTTTATTTATAAAAATAGGCAGCAGGAGGAGTTTGGGTCCTGGAGGTAATTATCACTTTGCCCTTTCCTGTTGTTTGATACAGAACAACATTCCTAGACTCTCTGAACCTCTGAATTCTAATGTAAAGTGGGGAAGATTTTGCCTATAGGTAGTTCCAAGTATATGTGATAATGCATGACATGTGCCTTGTCACTGAGCCTTGAACACAGGAGATGCTCATTCACTAGTCACATCATCACTTCTATTCCTTGTCAAATGCTTATAAGGAGGAAAGTTAATTATTTGAATGTCTTTGTAGTATTTTAATAGAGTAAAGATATTGAAGGATTGAAACTGTGTTATTTTTCCTTTTATTTCTCAACAGGAATTTAATAGTGGATACTCAATAAATATTTAACTAAGAACTTGGAGACTTGTGTGTCTGTGTGGTCACGTACTAATCACAAGAGGCTCTGTAGCATTGCCGTGGAACAGTGATTCTTAACCTTTCCGATTTTATATCCCTCCCATTACTATATCAAAGAAGAAGGATCTCAGCATGATGGAAATGAAAGGCCACTTCATTATGAGAAAGATATGGAGATGTTTACAGACATTGTGTTGTTACATTTATCCTTGATGGTAAATTTTAAGGACAGGATTACTGTTTTTGTATTGATGGAAAGCAGTTTTATAGCACTCGCTGTAAAACAAATAATTCTATTCAGTTTTGAAAGGTGTAATGATACAGATGAGAAAAAAGATATTGCCATGGTAACCATAAAACCTAAAGATAATAATATTTTTAAATTGAAGTGGCATTATTATTGGCAGGTGAGGTTTGAAGGAGAATTCTGCAATACTAGTTTGTAGGGAAGGCTCCCACCCCCCACTTTCCCTACTGTTCTATAAGGACAGCTGTCCACTACTTCACCCCAGATATGTCTGGCCTTGAGAAACGTTGAAAACACAGTGTATTGCACCCATGAGTAAGGAGCTAGATAAGAGCCTTGAAGGCCGGGCACCTGGCCATGAAGGCCACACACATGCGCGTCTTCAATACTTAGGTAACCATGAATTATTAACATTATAGCAGTATAAAAAGTACAGCTTTATGCAGAATAAAGTGGCTTCTTTTGAGCACCCTCCTTGGTGACTCCCAATTCCTTCTTTGCTCTTCGCTCTTCGCATTGCCCCGAGACTTCAGCGGCAACCCCTGGACCCCGACATAGTTAAAGGACATTATAAGTACAGAATTGTAGATTAAGAATTGTTCTGAAATACCTATAGCCCACTGAGATATTTTCTTGTTCTTCCAGGGTTATGCTTGTAGTTGATTGGAAATAACTCTGTAGAGAATCTGGGAGGAAAAATAAATTCTGTGTTCTCTCCTAGATGGTTAAATGTCAGTAGAGTGAATGGAGTTTTTAACTTGAAGTTAAAAAATATTTCCTTCCAACGTATGAAAAAAATTACTGTTACGATTAATTTTTTCATATGTGATTTAATCAGCAAGTACCACCTTGCGCAGGAACTGTGGTGCATAATTAGGGCATCAGTTGAAGGAGATAATCTCTATATGTGAGATGGAACCACTGTAACAAACAAACAAATCAGGTAAATTTAATACAATGCTGCCAGTTACAGAGGTAGAGACAAGGTGCTGCTGGAGCAAAGGAAGAAATATTAAGGTCAAATTAGGGATTCAAAGATTGACGTATGAACTGAGTCTCAAAAAATGAAGAAGTCTTCTCCCACAAATTAAGGTGGAAAGGGAATTCTGAGATGAGAATTCAAGAAAGACATGTAAAACAGAACCCACTGACATTGTTTCTTAAACGCTGCTTAAGTGTTCCTTGAGTTTGACATGCTTTTTCACTGTCTTTTTTTTTAATACCTTTTTTTCCTTCTTAATCTATGTGGTGAAAATAGTTATTCTTAGAAAATCAGCTCAGATGTCTCCTATTTGTGAAGGCTTTCCCCCCTTTCATAAGGACATTGAATTGTCCTCTCCATTGTTCAACAAATGTTATACTCCTGCTCTAACTCCCATCACTCTGTTTGGCAAATATCTCTTCCCTTGCTTAGTTTCCTTATTAAACTAGAAGCACCTTATGGGTAAGCACAAATGTTGGTAAACAATAGATCCTCCAACCTTTGTTGGTTGGATAAATTAATGAATATTCTCTTATTCAATATTCTTATAGTCTTTTATTCTCAACTAAATATTTGGTTTCTCAATGATAGTTATAATAACTATCTAATATCTTCCGAATTGATTTCTTCATTCTCTGTCTAGTATACTATTGTGACTATCTGGAAGAATGGTTTACAAGATTCAAAACAATTTTCTGGAATTTTGTTGATTACTAATTAAAACTATCACCTAGAGAAGGAACATGGTAAAAATTGAGAGGGTGAGAATTATGGCCCTAGCACAGACTTCAGTGATGCTTCTAATCTGATGGAAGTCACTTAGTCTTTCAGTTTTCACATTTATAAAATTGAAATGGTAGTAACTAACCATACTCCAAATGGCTGTGAATATCAAAGAACTTTGCAAACTACAAATCATTATCTCACTGTAGAGTATCATCATAAAGTTGCACAATGGTAGATGCAAAGAGGACACAACAACCTGCTTTTGTGGTTAGATACCTGGCATGGGTTTATATAGTAGCTAAGACACACAAGTTCTAACTTTGGCTCTGTTGCTGTGTGACTGTATGTCTTTGAAAAATTCCCATAACCTATGTCTGTTTCCTCATCTGCAGTATTAGGATGAACTGTACAATCTCTAAAGCCTTTTCTGTGTTGAAGGTCTATAATTTTAAGTGAATCCAACCATACTATTTGGCATAGACTCCCTCATCATCAGCAGAATAAATTGCAGAGACAGCTGGTTGGGGTTAGGGGTACAGTCTCTGGCCACAGAAGAGCATAAAACTAAGGGGACCACATAGTCATAAAACAGATGACAGAGCTCTCATTAGCAATGTGTTGAAGCCAGTGACATCCAGGGATAACTGCAGCTGGCACTTCGTCCATATTAGGATGCCTGTTCAATTAGTTTTTCTGTGCTAGCTCAATATGAACTCATCCTCAGAAAACCCAAGAAAGTGCTCTCTTTAATAATTAGAGTTTGAGAAATAACCATTAATTTCATACTTTATGGCACATCTATGTGTATGTTCTTTACTATGTTCTTTGATAGTAAAGAGCTTTGAATTTATGGTTCATCTGTTATTGATTGGCTGTATCTCTTATTTGCCAGCATGTTCACTGACTAACACCATACCCGACAAAAAGTAAATGCTTATTATATGTTGACCAAATAGATATCCTTTGGCTATGTCATATTTTCTCTGACTCTAGTTTCTTCAGATAAATTGGGAGTAATGACATCTAATTTATAAAGTGGTTGTGAGGATTAAATATAATAAGAATGGAAAGTCCTTTGCACAGTATAATAGCTACTCAGTAAACATTCATTTCCTTAAGGCTCTTGCACAAGTTCTCCTAACTTTCCTTATATTCTAGTGCAGGTTAAGTATTGAGTACATTTACCAATACAGACTTAAAAGTAAAATAATCTATTAAGAAATAAACCATATCAGTAAAAGGCACAGTTAATTCAGACTGAGAGATGAATATGATGAAAAATAAATATATGCAAGTAACTGAAAGCCATTGAGGTGACCACTTCTGTCAGACAGATACAAATATGCCAAACATGGTGGAAGCCCCACATCCCCCTGTCCTTACTGCCGGCTGCACTGAGGAGCTGTGTCAAAACCAATAAGCATGAACATATTGTAGCGATTGCTCAAAATGGGAGAGTGCCTTGGACTAGAATTATAGCGAATGTATTGGGGAAGTGCCCAGAGTATCCAAGTAGCAGGGGTTTTTATTTGTTTGTTTTTCAATGTAAAAAAATGGTATTAATAATGAAAACATATAGCTCAGAGTCACAGAGACCCAAGTTCAAGTCCTACCTTTGAAACTTCTATGTTGTGAGAACAGGGGCAAGTTATTTATCTCTATAAGCACCAAATGCTATCATTAAAAAATAGAGCTAAAAATATTGACTTTGCAAAGTAGTTGTAAGGATTAAATGAAATTATGTACTCAGCACATTTTAAGGACAGACCACTACCACAGTGTCTGAAATGTAATAAACATTCAATATGTATTCGTTGGTAAACTCAAAGGCCACTGAATTAATAATTCATTAGGATATCACTTCAGGAGGAAGACATGATTTAATATGAATTTACTTACGATGGTAGCTGGCATTTAGTAGGTACTCAATAAATATTTGCTTCCTTTGACTTAAAGGATGATTAGAAATGTATCAGAATTTTTATCTACAACCCACATAATTAGCATCAGCTGGATTTTTGGGGGTCAAGTTGATTAAATCAAATAGTAATACCTGTTTAATTTGGAAACCCCACAGCTCATGTACAAAACTCAAGGAAAATTCTGGTATCTCTATTACCTATTGCTGAATATTTTGTAACAGAGCTGGCTTCATGAGCATGTGACCAACGCAGTGCTCAGAGCCTGGCTCTCAGAGGGGCTTTGTAGTTGCGATGGTTAAATTTCTTAATAATTTGATTTTTGAATTTGTGTTTTGTAAGTGAAGCCTGATGGCACAATGGAACATTCCCTAGGGCATCAGGGCTCTGGCTGATGCATGATACTGCCACCTGCCTTCTTTCCGCCTCCGTGGGACTGGGTTCTCTGTTGCCTGCTGCCTGCTGCCTGGCACCCTAGGTCTCAGACTGGCCTCCCTTGCCCAGCCTCTGCCCTGTGACTGCTGCCACCTTCTACCCAAGGCAGCATTTTGATTATGTGGGTGGGGAGGTCCATGTCCTTCCATCTCAATGCCACAGATGCTGCTTGATTTGCCCATATGTTTTGAAAGGTTTGGAGTCAGGCACGCACCTTGTAGTTTCTTGGTGGGGGGGCAAAGTGACAGCCCCTCCTGACCCTGGCTGGCAGTGCCACTGCACATTAGCAGGTGTGTCAGTGTATCTCTGGGGGAAAGTATGTTCTCAACTGGGACAAATTACCTTTGAAACCAAAATCAGTCGAAGGGAGAAATAAAGTGGGAGAAACATGTTTATTACCTACAAACAGTCATCCTTCTGCTCACCCATGTCTTTCACCACCCTGCTGCAAAAAGGGACCCCACCCAACCTCTCCAGTCCAGATATGCCCTCACTCCCTCATGTAATTACCTACTGATATGGAGATGGAATACTTCTCTCCACCCCTTGGAAACACCTATTGATAGGGAGATGCTCTAAAGCCAGGCAAGAGATTCTGGAAATAATTTCAGTTTTACTCACAGTCAGCATAGCTCACTCACCCACATCCATAAACAGGGTACTGAGCACGTTCTGATACAGAGGAAAGGTTTTCAATCTCTTAGTGGTCATATGCCTTCCCTGGGCTGCAGCAGTGGGCCCCTGGGAAGGACAGATTGACTTGCCTGCCCTCTAGCAGGTCCCTGCATTCACATTTTGCACTAGAACTCACAATTATGTAGCAGGTCCTGAATGTTAGACAAGAAATATTGCTGAGGCCAAAACTAGCCTTTTATAATGTGTTTTGTAATGTGACTAAGGCTGGTCTCATCAAACATACCTATCTGAACATCTAAGGCTTCTCTGAGTATGGAGTCTCTGTATTAGTCTGTGTTCTTACCATATTTACTTGGAAGTCCCAAGTTCAAAATGGCCTAATTAACACAAAGGATTACTTCCACTCCACCCTGCCCTGATTCTTAGTCTGATTATTTTGTAAGAATGCCATTATCATCTCATTCCACTTTACAATCTAAACCCTCAGAGTCACACTTGAAATTTCTCTCTCTCACCCCCATATGTGATATACATCTATTATGCCACATAGAATAAGGTTTCAAAATCTTGTGAATCTATCTAGCTCTATTTGTCCTCACTGTCATCTTAATACAAGCTCCCACAACTTGCCTCATGTAACAAATCCACTTCTTCCTGCCCTTTGCGTCTAGAGGGATCTATTTGCAAAGTAAATCTGATCGTATCACTCCCCTTACATTACATTATTAATGGCTTCTGATTTCTTCTAGGAAAAAAGAGGACATCCTTAACCTGGCCTGGAAGGCCGTGCATGATCTATCCCTGCCTACCCCGTCAGCTTTGTCACCCATCATGCTTCTTGTTAATCAACTCCAACTTTTCTTCAGATTTCAGTTTGCTTAGTGTTTCCTTGGGAAAGTGTGCTCTGATTTTTCTATTATACCATACATATGGCACATTGTAATATGCCTTGGTAATATCACATTTAAATTTTTAATTTATACTTGTGATTTTTTTGATTAATGTCTGCTTTTCCTTAACCAGACTATGGCCAGATATATTGCATCTCCAGGGATTCTCACAAGTGGAAGGTACATAATAGGTGTTTAATAAGTGTTGATTAAATGAATGAATGAATGTGCACTTACCATGTGTTTCTTCAATAAAAACAGTAGGACGAGTAATATACACTCTTGCCACAATCTAGTATGTGGGGTGACTAGAAGTCGTAGGTTAAGACTGTGCAGCTCGTGGAAAACCCTTTAATCTCTTTGGATCTTAGACGTTCTTAACCTCTAAATCGGTTGGGTAATAGCTTGCCAAAGCTACTTTCCTCTTAATAGGGGATTCTGTTTAAGGAACATCACTTTGGCTTTGCATGTATGTGTGTTTTGGAAGGATATATAAAACTGGGATTTTGTTTTGTAAATAAAGTCATCAATTGTTATTTTTCTTTACTTGATAGATTTAAATGTTTATGCCTCAGGATATGTTTTAGAGTGCAAACTGTTCAAGTATAGTAAGGATAGAGGAGGGTAGCATATGTGTGTCTATAAATGTATGTGAATTTAATATTTTATTCTACTGTTTTTTGCCTGTCTGTTTTGATAAGATCAAAATCTTTCCTAGAAAACATTCTGGTTTTTGTACTAACGCAATACTTGCATTTAACCTACCGTCCTAGCAGCCCAGAGCAACCAGTCCCACTGCTAAAACTGCATTGGACCCCCCGGCTTCACTCCAAACTGGTGTCTACATTTGATTCTCAGTTCCAGAACAGTCAGGATGTGGCCATGTCTCCTTTCCAGTCTCTTGAACTTTACGATCAAATTTGGTTATCCAATTTATCTGTCTTCACAAAATTGCAAGTATTTTGAAGGAGAAACATTTTTTCTTTAAAATTGTATTTCCTGGACTCTAACCTGTAGGCTCTCACATATTTGCTGTATGGATGATTGAATTAGACCTTGTAAATATCTAGGATATGATCACTTAGGACAACTTTTTTAGCAATGCCCTATCTAATTAAGCATACCCCAGGACATTTTAAGGAGAGGATTCCACTATACATGTCTTTCCTTTACTATACGTGGGTCAGACTTTGAAGACATTTTGCAAAACAGGGCATTTCTAGAACTAGACAGTGATTATGATCCTTTCCTACTTATTCAGTGGTATTTACATTGGGAATTTGGAGTTTTGGAGTCAGGCCACTCAAATTGAAGCCTCGGCAATGCCATCTTTTCTCTCTGGGTGTTTAAACTAAGTCAATTATCTTTAAATCTTCATCAGTAAAATGGACTTGGTAATAATAATGATTTTGCATAGTGGTTGTTAGAATCACATAAAATATTGCAAATGAAACCACTTTATAAAGAATAAAACACCTTCTTATGCTTATTATCACTCATCTTCACTTACTGATTTATGAGTTGTTTTATTCTAAAGACTAGACTGCAAATGTAACTTTTTGCAATATGATGAACACATTTCCATTATAAAAACTAATTACTTAATAATTTCCATAGATGTAATTCCTATAGGTTACTAAGGAGAATTCTGAATTTATGATTTTAAAATACTGAGTCTAAAAATATGGGTACATAAACTATCTGATGATGAAAACAAATCTATGTATTCCTCATGTTAAATTTTAAAAGATAATACTGCCTCATTTGATACTCAATGAATGACTGAGGTAGAATCCCATTTTATGGTTGAGAACACTGAGAAATCAATGAGAGCACTGAAAAGTTCAGTCTTTCAAGTTATTCCAATTTTTATAATATTTTCATAGGGATATTTTATCTGAAAGTAATTATCTCCATTAATTGGATTCCAGGAAGCATACTATATTTTGTCAATGGAGTTAAAATGCATACAACTGTTAGTACTATTTTTTATTATTTCAAAGATTTTTCAATTGGCTGGGTCAACCCAACAGAAATTTTTGAAGAAAAAAATCATTTTCTGCATTTAAACAGAATACTTTGCACAAAGAAAGTACTCCAGTGACAAAAGTCTCCCTTTTGATATCAATGTCTATTTTTTTTCTCTTGAGGATAAAAAATATCATCAGAGAATGTGATTTCTTTAGTGGTTTGAGCAAAGAGCCTTCTCACCATGAAAAGTTTGATACTCTCTGGAAATCGATGCATAATTAATAGTAACTGCAAGCTATTGATGTCTACAGGGTCTAGTATGTTAGAATAATAGATTTGGTCATGACAGCTTCTTTTAAATATTTCTCATCATATTGGGTAGCACAGATAATAAGCAGATCAGCTGTGTGTAATCATAAGACCTAACCAAAGTTTCTGTGTAGGATCTGGACTCAAAATTACTAGTGTTAAAGGACTGTGATAACTTAATTTTCTTTCATTCCAACCTGATTAATTAAAATAACTTTAGCCCACTGACTCATCATATGATTTTCCTAAACTATAATTATATTTTTAACAATTTTGACATACTAGTGTATATTCCAATAAGGTGATTATTACTGAAAAAGTACTAGAATTAAACTTTACCATGCATTTTGAAGTTCTGGGGGAATAAATTTATGAAACATTTCTGCCATCTTCTGATCATTTGGAAACTGATTGTAAACTTGCATCTTTGCAGGCATCTAAACATTTTTTTAACAAAGCTCAAAACCCACACTTTACACTTTAACCCCTTTGGGATACCAAAAAAAGGAATAAACATATGAGTAGACTCCATGTTCTTGTTATTTTGCTGTGCGTCAGTACTTGTGTATTCTCACTTTATTCAAGGGAAGGAAAAAAAGTGCTAAGATGCATCTAAAAATTACTATTTTCTAGGATTCATAAAGCAAACATCCTATTTAATTATTTCAATAATCCCAATAGGTATTAATATTCCAATTTTATATAGGAAGAAACTGAGTCTCAGCTTAGTGACTTGTACCAGGTCCTACAGGTTGAAAGTGAAATAAATGTTCAGTATTAAAACTTTGGTCTTTTGATGCAAAATCTCAGGCTTTTCCCTTCATATCATGGTTGCCAGGCTGACAGAGGTTGTTCCAGAATGAGAGCATGCTTGGACTCCATTTTAAAATTCCCTTAACTCTTCTAGCTGATTTCTTTTTACACTCTGCCACAGACACAGGCCACGATCAACAAAATTCCATGTTGAGGTGTCAAGTACAGGGACAAGACTTTGAAGGAAATTAATATCCTGACTGGGATAAGAACACACAGAGCAAATTTGTTAAAAATTACCCAGGCAGTTTAGATGAATGAATTCTTAGCAGGAGAACATGTAGTTACCAGATTATTTTCCATTATTAAATTAAGGCTTTGATGGATAGAGTGAACCACATGTTCCAAAAGAGTATGGTAAGTTAAAAGATAGCTCTGGGACATTATATCAAAAAAAACCCATGACATGTGTATTGATAAAAGTAATTCCAGCTGGACAAACAAAAAGCCTTTAAAATGTTGGTGCTTTGACCAACTTTATTTTTCACTCAACACAATATAACACATTTTGATAGTCAGGTAGCAGTCAGGGACCCAGGTATCTTCATGGTCCCACTCTTTTATAGATACTAGGAGCCCTCTCTATTCACAAAAAGGATAGGGAAAGAGAGTATAGCAAAAGCATCTTACTTCTTAATCAGTGTGCCTGCAAGTGATGCTCTTGCTTCAATTCATATCCTTTTGGCTAGAACGAATCACATGGCCCTGCCTAGATATAGGAGGTGATGGAACATGTAGTGTGACTGAGTAGCCACTTCTCTATAATAATTACCCCTTAGAGAAGAGCAAGAATTACTGGGTGTTGACTAGCTGCCTCTACCAAAGTATTGTCCTACTATCTTCTGTGAAATATTAATGTGTCTGCAGCAACTAGGAAAAAAAAAAACAAAATGCAAATAGTTCACTGCCAGAGCAAAGGAATAGATGGGATGAGGGTGAGGAAGAACAGGGTAAAGTACATCCATAAGGTATAGATAATAAATGTTGCTGGGATTCAGGGTGCTATTTGAGGAGGCATGAGGATATTTGAGCTTTGCCAAAGATGAAGAAAAAGATATAAAAGAGTGTGAGTACAGGATTAGGAAGGAAACAGACACTTAGGTAGTACACGCAATGATCAAGGAACTTGTCAAATATTTCACACATGACATCTCATTTAATCATCAAAACCATCATACAAAGTTGATATTACCATCTTTTTTTTAGAGGAAAAAGCCAAAAAAATAAAAATAAAAACTAAGAGAGTTTTAGACATTCGCCCAAGATGTGTAGCTGATAAATGAGAAAGGGAAGAACAAACTCCTCCTGTGTGTCCTCTGCTTTCAATTTTCTACTTCAACACTGCTTCACTTCTGACACCAGATGTGTGGGTTTTCCACAGAGCAAGTAATTCTGTGACAGCAGCTGGATGTCCTAAAGTTTAACTCAATTCTGACACTATCTACCTGGAAATAGTATCAGATCCCAAAGGTTAAGGGCTCTGTCCTACAAGACTATACCCCACCTCAACTTCAGATGCCAATCACACGTTCAGGTTGTCATCTGTGCTTCTGAAGAAGTGGCTTCAAATCAGAGGTTCCCTCAGTCCCCTACTTGGGTTCATTTGAATTGCTACAGTGGCTCACAGAACTCTGAAAACCTTTTACTTTCTAGATTACCTGTTCATTATAAAAGTATACAACTCAATAACAGTCAGATGAAGCACACATAGGGCTAGATATGTGGGAAAGAGCATGGAGCTTCAGTACCCTCTCTAGGGCTACTACCAGGGACTCCAAATAAGAAGCACTCAGAAACCATCCTTTTACGTTTTCATGGAAGCTTCATTACATAAGCATAATTGATTAAATTATTGGCCATTGGTAATTGAATTCAATTACCAGCTCTGCTCCTCCTCCCTCCCTGGATATGGGGGGAGGATCAAAAGTTTCAACCCTGTAATCACATGATTGGTTCCATTGACAACCAGCCCCCTTCCTTAGATGCTTTCCAAAACCTCATTACCATAAACTCAGCTGTCAGCTGAGGTTGAAACAGGTTTGTTATGAATATCTAAGGACACTTTTATGGTACTCATCACTTAGGAAATTCTAAGAGTTTTGGAACTTCTGTGCTAGAAACAGGACAAGACCAAATATATTTCTTATTACAATTCACAATATCTCACAGTGCCATACTCAAACTAAATTCTGTACAAACCCAAATCTTATATACCATGAATAAATAGAGATAAATTGAAATCTCTTCAAAGGCTGTGTTCCAGATACATTTGTACTTGATTAATTTTTCACTCCAATTTCAACAGTTATACAAACCTTAGCTACAGTGGGTGAGGTTTAGGGAGGAGGACTTGAGAAGATCTACTTGGGTAATATACCACACCATAAGTACCTTCTCTATGATAATAGTTTAAAATACACATGGTTGTGGAGTGGGCTGACAGAGAAAGCACTTAAGAAGAAGGAAAGTCCAACAGTACTACACACCAAAATCTCTGGCAGAAGCTTACTATACTCCATCTCATTGAATTCATGTTACCCTTGTTACTGCTGCTAATATCTTCTGTTTCATATACACAGAGACAGAGGCATAACAGTTATACAACTCCTAATGCTGTATACCCAGTGAAAGTCTGAACCTTAATTTTAATTTACATTTGTCTGATTTGAATGTTTACACCATGTTGCTTTAGTGTAAAGAAAAGACAGAGATGCACAAAAGGAGTGTCTGACTATGAAACTTTCGCATGAACAGTGAGAACATTGGAATACAGGAACAAGGATGTGTTATGTTTTATGTTTTATTTTTTTTCCTTTGGTTTTGGTTTCTTTCCAACTCTGTGGAAGTACACAGAGGACAAAGATATTTGCTAAGGAAAAATAGAGATATTACGGCTAAAATCTTCAAACCCCCAAAATAATTTTACAGCCTAAGATTTGAGACAGATTCTTAACTAAAGTATACTCTGCAGACATAAAAACAAAGTTATACCTTTAACGTTGGTTAAAACAAAATACTAATGATCAAATTCGAGAAAGTAAGTTGGATAAGGAGTTGAAGTTCTGGATTAATAGCAATCAGCATGAAAAACAGTTATGGATTTGGTTGACTAAGAATATTTAAAAAGCAATTGTAAATTTTGACTGCATTAAGAGAATCACAGTGTCCAAATGATGAGAGGCATTATCTCTGAGTCAGGAGCTTGCTTTCTCTTAATCACCATTGTATTCACCATGACACAGAACACTTCCTGGGAGATAGTTTAATTGCTCAAAAAAAATAGTAATTTGTTACATGAGTGAGAAACAAATGATACAAAACAATGATGCTATAAACAGATCATGTGACTTGTGGACCGCATGGAGTTTTCTTTTTTTTTTATTAAGGTACCATTGATATATACTCTTATGAAGCTTTCACAAGAAAAACAATGTGGTTATTACATTAACCCTTATTATCAAGTCCTCCCCATATGCCATTGCAGTCACTGTCCATCAGCGTAGCAAGACTCCACAGAGTCCCTATTTGTCTTCTCTGAGCTACACTGCCTTCCCCATGACCCCTGACACACATGTGCACCAATCAAGACACCCACAATCCCCTTCTCCCTCCCTCCTCACCCGCCCTCCCCCACCCCTCCCCTATGGTAACCACTAGTCCCTTCTTGGAGTCTGTGAGTCTGCTGCTATTTTTGTTCCTTCAGTTTTGCTTCGTGTTATACTCCACAAATGAGGGAAATCATTTGGTATTTGTCTTTCTCTGCCTGACTTATTTCACTGAGCATAATACCCTCTAGCTCCATCCATGTTGTTGCAAATGGTAGGATTTGTTTCTTTCTAGTGGCTGAATTGGCTGAATAGTATTCCATTGTGTATATGTGCCACCTCTTCTTTATCCATTCATCTACTGATGGTTACTTAGGTTGCTTCCATATCTTGGCTATTGTAAATAGTGCTGTGATAAACATAGGGATGCATATGTCTTTTTGTATTTGAGAAGTTGTTTTCTTTGGTAAATTCCTTGGAGTGGAGTTTCCAGGTCAAATGGTATTTCTATTTTTAGTTTTTTGAGGAACCTCCATATTGCTTTCCACAGTGGTTGAACTAGTTTACATTCCACCAGCAGTGTAGGAGGGTCCCCTTTCTCAACATCCTCACCAGCATTTGTTGTTCCTAGTCTTCTCTGTGTTGACCATCCTTACTGGTATGAGGTGATATCTCATTGTGTTTTTAATTTTCATTTCCCTGCTAATTAGTGATGTGGAGCATCTTTTCATGTGCCTGTTGGCCATCTGAATTTCTTCTTTGGAGAACTGTCTGTCATATCTTCTGCCCATTTTTTAATGGGGTTATTTGCTTTTTGGATGTTGAGGCATGTGAGTTCTTTATATATTTTGGATGTTAACCCCTTGTTGGATATTCTCCCATACTGTAGGATGCCTTTTTGTTCTGTTGATGGTGTCCTTTGCTGTACAGAAGCTTTTTAGCATGATGTAGTCCCATTTGTTCATTTTTGCTTTTGTTTCCCTTGCCTGAGGAAATGCATTCAGGAAAAAGTTCCTCATGTTTATAGTCAAGAGATTTTTTTCCTACGTTGTCTTCTAAGGGTTTTATGGTTTCAGGACTTACATTCAGGTCTCTTTGATCCATTTTGAGTTTACTTTTGTGTATGGGGTTAGACAGTAATCTAGTTTCATTCTCTTGCATGTAGCTCTCCAGTTTTGCCAACACGAGTTGTTGAAGAGGCTGTCATTTCTCCATGTATACATGGCTCCTTTATCATATATTAATTGGGCATATATGCTTGGGTTTATATCAGGGCTCTCTATTCTGTTCCATTGATCTATGGATCTGTTCTTGTGCCAGCACCAAATTGTCTTGATTACTGTGGCTTTGTAGTAGAGCTTGAAGTCGGGGAGTATAATTCCCCCTGCTTTATTCTTCCTTCCCATGGAGTTTTCTTTGCACTTTAATGGTCTAAGGCAAGAGAGGTGGGGTTTGTTCATTTATGTTACAAATATTTATTTTTGTTTCAATGATATATCAGGCACTCTGCTGGATAATGGAGATAACAATGATACCAAGACAGGGGCTGTTCCTCATAGAACCAATGTACTTATGGTTATACAGATGGAAAAGTGTAACTTCTGTTGTATTAGAAAGTTGAAGAGAGCTTTTTTGAGGTATAAATGTATAAATTTTAGTATGTGAGGGTACAGAAAATAGATATCTTGAGCAATTTGAAGTAATGCCATGTGGAGAGATACATCTAATCATTCTGTAGAGCTCCAAAGATCATAACTGGGTATAATGTATAGAAATTATAAGAAGACAACATTCTGCCTAATGTTAATGAGAGAAATAAAGAATTATTCCTCCCCAGATGAAAGTTTCTTGCTCCTGAAGTGATGAGTTCCTTTTTGCAAATAAATTTGGGAAAGGCAAATATTATTAATAACTATACAATTGTTATAAAATAGGTTTTAAAAATGTCTTGTGCCTTTCATTGACTGTTTGTAAGAATTTCAGTTTTAGTATAAGTAACTGTAGTAAAGAAGACACAGAAGCAGAGAAGGCAAGTTGATGGTAGAACAGAAAGAAGCTTGCCATCTAGATCTGTGAAAAAGAGAGAAATCACCTACAGTTTGCACCTTAATTCTTGTCTATTTGCTCATATTTGGAACAAGAGCATTGATGTCATGTTACATCAGTAAGATTTGTTCTACATACCACGTAGTTCCTCCTACCTAAGTGGGCACTGGCATAGATTGTCTGGGTGTAGCAAAAATATGTTTAACATTCCCTTCCACTGCAGACGGATTTAGGAAATACTCCTTGAAATATGGAGAGTTTTCTATGGTAAAATTGAGTTAAATGTGTCACTAAATGTTACCTGAAAGTTTTCCCTTACTTAAATCGTACAGATTCTCTCTGCTTCAAGAAAGGATTATCAAATTTATCAAATAAAAATACAGGACTCACAATTAAACTTGAGTGTAATATTTGGGACCACCTTACACTAAACAATTATTCTCTGTTTATCTGACTCTCATGTACATTTGAAGATCTTGCTGGCCTTGTTAAGCAATTCCTGAAGGGGCACCATCCTATAGAGCTCCTCTGAGGAGTTGTACGAAATGGAAGGTTTTTATAACTAGGAGGATGGGGCAAGAAGTTATTAGGTAAAGAAAAGAAAGGGTTAATTCAGGCTAGGACACCTTTTTGTGGGGAAAGGGACAGCAAGGTCTTTATCATGCAGGTCACCTCATCAGTGTTGATGAGGACATTTCACATTGACTGTTAAAAGTTCACATTCCCGGGATAGGTTGAAACTGTAATTAAGTCTGGTTTGCTGTCATGGGGGGCAAATGATTCCATTTTGTGCTTGTTGTTTCTTTTTTAAAATAATTGTTATTATATATTATACAATATTATATTATAATCTGGCAATATTTCACAGTGGGGCAGGCATCAGCAATTCTTGTTGACTTGAAAATATGAAAAGGTATTCATGTGAAATGTAGATACTTTCTCTGTCCCAGAATTGTTCTTGGTGTCAGAAATAAGGAAATGAATTTAGAACTGTCCTTTTCCTTATGGATATCAGAATCTAGGAGTAGGTTACAAACATGAGAACAAAACAAAAACCTAACATTACAGGTACTATGGCAGAGATCTGAATGGAATAGGTTGGAGGTAACCAAGTTGAAAGAGGGTGGAGTCCATCCTGCAGGTGAGGAGTATTCAGTGGAAGTTTTGTAACAGAGACAAAGTTTAAGTTGATTTTTGAAAAATAAATTGGTCTCTACCAGGAAGACAAGTTCTACTGTAATAATTATTATGTATAATTTTTCTAATGCCTACGTTATGCCACAAGTGCACAAAGTGTAGGAGTAAATAAAAAGCTTAATATTGAAAGCCGAGGCTTCTTTTAAACATATGATATGTATGCTTTTAAATGTATAGTATTTCTATAGCAAAAGTAAGGAATTAATTAAATGCTTAGACTCCAAGTAGAATCTGGGTGGTAACTTTAGAATGAAAAGCCAAACTCTTACTGGGTGAGTCAATAGTATATTAATTATCATTTTGAACCAGCTTGCTGTTGTCTATTTATTGATTTTCTCACAAAGTATTTCATTTAAATTTATTGGGATGGGGTCTCCTTGTAGCATGTAACAAGCTATTAAGAACAGTGCCAATGAATAAAATAATTACTCAAAAGCATGGCCACCAGCTGAGTCAGAGGCTTGTTTGGTTAATTGTGTGGAGAGCAGTGGCTATGACAAGATGCCTCTATTTAAACCTCTTTTAATCCTGTGCAGAAGTACCAAGAAAACTCATTTGCATATTATCAGTTTTGTGTTGGAACATAGACTTTGTGGTCAATCTAAAAGAAATATAATGCCGTAATATGAGTAGGCAATCAAAGGATCTTACAAAGGGAATTGAAGAAAAGTGGAAAAAGAGAAACTAACAATTGTGAAGAACCTGCTATGTGCTGGATTCTTTATATGTATATCATCTTATTTAACCGAAGTACAGTACTATAGGTGAAATATAACTGTATATATCTCTGTATTTAACAGTTGACATAATAGGCTCTGAGATGTTAAGCAACTAGAAAAGAAAAACTAGCGAAACACCAGGGTTGATACATAAACCAGGCTTATCTAGCACCAAAGTCCAAACATTTGTACTGTACCAAGTTGTAAATATGGGCAAATTTAAGTCAAGTATAAATAATAATAATAGTAATTATTATTATTATTATTATCATCATCATTATTCAGTGGTTTGAATTATTGGAAAACAAAATAGACTTCCCCACAAAAGTGGCAAGGTGAACTGTTTTGCCCCTAAAATTTCCAAAGCAATGCCTGCTCACTCATAGATAAAAAAGCAGATTTCTGCATTAAGAGCAAGTTTGGACTAAAAATCATTCCCATCTTTTGTAATTCATCCTTCTCCAACCTGTTACGTGTGGCTTGCTCTCTATCCCCCTGAGATTACTTCCTCATATTTAAAAATACCAAACACTTTCAAGAGTTTCTATCCTTTCTGGTATTGTTTCTTCTTAGAATGCCTTCTTGTTTTGTGAACTGCTTGTCCCTTAAGACCCAATCACCAGTTTTTGACTCCTTCTCCTAACAACTCTCCCTGCTGGTAGATTCAGAGGTTCTTTTGTCTTCACTCCCACTGTATTTTAAACCCGTTACTATTATAGTTCTTACTATGATTTATTAGAAATAGCATATGTGCTTTCACATCTAGGCTGTAGGCACTGAGCTCCTTGGAGATCAAGACTAAATCATTAGTCAGAGACAAGATGAAAGAGATCACAGCCTGTTTTGGTTTGCCAGGACTGCTTTCATAGATTCCAAGGACATAAACAACCCCATTCCCTAGAGCCAGTGTCTCCATTCACTTTTGTAGTATATATTCCCTATTCCTATCTCTGGAAATGTGCTTATGCTTTTCCACTTCTCAGAATAATTTACATCAAAAATGGCAAGTGGGTGTCATATATAATATTAAAATGCTTGGTTGTAACTGTGTGAGTTCTACAGTAAGAATGTTGACTCTGTATATGTCCAGGAACACTGAGATGTATCGAAAAGCATCTGCATGGGTAAGGAAAAGGCAGGGTGGTAACATATATGTCAATATTGATAATCTCCATATTGTATTCTGCATTTTCTTCACCCAAGGACTTCCCATGACTAAAAAGCCCCAAATTTTATTTTATTACCCTGAATCCCAGTATATTTAGTTTCTATCCCACAGGCTAATAGATTATTTTATTTTTATCTGTATCTTTATTCCCCCATTCTGTGTATTCCTTGGGGAGGAGGAGGAGCAGCAAAGTATAAAACACTTTTTGTCCTCTATCTTTATGACATACCACTGATCACACAGTGGAAAATACAGCATTTAGTTTTTATTAATTCCACCAAGGTTTTGATTGTTCCTTGGACTATACCCCTGGTTACATTCTCCTAAAGGACTATCGGTAAGCCAAATCTCCTCTTTATTCCTGGACATTTCCAGGAAATGTAAACCAATAAAGATGCATGAATAAGAAGCAACTCTGAAGATAATTTAATTCAGGAAAAAAATTTTGAGCATATGCTATGAATTTGCTTATGTATTATTAGGATTACAGTGGCTTAAGCAAAAAACAAACAACAAAACCATATATTTAATCTTTCACAGCATAAAATAGTACTTTGTATATGCAGTCCAAAATTATATAACAGCCCTGTTTGAAGAAGAAACCACAGCTACATCTAGCTTACTACTCAACTGCAGGCTTTTTTCATGGGCTAAAATGACTGCTGGGTCTCCAGCCATCACATTCATGTTCCAGACAGCAGTATTATGAAAGGGGTGAAGAATAAGAGATGAAAAGCACATGGAGATGTATTTTAAGGAACTTCTTGGGACAATTTTTCTAACCTACTGGATAGAACTTAATCACACAGGCTTACTTCACAATGGAGACTAGGAAATACAGTTTTGTCTGACTAACTTTCTGCTCTGCTGAAAATAAGTTTTTTATTGTTGTGGAAGAAAAAGAGAACAGACACTGAAGAACAATTAGTAATTGCTTCCATAGAAACTGTTTTTTGTTCTTGTTTTCTGAGCTTTATGGAGATGAACCACATCAAAACTTTATCCTGGAAAATATTTTAGTCTCTTGGAAAAAAATGAGTCATTAAACAGTTATGGAAGGGCAAGCCTAGAGTACTGAAGTTAATAAATCCTGGCCCACTGGAATAATGGAATAGCAAGGCATAGGAGATAAGCAAGCAAGCATATGATTACAATGTTGTATAGACTGTATAATAATAAGATCCATGTAAAGTACAGTGGTACTCCAGTGACAGCTTTTGGTGGTAAATTGGGGGAGGCAAAAGGGAGACTGATTTATTAAACATGGATACATTCAGTTTAGTTGCACTACAAAAAAATATAAGTAGGACTTGGAGATTCAAAAGAGAAAGAAATCACATTTAGCTGAATAAGAGAAAAAAACGTTTATTGTAGTACATAGCCTTTTAGATGGACATTGAAAATGGTAAAGGTACTTAAAGCTAAATATGGAATTGGCATTGAGGTTAAGGTAAATTTGTGAGCAGGCAAGGAGGTGATAAAGCACACAGGTAGTATTCCAAGAAAAAAAAATGCTTATTAGCCTTTTCTGAGTTAGAGCAATTTTTTCTATCACTAAAGACTCTTGGTTGTCAGCAACAGAAATTCAATCTGAGCTGATTTAAGTATAAAGAAGCTCAGATAAAGGATCATATTTCTTAATTCACTCCAGACATGTATATTTATATTGAGAATTTAATGTATACACAATACAGTGCCAGGATCTCGGATCATGGGCAGTGACTAAGATAAATGTAATTTCATAACTACCAGAGATTAATTCTAATTTAATCATTATAATGGTATCATTAGAAATAATTCACTAACCCTGTTTTAGAGATGAAGAAACTGAGCGGGAGTTTGTATAACTTACCAGAAAATTAACAGGTAGTAAGTGGCAGAATCCAAATATGAACCCAATTTCCATTTCTCTGAAGTTTAGGACACCATATGATACTGGAGACAGATATTACCTAAGCCTTGGGTTAACTTTGGAGCAGTTGTTCTTTCTCTTTGCATGAGAGAAATCTTTGATTTCCTTAGAAATTTATATATACTCAGTGCATAATCAGGTCTACTTCTGATGTCTTAGATTATCACATGCAAATTCCAGTGTAGGATATATAATAAACATATAGCAAAAATTGCAAGCTAGTATGGAAGTAAAAAAATAATAATAAAGCCAAGCAGATACTGTATGCTCAGCATTGAACTGTAACTTTGACATATATTCCTTCACAATATTCTCAAAATATCCTGAGAGTTTAAGTTTTATTGTCCACTAAGGACTTAATAAAAAACTATCATCTTCCCATCTCAAGGCCTTCACCCTACTCATTCCCTGGTGTGATGAATAGAAGCTAGGATGAAAGTTCAAATTAATCTGATTGAAAAGAATATTATCTTTATTTTTATAATTTTAATATTTGAATGCCATACTACAAAGGAACTGAGAAGGCCCTCCAAATTCTTTATACACAAGGTAGTCAAAGAGGATTTATTTAAATCATTATTACAATCCCTAATATTGCTTGTCTATTGCTGTCTCTGAAAATTTTCCTCTGGTGATGAAGCTACGATATGTCCATAAAAGATAAAGCTTAAGTAGAATACTGCATTCATTCCTCCAGATAATTCTGGGCTAGAAAGTGCCTGATTACTTGCTAAGTTCAGGGAATACAGAGATAAAAATAATTTTAGTGCATGCCCTAAAAAAACTGATGTTCTGATGGAGGCCAGAGAAGTCATGTTGATTTGGGAGTGGGCCTCTGACCTTGGGATGGGGTCAGAGACTACCCTGAGAAGGTGGTCTTAAGAAGATTTCTTGGGGAGAGTACAAGGAAAACCATGTCTTCCTCCACGGTTCTGGCAGTAAATAGTTTATGACCTGAAACATAAGATTTTATTACAGTTATCTTTAAAAGCACACTTTGTTCAAATGTGGTTTGGGGAAGAAAATTGCCAAGTCTGGTCCTGAACTCAGGATTCATCTGAGGCTGTGAATCATCCCTAGATCACACATGGTGCAGAACCACACTTCCATTTATTTCCTTGACATTTTCCCTCCAAAAGGGAGGAACAAGCTAGTTTTTCCTTATCTTCTTGAAAATATGAAATGCATCAGCCAATTATGTCCTTCAGCCCTTCATCTACACGAAAGACAAGACTAGCCTACAAATTCCCCCAGAGAAATGCCAGTATGTGCTCTCTATTTCATCTACTTTTTGTTTAATGTCCTCATTGAAGGATAAAGTAATGTTTGATTGTCATGGAAAAACATTAGATCCAATTTATTCTTATACAAACTATAAAGATACTATTCACCATCTTTAGAAGTTAAGTTTCCTTTTTATCTTCTTTTTCCTTATTTTTACCTTTTGATTGTTATTTCAGTTTTCTTTTCTATTAATCATGAATCCAGTAAATTTTCTACAGTTCTGAGACAGTATAAATTGCAGCCATGGAGCAAAAATATTCTTTAAAAATAATTGTGCATTATAACTGCCTCAGGAAGTACTTTATTATTGAGTCCTCACAAATACATTTTCCAAATGAAAAGATAAAAAATTATAAAGGTAAGGTAACATACCAAAAGTACATGCCTATAACACACAGAACTATAGGTCTCAGATCTATAACTCTGAAGCCCACAGTTTTCTTCACCTTCTTGCTTTTCATTGGGTCTTAAAAATGTTCAGTAGTCAAGTAACTGGAGAAACCCTAAAAAGTTTTTTCTCTCTTGTCTTCAAAATACAAACTAGTAAATATTATATTTTATAATTTGCAATGCACTTTTCATAGCCATTGCCTCATTGAAACCTCCCTACAATTTATATGTGTTAATTGCTGTTATAGAAGAAGAAACAGAGGCTCAGATGTAAATGAAATGAAAGACTACCCCCAAAAATGTTAAACCCAGTAAGTTACAGAGCTAGCACTTGAAAGGGAATTAAGACTTAAAACTTCATATTCATCTCTTTCACTAAGGTGGCTTGCTGTGAAGCTGGATTTACTGGGTTCTGCAAGGCATATGATTTCAGCATTTGCTAAATCAGGTTTTAAGTTATGATGGGAAACACTGAGAAAGCTATGGTAAGAACAAGACTGGGTAGGTCTTAAATGGTTGATTTTCTCACCTTTTCTACCAATCAAGAGTGTACACATGTGCACACACACACACACACACACACACACACACTTTCTGAGTATTCTAAATGTTCTCTGAGAAAGGGATTAGAAACCAAAGAGTAGCCAGGTATCTCACAGCACTAAAACTTTCAATCTCAAAAAAGTAACCACTGGTTTTGTCAATGTTTTAAACATTCATATTTTTAGAGAATGAAAGGTCTTAGAAAGACTTATTTGCAAATAAAGTGTTTCTAAAATCCCAAATGATTCCATAATTTATAATAAAATTATACTTACATAATAATCACTAATTCATCTATTTAAGGATAGATGTTTATACGATGAAGTTTATAATAATATCTTCTATTAATTTAATTAAATACCTATTAATTAATATTAGCAAGATGGACTTTTTCATCATTAGGGCTTTGCAGATATATGATGAGAATAAATGGATTTAAAACAGGTGATATGGAATCTTTCACATATGCAATGATCATAAGTAAGGTTAGTAAGTTTTTCTACTTGAATGAATTCCACCCATTTTCATGAGAGTAGATGGAAAAACATATAAATTTCATTCTCACAAACATTTATCAAGCATCATGGTATCAATAACATTGTGCTATGCTGTAATTTCAAAAATAAATACCTAATAATGCATTCCCTCTGCTTGCTTCAGGCAGCATAAAATATAGTGAGAGATTAAAAAGGCTCATGAACAAATACATTATATAATTATATAACATTAGAGCTACTTTTCAGAGGCATCAATAATGTTTACCTTTTAGTGTCTAAATTGAAGCTTCGAAATATTCTTGTCGATGAAATGTTGAATAGGGGTTCTAGAATAAAATGACATTACATAGTCAAATAGGTCTGTGTTCCAACAGTAAGTCAGTAACTGAATTACCTCCCTAAGACTCAGTTTTCTCTCTGTAAAGTAGATTACAGCTGACTTTGAGAGTCTGTGGCATGGATTTGGCCTGTTATATGGAGTCAACTTTAGTACCTTGTGGGGCCCTCACACTGTAATCATCATCATTATTGCTAATGTTAACTCACTTTTGCTATTGATGATGTTGCTTTTGTTCTTAATGTCATTATTAGTATTATGCCTGGCTGAGGATGCATTTGCACAAAGTGCTCAAAGCAACATTTTGCAGCTTTATAAGTTTAGCTTGTGGTGCTTTGTGTTGACCTTTCCAACTGACTATTGGAACCAAGCACCACTACAATGATGGAAGAAGAACATTATTTTCATTTTTATATATCCATTTATCAAGTACTTATTTACCATGTGCTAGATATTGCCTGTCCTATGGTAAGAGATCCATTTCCTGCCATTAAGGACTTTTTAATCTAATTGGAGATAATAATATTAATCAGATAATTCCACAAACACATGTCAAATTTCAAAGGTGATAAGTGCTTCCAAGGAGTGGGGTAAATGGTGAATTAGAGCTCATAGGAAATTTTGTGGTCAGGAAAATCAGTGTTCAGTGGAGCACCAGTGGCTATTCAGAGAGTAAAATCCGTCATGGCATAAATGTCATGGATCTGCTTCCAAGTCCTACCAGCAGTGCATCTCTAACCAACTGGCTTCCCTAAGCAAATTGATGAATCTGGATCCATCTCGCAGTAAAATGCATCTATTCTCTTAGGAAAATAATATGGTAGTAGTTGTCAAAATTTGAACAGAGAACATGATGAAATTAGAACCATGTAAACATGCTCTAAATGTATGACTGTCCAAATTCATAGCCAAGTCATCCACAAATTAGCATAAGAATAAATGTGCTAAGATTGATGTTAGCTATTCATGAAACAGTTATATGAAATATGATGGGATTAGTTTATACAGTTGATTTCTCATTGCTTTCCTGTTCGCATTAGAAAAAAATCATCTATGTCTAACCTTACAGTGAATGATCATATAGTCTCAACCAACAATTATTAAGTACCCACTATGGGGTAGACATTATGAAAAGCTCTGAAGAAACTTAATAACAAAGGTATAAGTAAAATAATCTTCAGGGTACTCCCAGTCAGTTATAGACAGACATGCAAGTAAATAACTACAAGACATGGTGAAATATTTTAACATAAGAAAGTACAAAGTACAGTGACAGCAAAAATTTGTGATTATCAAATTTCCCTGGGGGAAGAAACAATGTTTTTAAAAAATGAGACACTGTTTTGAGGTCATAGAGAATGAATATATGCCTAATACACAGTGTAGGCATGTCAATTTTAGAAAAAAGAAACTCTTTACAAAGTCACCAAGGTGCAAAATATCATTGCTTATTTGGGGGAATATAAAAAAATCATCATTACTGGATCAAAAAATTTTATGATAGAAATAGCAGCAATTAAGTTTGAGAAGTAAGAAGATAATATGTCTAGATGTTATTAGGGGAAAAGAAGCAAATCATAATATCTATAATATACATATAGATATGTATGTAGATATACTTTTTAGTAATATGTTTCAATATTTTATGTTGTATGAAGTCAACTCTAGTACCTTGTGGACTATACAAAATATGTTTATATATACAAAATTTATACAAAAATATGTTTATATCTCTGTATTCTCTGGCAAGAATAAGTATCATTAATTAAACTGTAGGCAAAGAGATGAGGATTTGTGGACTTAGTTTTTCTACTATTTTCTATAGTATTATTTTTAGGAAACTAAGTAAATTTTTAGACAAGGGGATACATTTTGGAAAGCATAATATTCAATGTATGTTCACAGGAGTTTGCATCAGTTAGATTTAGCTTTATGCAGGAATCCCGAAGATGGATTTGGGATTTTTTTCCCCTGGACTCAGAAACCACTACCTCAGGCCTGGTGGATTAATTTAGAAGAGTTCAACTAGAGTGTGCAAGTTTCATATGAAAACATTTGAACTGATCTAAAACAGAGGTTTTGAGGGATGAGGTGAATTGAAGTGAATTGACAACAACATTACTCTTCTGACCTTCAGGCATTTCCACAGTCATTTTCCTGGCAAGTGTGCCCCATACGACATCTTCTTTGCTAGTCTCTGATATGGGTTTCCCTGGATTCCAGTGCTTCATCCCTGTCCATTTTGGTGATAGCAGTGGAGAGAAAAAAGGACACATTTGTGTCCCTTTACTCATACAGCTTCTGTTGTACAAAGTTTTCATTGGCAGTGTCAAAACTTAATGGTAGATCATGCCATCCAGAGCCCTGGAATCAATCCTCAATTGATATAAGCCATACATCCTGGAATAGCTGGATGAGCAAATTGGAATCATAGGAGACTGGGGCAACAGTGATGACATCAGCCTCTAGTTATCGAACATGTTGTGTATGCTAGGAACATAACCTGTGGGATGGCTGATTCTCTAGCAATGAAGAACAATTGGCATTAATTTCTCCTTATAGTGACCAAGACTAAGATAGAGACTTCAAGGTCATCAATGGGTCCAAAGTACACACGAGGCTATAGTAGAATCCAGGTAAGAGCTAAAACCCGTTTTAATTATTGAAATTATCATATTGATATTAATAATAATACAAAGAAAATAAAATACCAAACACATTTTTTCCCTTTTTTTATTAAGGTGTCATTGACATACAATCTTATGAAGGTTTCAAATGAGCAACACTGTGAATACTACGTCCAACCATATTATTGAGTCTACCCTCCACACCCAACCGCAGTCACTGTCCATGAGCATAACAAGATGCCACAGAGTCAATACTTGCCTTCCCTGTGCTACACTGTCTTTCCCATGATGCCCCCCACACCATGTGTACTAATCATAATACCCCTCAATCCCCTTCTCCCTCCCTCCGACTAGCCCTCTCCCTCCCCTCCCTTTTGTAACTATAGTCCTTTCTTGGAGTCTGTGAGTCTGCTGCTGTTTTGTTTCTTCAATTTTGCTTTGTGGTTATACTCCACAAATGACTGAAATCATTTGGTACTTGTCTTTCTCTGCCTGGCTTATTTCATGCAGCATAATACCCTCTAGCTCCATTCATGTTGTTGCAAATGGTAGGATTTGTTTTCTTATGGCTGAATAATATTCCACTGTGTGTATGTACCACCTCTTCTTTATCCATTCATATACTGATGGACACTTAGCTTGCTTCCATATATTGGCTATTGTAAATAGTGCTGCAATAAACAGAGGGGTGTATATGTCTTTTTGAATCTGGGATCTTGTTTTCTTTGAGTAAATTCCTAGGAGTTCCTGGGTCAAACGGTGTTTCTATTTTTAGTTTTTTGAGGAACCTCCATATTGCTTTCCACATTGGTTGAATTAAGTTACATTCCCACCAGCAGTGTAGGAGGGCTCCCCTTTCTCCACATCCTCACCAGCATTTATTGTTCCTTATTTTTTGGATGGTGGTCCTCCTGACTGGTGTGAGGTGATATCTCATTGTAGTTTTAATTTGCATTTCTCTGATAATTAGTGATGTGGAACATCTTTTCATGTGCCTGTTGGCCATCTGAATTTCTTCTTTGGAGAAGTATCTGCTCATGTCCTCCACCATTTTTTAATTGGCTTATTTGCTTTTAGGATGTTGAGGCCTGTGAGCTCTTTATGTATTTTGGATGTTAACCCCTTGTTGGATATGTCATTTACAAACGTATTCTCCCATAATGTGGGATGCCTTTTTGTTCTACTGATGGTGTCCTTTTCTGTACAGAAGATTTTTAGTTTGATGTAGCCCCATTTGTTCATTCTTGCCTTTATTACCCTTGCGCAAGGAGATGTGTTCAGGAAAATGTTGCTCATGCTCATATTCAAGAGATTTTTGCCTATGTTTTATTCGAAGAGCTTTATGGTTTTGTGACTTACATTCAGGTCTTTGATCCATTTCGAGTGTACGTTTGTGTATGGAATTAGACAATAATCCAGTTTCATTCTCTTATATGTAGGTGTCCAGTTTTGCAAGTACCAGTTGCTGAAGAGGCTGTCATTTACCCATTATATATACATGGCTCCTTTATCGTATATTAATTGGCTATATAAGCTTGTGTTTATATCTGGGCTCTCTGTCCTGTTCCACTGATCTATGGGTCTGTTCTTGTGCCAGTACCAAAGTGTCTTGATTACTGTGGCTTTGTGGTAGAGCTTGAAGTTGGAGAGTGTAATCCCCCAGCTTTATTCTTCCTTCTCAGGATTGCTTTGGTTATTCGGGGTCTTTTGTAGTTCCATATAAACTTTAGAACTATATGTTTTAGTTCGTTGAGGAATGCTGTTGGTATGTGATAGGGATTGCATTGAATCTGTAGATTGTTTTAGGCATGATGGCCATTTTGGCAATATTAATTCTTCCTATCCATGAGCACGGGGTGTATTTCAATTTATTGGTGTCTTCTTTAATTTCTTTCATGAGTGTCTTGTAGTGTTCAGTGTATAGGTCTTTCACCTCTTTGGTTAGGTTTATTCCTAGCTATTTTATTCTTTTTGATGCAGTTCTAAATGGAGTTGTTTTCCTGATTTCTCTTTCTGCTAATTTATCATTAGTATATAGGAATACCATAGATTTCTGTGTGTTAATTTTGTATCCTGCAACTTTGCTGAATGGAGTTATTAGTTCTAGTGGTTTTGGGGTGGATTCTTTAGGGTTTTATATACAATATCATGTCATCTGCAAACAGTGACGGTTCAAATTCTTCCTTACCAATCTACATGCCTTTTATTTCTTTGTGTTGTCTGATTGCCATGCTAGGACCTCCAGTACTATGTTGAATAAAAGTGTGGAGAATAGGCATGGCATCCTTGTCTTGTTCCCAATCTTAGTTGAAAAGCTTTCATCATTTTGCTGTTAAGTATGATGTTAGCTGTGGGTTTGTCATATATAGCCTTTATTCTGTTGAGGTACTTGCCCTCCATACCAGTTTGTTGAGAGTTTTTGTCGTGAATGGAAAAATTGATTTTTGTCAAATGCTTTTTCAGCATCTGTGGAGATGATCATGTGATTTTTACCCTCTTTTTTGCATTAATGTGGTATATGATGTCGATGGATTTTCAAATATTGTACTATCCTTGCATCCCTGGAATAAATCCTACTTGATCATGATGGATTATATTTTTGAATTCAGTTTGTTACTATTTTGTTGAATATTTTTGCATCTATGTTCATCAGGGATATTGGTCTGTAATTTTCTTTTTTTTGTGGTGTCTTTCCCAGTTTTGGTATTAAGTGATGCTTGCCTTATAGAATGAGTTTGCAAGTATTCCTTCCTCTTCCACTTTCTGGAAAACTTTAAAGAGGATAGGTATTACATCTTCAGTAAATGTTTGATAAAAATCAGTGTTGATGCCATCTGGTTTAGGGGTTGTTCTTAGGTAGTTTTTGATTACCAGCGCAATTTTATTGCTGGTATTGTTCTGTTCAGATTTTCTGTTTCTCCCTGGGTCAGTCTTGGAAAGTTGTGTTTTTCTATAAAGTCCATTTCTTTTAGGCTATCTAATTTTTTAGTATATATTTTTTGTAGTATTATTTAATAATTCTTTGTATTTCTGTTGTGTCTGTAGTGATATTTCCTTTCTCATTTCTGATTCTTTTTATGTGTGTAGACTCTCTTTTTTTCTTGGTAAGTCTGGCTAGGGGTTTATTTTGTTTATTTTCTCAATGAACCATCTGGTTTTGTTGATTCTTTCAATTTTACTCTTCTCCGTTTTACTTATTTCTGCTCTGATCTTTATTACGTCCTTCCTTCTACTGACTTTGGGCCTCGTTTGTTCTTCTTTTTCTAGTTTTATTAATTGTGAGTTTAGACTGTTCATTTCAGATTGTTCTTTCCTGAATTAAGCCTGTATTGCTATATATTTCCCTCTTAGCACGGCCTTCATTGCATCCCACAGTTTTGCAGTGTTGAGTTATATTTTTTCAATTGTCTCCATATATTGCTTGACCTCTGTTTTTATTTGGTCATTGATCAATTGATTATTTAGGAGCATGTTAAGCCTCAATGTGTTTGTGGGCTTTTTCGTTTTCTTTGCATAATTTATTTCTAGTTTCATACCTTTGTGGTCTGAGAAGCTTGTTGGTAAGATCCTTCGTAATTTACTGAGGCTCTTTTGGTGGTCTAGTATGTGATCTAATCTTGAAAATGTTCTGTGTACACTTGAGAAGAATGTGTATCCTGCTGCTTTTGGGTGAAGTGTTCTGTAGATGTCTGTTAGGTCCATCTGTTCTAATGTGTTGTTCAGTACCTCTGTCTCCTTACTTATTTTCTGTCTGGTTTATCTGTCCTTTGGAGTGAATGGTATGTTGAAGTCTCCTAAAATGAATGCATTTCATTCTATTTCCCCCTTTAGTTCTGTTAGTATTTGTTTCCCTATGTAGGTGCTCTTTTGTTGGGTGCATAGATATTTATAATGGTTATATACTCTTGTTGGACTGACCCCTTTATCATTATGTAATGTCCTTCTTTGTCTCTTGTTACTTTCTTTGTTTTGAAGTCTATTTTGTCTGATACAAGTATTGCAACTTCTGCCATTTTCTCCTATCATGTGCATGAAGTACCTTTTTCCATCCCTTCACTTTTAGTCTGTGTATGTCTTTGGGTTTGAAGTGAGTCTTTTGTAGGCAGTGTATAGATGGTTCTTGCTTTTTCATCCATTCTTTAACTCTATGTCTTTTGATTGGTGCATTCAGTCCATTTACATCTATGGTGATTATTGATAGATACGTACTTATTGCCATTGCAGGCTTTGGATTCGTGGTTACCAAAGTTTCAAGGGCAGCTTCTTTACTGTCTAAGAGTCTATCTTAACTCACTTATTACACTGTTACAAACACACTCTATAAAGGTTGTTTTTTCTCCCTTCTTTTTCTTCCTCCTTCACTCTTTTCATATTGGTATTATATTCTTTACTCATTGTGTATCCTTTCACTTACTTTTTGGGTAGTTGATTTAATTTTTCATTTGTTTAGTAATTAATTGGTCTTCTTCCTGTGCTGTGGTTTTATTTTCTCTGGTGAGAGCTATTTGGCCTTAGGAGCACTTCCATCTATAGCATTCCCTCCAAAATACACTATAGAGACTGTTGGTAGGAGATGGATTCTCTCAACTTTTGCTTATCTGGAAATTATTTAATCCCTCCTTCAAATTTAAATGATAATATTACCTGGTAGAGTATTTTCGGTTCGAGGCCCTTCTGTTTCATTGCATTAAATATATCATGTCACTCCCTTCTGGCCTGTAAGGTTTCTGCTGAGAAGTCTGATGAAAGCCTGATGGGCTTTCCTTTGTATGTGATCTTATTTCTCTCTCTGTCTGCTTTTAATACTCTGTCCTTGTCCTTGAACCTTACCATTTTAATTATTATATGTCTTTGTGTTGTCTTCCTTGGGTCCCTTGTGTTGGGAGATCTGTGCACCTCCATGGCCTGAGAGACTATTTCGTTCCCCAGACTGGGGAAGTTTTCAGCAATTATTTCTTCTCAGTGACTTTCTACTCCCTTTTTCTCTTTCTTCTTCTTCTTGTACCCCTTTAATGCAAATATTATTCCTTTTGCATTGGTTGCACAGTTGTCTTAATGTTCTTTCATTCCTAGAGATCCTTTTTTCTCTCTCTGCCTAACATTCTTTGTATTCCTGTTTTCTAATTTCTATTTCATTTACTGTCTCCTCTACCTCATCTAATCTGCCTTTAAATCCCTCCATTGTATGTTTTATTTCGGATACTGTATTTTTCAAAGTTTCTCCCTCTTTCTTTCTTGAAGTCCTTCCTGTGGTCTTGACTATTTTTCTGTAGCTCTGTGAGCATGTTTATGATTTTTATGCTGAAATATTTATCAGGAAGATTGATGATTTCAGTTTAACTTAGCCCTCTTTTGTCCTCTTTCTGATGTTTGTGAGATTTTAGTTTGTACGAGATTCTTTTGCTATTTCATATTTGTAATAATTACTATGGAATAATAACTTTGTGTAGGAGGCACCCTCTAGTGCCCAGTAGCTTTACTCTGTGGAGCTGCTGAGCATCTGGAGTGATGGCAGGCATTGCAGGAGAGTGGCACTGGTGTCTGCACAGAGGAAGTAACTCTTTCCGCTTCCCGACTGCAGTGCCTGCCTCCACTGCCACGGCCAGTGAGTTGAGCATGCAGGGAGAAGCCTCTGCATTACACCCCTGTAGCTGCCTGGCTGGCCTGGTGCAATGTTATGGGCAGCAGGTTTGGTAACTGATGATGACCAGTAGAAAGGTAATGGCGGTCCTGTTTGTGCATCAACAGCCAGGGGGATGGAGTGCCTAAACCTCCTGAAAGTTCCCAACCTGCTTGGCTGAGTGTGCTGGGACGATTTTGTTCCCCTGTTCTTTCTCCTTAGCAGCAAGCTCTGTGTAATCCTTGCCCCTACAGCAGATGTCTCGCTGTTGGGAAGCCTTTCAAAGTGCCCTCTTTTCTTTTGTCCCGGAGCAGCCAGTTGTGGTTACCTGTTCTCCACAGTGGCTGGAATCTCAGTCTTTCTGAGTATTCCACCTTTCTGCTTTCCAACCTCATTAATCTCTAGAGCACCATGTAACGTAGGTTTGTGCTGCCGGAGCAGACCTCCAGGGCTGGTTGTCCAGAAGTCCTAGGCTTCTACCCACTCCCTGATCCATTTCTCTTTTCTCTAGCCAGTGAGCTGGGGTTAGGGGAGGGCTTGGGTCCCACCGGATCGCAGCTTTGCTACTTTACCCTTTTTTGTGAGGTCTTCTCTTTTCTCCTGATGTAAGCAGTCTGTCACAGTCTTTTTTCTGGCTGCTCTTTCAGGATTAATTGTACTGGCTCTTATTTTCATATTATATGTGGGGAAGAGGTTTCTGCCTCACTTTTCATGCTACCATCTTTAAGACCCTGGACACTTTTTAAAAATTTAGATACTCTACTAACCCTCTAAACAAATTATCCCTTTTACAAAAATCATATTAAGGTTTATACTGTTATCATTATCTTCATTTTACAGAAGAGAAACTGAAAGTCCTATAGGCTTAACTCACATAACCAAGCTCTCAGAAGTAGTGAATAACTGTGGGCATATTCAAACCCACAGAGTCTGATTCCAGACCTCACATCCTTAACCAAGAGTCTTTATTCTTTTCTCCAGATGGAATGCAAACCTTTATGTTGTACATAAAATAAACATTTTAATACTTAAATTCTCTTCCTTTTCTATTTTTTATTAAGAGATTCTATAAAGGATGGTGGTGAGAGTTGAAGGGACTCAGTCACATTCAAAATAATTGTTAACTGACAAACCAAAACTAGAAGCCAAGTGCCCTGACACCCAGTCTAGAACTTTAATCTGGTTCTATATCAGTGGTACAGAAGAAAAGCAGAGACTATTCAGTGAATGGAATTTACTTGATCTAATTTTTTTCAAGCTTGTGGAACTGTGGCTTCCCTTATTTATATGTAGCTCAAAGAGACAAAGAATACAAATAACTTCAAAATACTTTGCTGCTATGTGTATGAAACATCATTTTCTCATCCTCTATTCTGTATTCCATATATATTTTAAGAATAATTGTAGCCTGAACTTAGACAATTTCTCTTTTTTCCATCTTTGTGCTAACTTTTTTGTGCTTTGTGCTATCTCTTTTTTCTAACTGCCTATTCAATGCCCCTTCATTTTTTTTTTTAAATGAGTGACAATTTGTCATATCTGTTTGGGCCTGTAAGGCTATGGTGAGGATTATTTAATCACTACATTAGTGTGAAAGATGGCTTAGACAACCTTTAATTTGTACCAATTAGGCACCATCACAGTCTGCTCCAATTGGACAGAGTTTCTATGTGAGCTGAAAATTATGATATATTTGGTTGGAATCTTATGCATCCAGTAGCTAAGGGAAATAAACATGTATTTATTGAACAGCTATTTTATGCTAGGGTTGGGCATACAATAGGAACTCACTGTTCAAATTTTGCTTGCACTGTTGTGCTGGTTGTAGCCACATAATTAAGCTTGCATAGAGGTAGGCATAGATGGGATAGGATGGTCCCAGTGCTGTTGGGAGTTTAGTGGAAGGAATGGCAGCTTTGAGACCAGAAGATGATTCACTTCTACTTTCACCATCTCGCCTTACTATGTGACCAGTGACAAATCATTTCACTTTTTAAATCATTCCTACCTCTTTCTTTTGTTAAATGGGCACTTTTTTATGTGTGGTGTAGTATGACTGACTACAATGGTAGAGGAAGGGTGTACTACCAACCATGCTTATTAATTTTTTCCATGAAATCAATGCTTTCAGCATTTCTTTAATACCATGTCCATACTCATCAAACATTCATTATTTTTACATCAAACTTTCATAGGTAAGTTATTTTTTCAGTTTTCATCATTGGGTCCATATACAATGATGTTTGTGTTTACCACATTTTAAACAGCACTTTTTCTTTCATCCTTGTGGTAAGTTGTATCAAAGAAAAAAATAGAAGCATGTGTTGTAATAGTTTGATAAGAGGGAACGAACCTATGCTATCTTCTCTCCTGTTACCACTTTTCAAATCTCCTATGATGCTTTAAATAAAATAAGATATCTCACGTGAAAGAACAATGCAAAGCTGCTGGCACAGAGTAAGTTCTATATTTTGGATCTAAATTAATGAATGGTGTGTCCCCTCTTCTCCCCTGTAATTTTTGAGTACATGTCAGCATGACTATGAGCTGGAAATCCTAACCAAAAGTTATATATATATATATATATATATATATGTGCGCAAATATATGTATGCACACACACACATACACACACCTCCCTCTCAGAGATGAGTGCAACATAGCCACAATAAAATAAATGCTTATTTTGCTAGTTGTCAACACAATTTCCACAGGTATCCCCAAATTTTTATAAATCAAAGATCAACTTTGATTATCAGATGCTATTAAATAAGATGAGAAATTGCTAAACCATCTTGGAATAGTTTTCAACAAATCAAACAGAATATATAAAAATATTGTACTCAGGCAACCAGAAACATCAGTTAATTTGAAAATCCCACTTCCTAAGAGGATGGATCATCACGCTATATTTTTACCTGTATGAATGAATGCATTAGATGCAAAGAGAACCCATGCATAAGGTTTGTGGCAGTTAATTCATTTATCAAATATTTACTGAGCACCTACAGGATGTCAGACACTGATCTGAATACTGAACATATAGCAATAAACAAAACATACAAAAATCCTATTCTTTTGTGGAACCTACAGTTTAATGAGGTAAATAGATAATAAGTAAGGTAAATAAGTAAAACATATATATTAGATAAATATGTAAATAAAAATAATACATCAAGAAAAAGTGACATAAGATATCATAGGGGTGTTTACATTTCAGACAGAGTGGCTGAGACATCACTGAGAAGGGGCCTTTTAAATCAAGACCTGAAGGAGGTTAGGGACTGAGTCTTGAAAATATCTGGAGGGAGACCACTTCAGGCAGAGGGAATAGAAAGTGCAAAGCTCTGGATGAGGATGAGGGAGGGGCATGCTCAGTGTGCTGGAGGGAGAACAAAAAGCCCAGCAAGGCTGGAGCAGAGTGAATAAGGAGTAAAGAGGTGAGGTGGAGAGATTAAGGGAAAAAGGGTCATATATGGTCTTGGAAGCTGTAGGAATGCCTTTGCCATGGGCTTGGACATTGATTCTGAGTGAGTCAGGACATTTCCGAAGGGATTTGAGTAAAGGAGACATCTGATTTTAAGGGCTACACACCTGATTTAATTAATATAAAGGCATTAGTTGACTTTGTAATGAATCCTTTTATTGTGCTAGTACCCTTATCAACTCACTTGTTTCAAACTTAAAAAGAGAAAAAAAGAAAAGAAAACCTTTTAAACTGACAGCACATCTTTCCTGTGTAGATATCGGCTATCCTCTCTCTCTACCTGAAAGCCTTCTTTCAGATGATATTTCTATTTATTTTGAAGGCTATTATTATTTTTATCATCAGCATCATCATCAAATTGTTTATCTAAAAGCTTGATACCATTTTGGAGGGGTTAAAGTGTATAAAACAATAAAATTAAAATTCTGTCAGAGGGAAACACAACCTTAACTGGATTCCTCTCTGGAATGATAAGCAATCTTAGAGATCTGGGAGTGGTGGAGAAAATAAGATGGAGACACTTATTTTAATGTGTTTGTGCTGAATTTAATTCTCTGATCTACCAGAGGATTAGATATATAGATGATATAGATATAAAAATAGATGTCATTTTTTCTTAATGAAGAAAGGTATTAGCATTCATTTTCTCTTAAATGTCTGCTGCTTGATATATGTTATTACATTCAGTCTTCCCTACACTTATGTAAGATTTGAATATGAATCCCCATTTAATAGATGAGGACAGAGGGCCTTGGAAATTAAATAACTTACCTAAGGGATCTTACCTATGGTTTTCCTGAGTCTAAATGCATTAGTATCCTAGTGCAGTTCACTTTCAGATATATATAGCAGGTACAAACCTTTCCTCCCTTATTTCTACTACTGGTTTTGCTGAGTTGCAGCATTATTTCCAGATGTGCCAGATAAGGCTCCAAAACCTTTCCCACCAGTGATCTAGATGGCCAATTCCAGGCAGATGGAATCAGCTCATAAGATGGAACCCATTTCCATCTATTCTTGCACATCCCACACTGCTTTCCAATTTTACCTTTTAAATGATGAGGAATTCCCCCCTATAATTAAGTGTAAAACAGAATGTGATAAGAGACTTAATATCACCTAGTAATTGCCTTAACATCCATCAAAAAAGACGGCTTTTTTCTCAGGTAATTAACATTACCATTTATAATTTGCTGAGGCTATAAAATGAAGGATTCTCTTGGATTTCTTCATTTCATATACAATATTCAATCCACCATAACGTCTTGTCAACTCTACTTTCAAAATATATCCTGAGTTTGACTGCTCTCTCTTTCTCCACTGCTAGCAATATATTTCCAGATTGGTATCTAGACCAGGTCAGTGTCTTGTCTTGCCTGATTACTGCAATAGCCTCCATGCTTCTATGCTTGCCTTTCCCTACAAAGATTTATAATAACCAGAAAAAAATTTTAATGTGAATTATTGTTTTTCTCAGAATAAAATCCAAACTTGTTAACTTGACATATAATGGTCTGTTATCTTGCATTCACTTGCCTTTGTAAATGCAACTCCTACTATTGTTCTCTTTCTTGTTCTGAGAGAAAGATGCTCTAAAAATGTTCTAGAGAGCTGCTCTAGATGTTCTAGATGCTCTAAAGAATAGAGATGCTCCCTTGACACTGGTCACCTTTCTGTCATTGCAGGGAACCAAAGCTTGTTCCTGCTTCAGGGTCATTGCTTTTGATGTTCCATCTGCCATTGAGTTCTTTTTCCAAGTCTATTTTTTCTTTCTTTTCTTTTTGTTAGGTCCTAGGTAAAATATCTCCTTTCCAGAGCACATTCTCTGACTCCTTATCTTCTTTGTGTTCCCTCACAAATTACTAGCTGAAGTCATCTTATTCATCTGTTCACTCGCCCATTTTCTGTCTCTGTATCTGGAATGTAAGCTCCATTAGAGAAGTCTCTCTTTCTCATGTCCCATTCACCACCATTACCCCAGTTCTTGCTGGCAGCAAGGGCTCAATGGTGATTTCCTATGAGAATGCATAACAAGTATCAAGAGTTGTCAGACCCACTGGTCACAATACCTGTTCTGTCTTTATATGTATGGCAGCAGCTCTCTCTCCTTTGTGACCATTACTCCTGAGATAATAGAGCAATATCAGAGCCTAATGATAATGTGTAAAGCATAGCGTGTGGATGTTAATCTTCCATTTTCTTAGAAGGTTTCTCTTTGGCCTACAATGAAAAGAAACACCTCTCTGTTAAGACTATTGTTTGCGCATATTAAATCCTGCCCTGGGCAGAAGCTTTACTGATGCCATAATCATGGCCTGCCTGGTTCCTCCTGGATTCAATAAGTCCTGCTTTGTCAATATCTTCTGATTCCACCTCTCACTTTAGATAATTTGCATATGATCCCTGGAGACTAGTCCAACCAGTCTTTATGGTTCTTGTGCCTGAGTTTTTGTATTTTGATGTTCAGAATATCTGACTTGCAGTTTTCATATAGATTTTATAACTTGATTTGGAAAAAAAATCCTGAGAGACAGGCTATATTGGATTATAGAAATGAATGTATTTATGAGAGCAGGCATTGCCAGTTTCCTCTTTCTAATTCAGTCACAAGACAGGCACTTTCCCCCACTCACTAATACTCCAACCCTACTGAAATTGTTCACTTCTCCAGATGCAAGAAGCTCCTCTTTGCCTCTGGACCTTTTCACATGTTTTGGTCTCTGCCTGAGAGATATTACAGCCTTTACTTCTTTGCTGACTGGCTGTCTTTCAGAGCTTAGTCTTCTCACTTCCTTTAGAAAACTTTCTCTGGCACTGCTGCATCTCAACCCTACTATAACCAGACTGAGGTTGCTTTTCATTCACATGAACTTCCATAATATATAGAATTCTCACTGTCATGTGTTTTGCATTTTACTCACATAGCTGAGCTCAATGAGGGCAGGGATCTTCTTTGAGCCAGGTTTTTTGCCCTGTAATGAGTCCATAATTACTAGATGAATGAAAGATTGAGTCATTTCTAGCCTGTCCTACTCCTGATTGTCCTATTGTGTGGATCTCATCAAAGGATAATTCCATGAAGACAAGGAATAATTATTTTATAATGTGTTTGTATCTTTCATGAACTGAGCATATTCCAAATCACAGGCCAGATGCTTAATCAAAATCACAGTTAATTGCACTGAGAATAAAATAAAGCATGATAGTGTCACTTTGTAAATTTTTCAGATTGTGTACTTGCCTTACGTACACTGTTGTGTGTATATTTTATACTTCAATAAAATGTTTAAAATCATTTTATAATACCAGAAGAAATATTATAGAAAGGAATTGATGCATTAGAAATGATAAGTATCTTTATTATGCTTCTTGGAAACTGATATTGAGATTGAGAGACACCCAGGAATAAATCAATAGGAGACAGGAGTTAAAGCTTCTCAGAAGAGGGAATGGTCCTTGCAAAGACCGTGAGAGCAGGAGCGAGCAGTCACAGGGAGGGGATCCAGAGCAGGTCAGGCAGGGGCAGTGAGGCTCCAGAAGTACAAAGGCCAGAGGCAAGAGGCCTGGAGGTCACTGCTGAGAATCTTGAGTTGTTATTTTAAGATCAACAGGGAGCTACTGGAAGAGTTATAAGCCGCTAAAAAAGCACTCTGGCTGCAGAGTTGAGAACAGATTTGAGGTAATGGTAATTAGGACTGGGTTCTGATAGTGAAAATGAAAGAAAGAAAAAAAAAGAAGGAAAGCAGTCAGGCAGGAAGACAGGAAGAGATAGGTGTTTATATCTAAGAAGCAAATCAGTGTATGTGTAGGATATGAATGGGCACCAAGAGTATTGATTTCTGTTTTCTTTATCAAGCAGAAAATAAAAATTTTATTGTTTTTAGTGACACTGATTTAAGCAAGAGATTTCTATGTTCTGGGCCTTATTTCACTGTACAATCTTTCTCTGATTTTAAGCTAACTTAATTGTCAGGAGCATCTTACTGACAGTTAATTCAATTGGTACGTACCTGTTATTCTCAATATGACCATTGTTTTGTGGGCCCACTTTGGATAAGAAGGTAACTGAATTATTTAGTAGAATTATAGTGGTTGATATTAAGAGTGGTCAATACTAAAATCAATATGATTGAAGGGGAAGGTAATCAATAAATCTCTGCTTCTACTTGAGATTATTTTTCTTTTTATTTAAGGAATTTGTCTTCTCTTTAGATGCTGCTCTGTGGTAGTTTTTGTAACAATGCAGAATTCTTTGATGGCAAAGATGGTGCTCAATTCTGTTGCAATAAATAAAGTAACAAATACATATAGACCCACACACACCTTAGCACGTAAAGCTCTTCATTATGTACCCTCTATTCACCTCTCCATACTCAGTTCTTACCATTCCCTCAAATGCCACAGTGCCATAGTCATGACCAAGTATTTATCGTCTCTGTGTCATCGTTTATTAGTTCTCAGTGTTTTAAAACCTATTCTCATTGTTTTGTACCCCTTCTTCCTTTTTCACAGTTCCTGACATATAGTCAGTGCTCAATAATTCCTATTATTATTATTTTAAAGAACCATGAAAAATGTGAACAGAATAGTGTTTGGGACTGGATGGCATCTTATGAAGATTGTTTTAGCTCAGATGTTGAGGTCCAGGGAGGAATGACAGTCACAGCAAAATTAGGAGCAGTGAAAATAGAGATGGTAATACAGATGCAGTTCACTATTAAAAAACAAATATATATATATGTATAGAAGCAAGAAGAGTTATCAATATTCACATGAATGTGCTTAATATGAGTCCCAGGTTTCTAGTTTTGACAGCCGGATTGGCAGTGGTACCTTTCATTGGAATAAACTGTAAGTTGTGAAATAAGGAGTTCAGTTTTGTATGTATTGGACTTGTAGTATCTATGGGACAATCAGCTAAATGCCTAACAGACAGTTAAACATTAACTGATAACCCTAATACAATAGGTAATGAAAAAAAAATAAGTTCACATCAGGAAGTGTCTGCCTAACTGTGCCAAGGGAGGAATCATTGATGTGTATAACAATAATAAGGAAGACAGTGTTTATTTTGGTTAAGGAAGTTACTCAAGCTCATTCAGCTAGTTAGTGCCAGTCCTTCATTTCAATTTAGTCCATTTGACTACCTTGCTTTTCTGTTACAACTTATTGTTTCCTGTATGTGGCAGAGAATGAAAGGAGATGGAGTAGGAAAGTTTGCATGGCCAAGATTAGCTTCCCTCTCCTTTGGCAGATATAAGAGCACACTGTCCAACAAACATTATTGGATAGCTATTGTGTGTCAGAGAATATGGTCAGTGTTTGGGATATCATAACAAACAAGGCACAGTCTACTTACCAGCATACTCCCAAGGAGCACAGGGTCCAAAAACAATTGGGGTATATGTAGGTAAATTAACCATTTTGCATAATCCTTAGAGAAGACGATAATAGCAGTAAAAAATGGGAACAGTGCTTATTGCCTCGTGTTTTTTCTTTTATTATACAGTGTCATCCTCCCTACTGAACTATTCTCACCAATTCTCTCATCATTGGGACAAATTACCAACAGGGAAAAGCAGCATGTTTCTTTCTCATATTGTGGAGATGTTGGGAATATATAATGGAGCAGGTTAGAAAGTTCAGTTCTTTCCCTTCAATTTCCTCTAGGTCCTTCCTCTTTCCTCTCTAAGAGTGAATGCCCAGATCTGTATGTATTTTGAGGTACATGAACTTTCCAATGGTCTACTCTGTTTCCAAGCAGAGAAGACTCTGAACCAAAATATTTCTACACATTGGGTTGACTGACAACATATTAAGCCATCTCTAAAAATATACTTCTAAAATAAAGAGTTCCATTTAATAACATCAATACCACAATTCATCTAACCTATTCCCAAGTGCCCCTTGTCATAAAAGGTAGTTGAGTTCTCATGTAATAGTCACAGAAAATTTCTTTTTACCCCAAATGCCAAACTAGTTGGGTATCTTTATATGATTAATCAAAACTGTAATAATAAATATGCTAGTAAAGACTTCCTTTTATTCTTAATTTCTTTCATTTCCTTAATGGCTTCAGGATGCTATTCTCCTATGTCAAGACTACTGTCATAGTATTTGAAGCACTCTATAAGCTCACTTTTGCCTTTTTATTCTGACATTAAATAAAAATAGAGACAACTAGGCAAGCAGGCAGGCAGACAGACAAACATATCAACTTTTATGAAAAACCGTATTAGCTATTTCTGAATAACATTTCAAGTACTTTTGCTTGAAATGTTCCACATAAAAGTTTTGATCCTTTTAATACCTGTTCAGAAATATACCTTTATTAATACTGAAGCTGAAAGTAGATGGAAAAAGAAGCATTCTAGAGCAAGGATTAGGAAGATTAAGTGTAAAGTCAGCTCATCATTGCATTTCTGCAATAGCCTCAACACAGCACTTGGTCATGGCAATAAAGAAAGACAAAAGATACTTATCCATTGAGTCAAAGAATTATACTAAGTGCATTCACATTTGTTATGCACTCAATACTCATGAGAGTCCCACAAGATAGGCATCACTATATTTTAACAATGAGGAAACTAAAATATTTGGGGGATAGTAAATTATTCTAGATCATATAGATAGTGGGAATCATACCTATATCTTCTAAATTCAGAATCTAAGGTATAGGGAGAGGGGATGGACAATATGTAATCTGATATTTTTTACTGAATTATATTTGAGGAGATGAAGTAGACACTCACGATGTGACATCAAATACAAGGTGCTTCACGGCAAACTATGTTATTTAGACCACAAGTGCTCTTGAACTTAAGGTGGCATGGGACTAGGAAGTGTTGGAGTCAGCAAAGAAGTTCTTGCTGAGGTCTTGAAAACTAAGATAGTTCTAGGATGACAAGGATTTTTGTACACATAGTATAGTATGTCTGCAGTGACTGGTACATCAAGAAAGAATAAACAACATTGAGCTTATTAATGTTGGAAAAGCTTAGTACCTTAGCCAAGGAATGGGCTCAATCATGTAGAATCTTGGTAGAATTAAGTTCTACATTTCTTTGTCCTCCAGACAATCAAGTTCTGTAATGTTTTGATGATCTGGTTGATACAGACACCTTCTCTCTCAGCTCTATTCTGGTCAGTGCATCTCTTAACCATTATCTCATCTAGGACTTTAGGACTCTTGATCATTATGTTTGTATAATATCACGAAGCAACAAACTGCCATCCAGTAGGGAACAGTCCATTCTTTAGAGAAAATCAGCTTTGCTTGCTGATGCATTACTGTCATCATTCTTCAATGATTACCCATATGTTCAGAAAGGTTTTTCAGATGAGCTTACTTTACCATTCCCATGTTAATTATTGGCTGTGGCAAAGCTCATTTTTCATTATTGGGATCATACTATGTTTATGCGTCCTAATGAGCTGTTTGTTCTGGATTGATACATTTCCAATTTTGCAAGAAATTGCAAATTTGTGCTGCAGATCGATTTTAAGATAACTTAAAAAAATGCATTCCACGCAGTATAATGTTCTTAGGGAATAATACTGACTTGAAAGAAAGTGTAATATGTGTGTCTGTATGTAATAGGTGTGTGTATGTATGTATATTTCTCCATTTGACTGTAAATGGTGACTGGTATATTCACCAGTTGGCCATCTTCTATCTTCTAATTCTTATATACTATCTGCATTGTCAACTTAATTTTCAGAAACTTGTTTTGATTCAACGCTTTTACTGAATACCCATCTCATACATTGTTAATGCTGAAAATTGATCTCACAGATATGTGGTATTGAATTAAAAAAAAACAGTTGCTAAAGATGATCCAACCAATACACTATTGTGATTTGAATAGGACTTAATTCCATCTAGGAAATGGTACACTTCCTTAGATTTGTTTGAGAGTATTTGCAGAATTCACCTTCATTTGACTGCTAGTCCTTCTGATAAAGCAAGGAAGTATAACAATCAAGTAAGAACTGTCTTCTGGCTTCCTATGATCAATAGGTAGATGTGCCAAATGAAGTTTCTTTTGTTTTTTTAAGGTATTATTGATATACACTCTTATGAAGGTTTCACATGAAAAAACAATGTGGTTACTACATTTACCCATATTATCAAGTCCCCACCGATACCCCAATACAGTCACTGTCCTTCAGTGTAGTAAGATGCCACAGATTCACTATTTGCCTTCTCTGTGCTACACTGTTTTCCCCATGATCCCCTACACCATGTGTAGTAAACATAATACCCCTCAATCCCCTTGTCCCTCCCTCCCCACCCACCCTCCCACACCCCTCCCCTTTGGTAACCACTAGTTCCTTCTTGGAGTCCCTGAGTCTGCTGCTATTTTGTTCCTTCACTTTTACTTCGTTGTTATACTCCACAAATGAGGGAAATCATTTGGCACTTGTCTTTCTCTGCCTGGCTTATTTCACTGAACATAATATCCTCCAGCTCCATCCATGTTGTTGCAAATGGTAGGATTTGTTTCTTTCTTATGGATGAATACTATTCCATTGTGTATATATACCACCTCTTCTTTATCCATTCATCTACTGATGAACACCTAGGTTGCTTCCATATCTTGGCTATTGTGAAAAGTGCTGTAACAAACATAGGAGTGCATACGTCTTTTTGAATCTGAGAAGTTGTATCCTTTGGGTAAATTCCAAGGAGTGGGATTCCTGGGTCAAATGGTATTTCTATTTTTAGTTTTTTGAGGAACCTCCATATTGCTTTTAACAATGGTTGAACTAGCTTACATTCCCACCACCAGTGTAGTAGGGTTCCCCTTTCTCCGCATCCTCGCCAGCATTTGTTGTTCTTAGTCTTTTGGATGGTGGCCATCCTTACTGGTGGGAGGTGATATCCCACTGTGGTTTTAATTTGCATTTCCCTGATGATTAGTGATGTGGAGCACCTTTTCATGTGTCTGTTGGCAATCTGAATTTCATCTTTGGAGAACTGTCTCTTCATATCCTCTCCCATTTTTTAATTGGGCTATTTACTTTTTGGGTGTTGAGGCATGTAAGTTATTTATATATTTTGGATGTTAACCCCGTTTCGGATATGTCATTTACAAATATATTCTCCCATACTGTAGGATGCCTTTTTGTTCTGTTGATGGTATCCTTTGCTGTACAGAAACTTTTTAGTTTGATGTAGTCGTATAAGTTCATTTTTGCTTTTGTTTCCCTTGCTCGAGGAGATGCATTCAGGAAGAAGTTGCTCATGCTTATATTCAGGATATTTTTGCCTATGTTGTCTTCTAAGAGTTTTATGGTTTCATGACTTACATTCAGGTCCTTGATCCATTTCAAGTTTACTTTTCTGTATGGGGTCAAACAATAATCCATTTTCATTCTCTTGCATGTAGCTGTCCAGTTTTGCCAACACCAGCCATTGAAGAGACTGTCATTTCCCCATTGTATGTCAATGGCTCCTTTATCATATGTTAATTGACCATGTATGGTTGGGTTTACATCAGGGCTCTCTATTCTTGTGCCAGTACCAAATTGTGTTGATTACTATGGCTTTGTAGTAGAGCATGAAGTTGGGGAGCATAATCCCCCCAGCATTATTCTTCCGTCTCAGGATTGCTTTGGCTATTCGGAGTCTTTTGTGGTTCCATATGAATTTTAGAACAATTTTCTCTAGTTCGTTGAGAATGCTGTTTGTATTTTGATAGGAATTGCATTGAATCTGTAGTTTACTTTAGGCAGAATGGTCATTTTGACAATATTAATTCTTCCTATCTATGAGCACGGGATGTGTTTCCATTTATTGGTATCTACCTTAATTTCTCTCATGAGTGTCTTGCAGTTTTCAGAGTATAGGTCTTTCACTTCCTTGGTTAGGTTTATTCTTAGGTATTTTATTCTTTTTGATGCAACTGTGAATGGAATTGTTTTCTTGATTTCTCTCTCTGCTAGTTCATTGTTAGTGTATAGGAATGCCACAGATTTCTGTATATTAATTTTGTATCCTGCAACTTTGCTGAATTAAGATATTAGATCTAGTAGTTTTGGAGTAGGTTGTTTAGGGTTTTTTATGTACAATATCATGCCATCTGCAAAGAGGGACAGTTTAACTTCTTCCTTGCCAGTCTGGATGCCTTTTATTTCTTCATGTTGATTTTCTTTTATTTCTTTTCTGATTGCTGTGGCTAGGACCTCCAGTACTATGTTGAATAGAAGTTGGGAGAGCGGGCATCCTTGTCTTGTTCCCAACCTTAAAGGAAAAGCTTTCAGCTTCTCACTGTTAAGTATAATGTTGGCTGTGGGTTTGTCATATATGGCCTTTGTTATGTTGAGGTGCTTGCCCTCTATACCCATTTTCTTGAGAGTTTTTATCATGAATGGATGTTGAATTTTGTCAAATGCTTTTTCAGCATCTATGGAGATGATCATGTGGTTTTTGTTCTTCTTTTTTGTCAATGTAGTGGATGATGTTGATCGATTTTTGAATGTTATGCCATCCTTGCATCCCTGGAGTAAATCCTACTTGATCATGATGGATGATCTTTTTGATGTATTTTTGAATTCGTTTTGCTAATATTTTGTTGAGTATTTTTGCATCTATGTTCATCAGAGATATTGATCTGTAATTTTCTTTTTTTTATGGTGTCATTGCCTGGTTTTGGTATTAGAGTGATGCTGGCCTCATATAATTAGTTTGGAAGTATTCCCTTTTCTACTCTTTGGAAAATTTTAAGATATTAAGTCTTCACCAGGTGTTTGATAAAATTCAGCGGTGAAGCCATCTGGTCCAGGCATTTTGTTCTTAAGTAGGTTTTGTTTAACAGTTCAGTTTCGTTGCTGGAATTGGTCTGTTCAGATTTTATGTTTCTTTCCAGGCGAGCCTTGTAAAGTTGTATTTTTCTAGAAATTTGGCCATTTCTTCTAGGTTATCCAGATTCTTAACATATAATTTTTCATAGTGTTCTCTAATAATTCTTTGTATTTCTGTGGTTGTGGTATCTGTAGTGATTTTTACTTTCTCATTTCTGATTCTATGTATGTGAGTAGTCTCTCTTTTTTTCTTGATGAGTCTGGCTAGGGGTTTTTCTATTTTGTTTATTTTCTCAAAGAATCAGCTCTTGCTTTCATTGATTCTTTCTATTGTTTTATTCTTCTCGATTTTATTTATTTCTGCTCTAATCTTTATTATATCCCTCCTTCTACTGACTTTGGGCCTCATTTGTTCTTCTTTTTCTAGTTTCGATAATTGTGAGTTTAGACTGCTCATACGGGATTGTTCTTCTTTCCTGAGATAGGCCTGTATTGCAATATACTGTCCTCTTAGCATGGCCTTCACTGTATCCCACAGATTTTGTGGTGTTGAGTAATTGTTGTAATTTGTCTCCATATATTGCTTGATCTCTGTTTTTATGTGGTCATTGATCCATTGGTTATTTAGGAGTATGTTGTGAAGCCTCCATGTGTTTGTGGGATTTTTCATTTTCTTTGCGTAATTTATTTCTAATTTCATACGTTGTCTGAGAAGCTGGCTGGTACAATTTCAATCTTTCTTAATTTGCCAAGGCTCTTTTTGTGGCCTAGTGTATGATTTGTACTTGAAAATGTTCCATGTGCACTTGAGAAGAATGTGTATTCTGCTGCTTTTGGTTGTAGATTCTGTAGGTATCTGTTAGGTCCATCTGTTCTAATGTGTTGTTCAGTACCTCTGTCTCCTTACTTATTTTGTGTCTGGTTGATCTGTTCTTCAGAGTGAGTGTAGTGTTGAAATCTCCTAGAATGAATGCATTGCATTCTATTTTCCCTATTAATTCTGCTAGTATTTGTTTCACATATGTAGGTGCTCCTGTGTTGGGCACATAGATATTTATAATGGTTATATCTTCTTCTTGGATTGACCCTTTTATCATTATGTAATGTTCTTCTTTGTCTCTTGTGACTTTCTTTGTTTTGAAGTCTATTTTGTCTAATACAAGTACTGCAACCCCTGCTTTTTTTCTCCCTATTAGTTGCATGAAATATCTTTTCTATCCCTTCATTTTTAGTCTGTGTATGTCTTTGGGTTTAAACTGAGTCTCTGTAGGCAGCATATACATGGGTCTTGTTTTTTTATCCATTTTGTGATTTTATGTCTTTTGATTGGTGGATTCAGTCCATTTACCTTTAGGGTGATTATTGATGGGTATGTACTTATTGTCATTGCAGGCTTTAGATTCATAGTTACCAAAGGTTCAAGGTTCACTTCCTTACTATCTAAGAGTGTAACTTAACTCACTTAATACACTATTACAAATACAATCTAAAGGTTATTTTTATTTTTCTCCTCCTTTTTCTTCCTCTTCCATTCTTTATATATTAGGTATCATGTTCCGTATTTTTTTCTATCCCTTGTTTTAATTTTGGGATGGTTAATTTAATTTTGCATTTGCCTACTAATTAGTTGTTCTACTTTCTTTATTGTGGTTTTATTACCTCTGGTGACAGCTATTAAACTGTAGGAACACTTCCATCTATAGCAGTCCCTCCAAAATACACTGTAGAGATGGTATGTGGGAGGCAAATTCTCTCAGCTTTTGCTTATCTGAAATTGATTAATCCCTCCTTCAAATTTGAATGATAATCTTACTGTATAAAGTAATCTTGGTTTGAGGCCCTTCTGCTTCATTGCATTAAATACATCATGCCAGTCCCTTCTGGCCTTTAAGGTTTCTTCTGAGAAGTGTGATGATAGCCTGATGGGCTTTCCTTTGTATGTAATGTTATTTCTCTCTCTGGCTGCTTTTAATAGTCTGTCCTTATCCTTGATCTTTGCCATTTTAATTACTATATGTCTTGATGTTGTCTTCCTTGGGTCCCTTGTGTTGGGAGATCTGTGCACATCCTACCCCAGATTGGGGAAGTTCTCAGCAATTACCTCCTCAATGCACTTTCTATCCCTTTTTGTCTATCTTCTTCTTATGGTACCCCTATAATGCAAATATTTGGTTTGGATTGGTCATACAGTTCTCTCAATATTCTTTCATTCTTAGAGATCCTTTTTTCTCTCTGTGCCTCAGCTTCTTTGTATTCCTCTTCTCTAGTTTCCATTTCATTTATCAACTCCTCCACCATATCTAATCTGCATTTAATACCCTCCACTGTGCTCTTCAATGATTGGACCTCTGACAGGAATTCATTCCTGTGTTCTTAAATATCTTTCTGTACCTACATAAGCATGTTAATGATTTTTATTTTGAATCCCTTTCAGGAAGATTCATGAGGTCGATGTCATTTTAATCTTTCTCAAGAGTTGTATTAATAATTTTACTTTGAACCAGGTTCCTTTGACGTTTCATATTTGTATATGGTGCTCTCTAGTACCCAGAAACTCTACTCTCTCAAGCTGCTCAGCCCCTGAAGCAATGTCGGGGATCACAAGGGAGTGGTACTGTTGCCCTGGGGGAGAGAAGAGCTCTTTCCTGCTTCCCGGCTGCTATGCCTGACTCCACTGCCTAAACCAATGGGCCAAGCACACAGGTATAACCCTCTATGCTTTGCGTTTGTAGTTGCTGTAGACAGATCTTCCCTCTGGCTGGCCTAACACCAGGGTATGGTTTGCCAGTTTGTGAGCCAGGTGGGGCTGGCTGGGAGAAAGGCGCAGTAGGCTGTGTATCATGGAGGGGGTCCTTGGATCTGTGGAGCCAGCCAAGGGAGCTGGAGCACCTGAAGAATATGAGAGCTCCCAATCTGCTGGGCAGAGTGCACCTGGACAGTTTTGTCTACCTGTCCTTTCTCCTGAGCAGTAAGCTGTGTGCAATCCTTACCCCTTTAGCAGCCCTCTTGCTAAGGGCTTTCTTGTTAGGAAGTCTCTCAGACTACCCACCTTTCTTTTGTCCCAGAGCAGCCGGATATTGATCCCTGCGTTCCACAAGCGGCTTGAGTCTCAGTCTCTCCAGGTATTCTGCTTGTCTTAGCTTTCCAACCCACTTATCATGAGAGTACCATGCAAGCACCATTAAATGTAGGTTTTTTCTCTCAGAGCAGATCTCTGGAGTTTGGTATTCAGTAGTCCCAGGCCTCCACTACCTCCCCACTCTGTCTTTCTTCCTACTGCTGCTGAGCTGGGGGGAAAGGGCTTGGGTCCCGCTTGGCCACAGCTTTGGTACATTACCCTGTTCCATGAGGTCTGCTCTTTTCTCCAGGTGTATGCAGTCTTGTGCAGTCCTCTTTGCTATTGCTCTTTCAGGAGTAGTATTAATTGTATTTTCATATTATATGCAGTTTTAGGAGGAAGCCTCTCTTTCACCTCTCACACCGCCATCCTTAATCCCCAAATGAAGTTTTATTCATTGACCTTGGTTGATGCTTCCAGGAGGATATGAAGGATTTCAGTCTTTCCAGGTTATACAAAAACAGAGTTTAATTGGTATTCAGTACATGGCCTTCTTTGTTCTTCGTAAAGGACTGTAAAATGATGGTTCTCAGAATTTCTTCATGGAAAGAAGGAGAACACTAAGGGAAAGAAGGATTACAACATCATTTTGTATCATCTTAGTTCACCATCTTGTCTTAGGAGCTCCTTCCTATATGCCAGTGCCTGAAATAAGCATGCATCTTACCAGAACTAGAGCACCTAATCAAAACATGATCTCTCCTTTCTGTGGCAAGTGACTGGTACTTTCCACCTTGATCTGGGATTTAAAATAAAGTAGTTTTGGGCTGGGTAAAGAGGCATGGGTATTGCAATAGTCTGAAGTGAGTACAGAAAGTGGTAAGAGAAATGTTGGTTTGAAGTTAGTTTGGAGTCATACTTTACTGTAATTCAGATGCCATACTAAAGAGTTTGGACTTTATTCTCTGAGTAATAGAGAAAGTTTCTAAGGAGTGGAGGGAATTTTCATAATATATTTATGTATTTAAAACCTCAGTTGTCATTGATTATTGTGTGTATATATGAAGTATGTAAGATCCAAATCTTCAGTGAGCTAGTAATCTTAGGTGAGGGGAATGGTGTGTGTATATACATACAGATCAAATATTTCAACCTCTCTCCGTCTGCATTACCCCCTTCCCCAACTCTAGACATCATCTTGTCCTATCTGGACAGCTATTACATCTTCTTTCTTAATCTCCTTTCTTGCCATCTCTCTCTCCACTCACCAATCTAGTCTCCACATTGTAGGTGAAGTCATAAACCTATAGTATTTCTCCTGTGGTGAAAGAAATTGTCTTTATATTATACTTTGAATAAAAATCCAAATTCCTTGCCCTGGGATGCAAGCTACCCAAATATTCAGATCCTGTGAGTTTCTTCCTGCCTCATTTCTGGCCATGATGATACTCCCTGAACTGTGGTCTCACTGACCTGTCTGTCGTTTCTCAAACATATTAAGCACTTTTCTGCCCTGAGTTATTTGAACATGCTCTCCTTCATCAGATTCTATCTCCTTGGTTCTTTCCCCAATTTCTACTCATTTATCAAGTCTTGGGTTAAAATTCATAGACTCAGAGGACACTTCCTTAGTTAACCCAAGGAGGTCTTATTCTAGCCTGGTTATTCTCTGTCTTTGAACCCAGTTCACTGAGGTGCTACTTATCCCAATGTTTCCTCATTTATTTGTTTGTGTACTTGCTTTCAAATCCAACACGTATTATGTACTTACATGTCCATTTGTATGCTACATTATCACTGGGGATACTTGATCTACATCTAAATTTCATAAAACTTACAATTTTATGTTCAAGTTGTTCCAAGTATGCTTAAAAGTTTCCCAATGACAGGAGACTTCTGGGAAGATGGCGGTGTGAGCAGGGTGGGGGAAATATCCTCCAAAAACGATATATATTTGTGAAAATACAACAAATACAACTATTCCTAAAAGAGAGACCAGAAGATACAGTACAACAGCCAGGCTACAGCTACATCTGTGAGAACTCAGTGCCTCAGGAAGCTGGTAAGATACAAAACCATGACCTGGCGGGACCCGAGCACTCCACCACCCCAACACACCAGTGGGAGAAAAAGAATCAGAGTGGGGAGGGAGTGGAAGCACAGGCCGGCTAAATAACCAGCCCTGGTGATGTATACTGGGAGCACAGACACACATCACATAATGTTTCAGAGATCAGGGAAACAGAAGGGCAGGATCCAACATGGACAGTGCCAGCAGGTCCCCTCATCTGGCTCCCAGGAAAAAAAGAAAAGCGGGTGCTTTTTTAAAAGTCTTAAAGAGACAAGGGCCCAACAGCGGAATAAAATTGTCCCAGTGCACTCAGCCTAGCAGGCTGGGAGTTGTGGGGGATTTCAGACCCCCTGGCCAGTAGCTGGGCAAAGCAACAGTGCAAAGTCTTCCCATAAAGATCAGCAGCCTGCCATTCGTTCCCCCGCGGCCAGCGCCGCAAAGGTTCCTGTGGAGCCACCACTGCTGCGGAACAGTGGAGGAGCGGCCCAGCCCACAGCAACCTCAATGTACCTACTCCCAGCTGGCATTCAGCTAAGCGGGAAGAGCCCCAGAACCAGGTCCAGAAGGAACCAAGGGGACCAGAATGCACCCAGCGAGACTGCAAAGTACCGCAGTGCTATAGGATAGGCTGAGGCGACACAGCCTCAGGCCGCTCAGCGGATTATCCCAGAGACTGCCTCCCAATGTGCAGGAAAACAGCTGAGGCTCTGGAGAAGGGCAAGGAGAACAACAAGCAGGAAGGGATTTTGTTCTCCCAGCTGAAACACATGGCTCCTACCAGCGACCACTTCTATTGCCATGAAAAGACAGAGGAATATGGTACTGACAAAGATCAGCCAGATAATCCCAGACAAAGGGCCTGATGGGATAGACTTACACAGTATTCCTGAAAAAGAATTCAGAATAAAAGTCATAACCATGCTGATGGATCTACAGAGAAATATCCAAGAGCTAAGGGAGGAAGTGAGGAAAGACAATGCAGAAATGAGACAAGTGATTGATGGGCTTAAGAGCAGACTGGACGAGGTACAAGAGACAGTTAATGGAATAGAAATCAGGGAACAGGAATACAGACAAGCAGAGGCAGACAGAGATAAAAGGATCTCTAGGAATGAAAGAATATTAAGAGGACTGTGTGACCAATCCAAACGGAACAATATTCACATTATAGGAGTACCAGAGGAAGAAGAGAGAGAAAAAGGGATAGAAAATGTCTTTGAAGAAATAATTGCTGAAAACTTCCCCAGCTGGGGAACGAAATAGTTTCTCAGACCACAGAAGCCCACAGATCTCCCAACACAAGGGACCCAAGGAAGACAACACCAAGACACATAATAATTAAAATGGCAAAGATCAAAGAGAAGGACAGAGTATTAAAGGCAGCTAGAGAGAGAAAAAAGATCACCTACAAAGGAAAACCCATCAGACTATCATCAGACGTCTCAACAGAAACCTTACAGGCAAAACGAGAATGGCATGACATATTTAACGTAATGAAACAGAAAGGCCTTGAACCAAGAATATTGTATCCAGCACGATTATCATTTAAATATGACGGAGGGATTAAACAATTCCCAGACAAGTGAAAGCTGAGGGAGTTTGCCTCCCATAAACCACCTCTACAGGATATCTTAAAGGGACTACTCTAGATGGAAGCACTCCTAAGGCTAAAAAGATGTCACCAGAGAAAATAAAATCATAGCAAAGACATACACACTAAAGACAAAAAGTAAATTAACTATCCACCAAAACAGTCAAATGAAATGTAAAAGAGGACAGAATAAAACACCAAGTATATAAAGAATGGAGGAGGAAGAATAAGAATGGAGAGAAATAAAGAATCATCAGACTGTGTTTATAATAACTTAACAAGAAAGTTAAGTTAGACTATTAGATAGTAAAGAAGCTACCTGTGAACCTTTGGTAACCATGAATCTAAAGCCTGCAATAGCAATAAGTACATATCTTTCAATAATCACCCTAAATGTAAATGGACTGAATGCACCAATCAAAAGAAACACAGTTAAAGAATGGATAAAAAAACAAGAACCATCTATATGCTGCTTACAAGAGACTCACCTCAAACACAAAAATATACACAGACTAAAGGTGAAGGGATGGAAAAATACATTTCATGCAAACAACAAGGAGAAAAAAGCAAGTGTTGCAGTACTTGTATCAGACAAAATAGACTTCAAAACGAAGAAAGTAGCAAGAGATAAAGAAGGACATTACATAATGATAAAGGGGTCAGTCCAACAAGAGGATATAACCATTTAAAATATATATGCACCCAACACAGGAGCGCCAGCATATGTGAAACAAATACTAACAGAATTAAAAGAGGAAATAGAAAGCAATGCACTCATTTTAGGAGATTTCAACAGACCACTCACTCCAAAGGACAGATCAACCAGACAGAAAATAAGTAAAGACATAGAGGCACTGAACAACACACTAGAACAGATGGACCTAACAGACATCCACAGAACACTACACCCAAAAGCAACAGGATACACATTCTTCTCAAGTGCACATGGAACATTTTCCAGAATGGACCACATACTAGGCCACAAAAGAACCTCAATAAATTCAAAAATATTGAAATTCTACCAACCAACTTCTCAGATCAAAAAGGTATAAAACGAGATAAATTTTAAAAAGAAATCAAAAAGGCTCACAAATACATGGAGACTTAATAACATGCTCCTAAATAATCAATGGATCAACGACCAAATTAAAACAGAGATCAAACAATATATGGAGACAAATGACAACAATAACACAAAGCGGCAACTTCTGTGGGACACAGCAAAGGCAGTTCTAAGAGGAAAACTATATTGCAATCTGGGCCTATTTAAAGAAGGAAGAACAATCCCAAATGAATAGTCTAAAGACACAATTATTGAAATTGGAAAAACAAGAACAAATGAGGCCCAAAGTCACCAGAAGGGGGGACATAATAAATTATCAGAGAAGAAATAAATAAAATTGAGAAGAAAAAAACAATAGAAAAAATCAATGAAACCAAGAGCTGGTTCTTTGAAAAAATAAACAATATAGATAACCCCCTAGCCAGACTTATTAAGAGAAAAAGAGAATCTCCACACATAAACACAATCCGAAATGAGAAAGGAAAAATCACAACGGACCCCACAGAAATACAAAGATTTATTAGAGAATACTATGAAAATCTATATGCTTACAAGCTGGAAAACCTAGAATAAATGGACAACTTCTTAGAAAAATACAACCTTCCAAGACTGACCAAGCAAGAAACAGAAAACCTAAACAGACCAATCACCAGCAACGAAATTTAATTTGTAATAAAAGAACTACCCAAAACAAAACCCCGGCCAGGTGGATTCACCTCTGAATTTTACCAGACAAAGAGAGAAGAAATAATACCCATTCTCCTTAAAGTTTTCCAAAAAATAGAAAGAGGAGGGAATACTTCCAAACTCATTCTATGAAGCCAGTATCACTCTAATACCAAAACCGGGCAAAGACCTCACCAAAAAGAAAATTACAGACCAATATCCCTGAATAACACAGATGTAAAAATACTCAACAAAATATTAGCAAACCGAATTCAAAAATACATCAAGAGGATCATACACCATGATCCAAGTGGGATTCATCCCAGGGGTGCAAGGATGGTACAACGTTCGGAAATCCATCAACATCATCCACCACATCAACAGAAAGAAGAACAAAAACCACATGATCATCTCCATAGATGCTGAAAAAGCATTTGACAAAATTCAGCATCCATTCACGATTAAAACTCTCAAGGAAATGGACAGAGAGGGCAAGTATCCCAACATCATAAAGGCCATATATGACAAACCCACAGCTAACATCATACTTAACAGTGAGAGCTGGAAGCTTTTCATCTAAGATCGGGAACAAGACAGTGATGCCCACTCTCTCCACTGTTATTCAGCATAGTACTGGAGTCCTAGCCATGGCAATCAGACAAAACAAAGACATACAAGGCATCCAGATTGGTAAAGAAGAAGCTAAATTGTCACTATTTGCAGATGACATGATATTGTACATAAAAAACCCTAAAGACTCCATTCCAAAACTACTAGAACTAATATCTGAATTCAGCAAAGTTGCAGGATACAAAATTAACACACAGAAATCTGTTGCTTTCCTATACACTAATGATGAACTAACAGAAAGAGAAATCAGAAAAACAATTCCATTCACAATTGCATCAAAAAGAATAAAATACCTAGGAATAAACCTAACGAAGGAAATGAAAGACCTGTACTCTGAAAAATACAAGACACTCCTAAGAGAAATTAAAGAGGACACTAACAAATGGAAATGCATCCCATGCTCTTGGCTAGGAAGAATAAATATGGTCAAAATGGCTATACTACCTAAAGCAATCTACAGATTCAATGCAATCCCTATCAAACTACCAACAGCTTTCTTCAATGAACTGGAACAAATAATTCTAAAATTCATATGGCACCACAAAAGACCCCGAATAGCCAAAGCAATCCTGAGAAGGAGGAATAAAACAGGGGGAATTACTCTCCCTGACTTCAAGTTCTACTACAAAGCCACAGTAATCAAGACAAATTGGTATTGGCACAAGAACAGATCCACAGACCAGTGGAACAGGATAGAAGATCCAGACAGTAACCCAAACATATACAGTCAATTAATATATGATAAAGGAGCCTTGGATATACAATGGGGAGATGACAACCTCTTCAGCAGCTGGTGTTGGCAAAACTGGACAGCTACATGTAAGAGAATGAAACTGGACTACTGTCTAACCCCATGCACAAAAGTAAACTCAAAATGGATTAAAGACCTGAATGTAAGGCATGAAACCATAAAACTCTTAGAAAAAAACATAAGCAAAAATCTCTTGGACATAAGCATGAGTGACTTCTTCATGAACATATCTCCCTGGGCAAGGGAAACAAAAGCAAAAATGAACAAGTGGGACTATATCAAGCTGCAAAGCTTCTGTACAGCAAAGGACACCAACAGTAGAGCAAAAAGACATCCTACAGTATTGGAGAATGTATTCATAAATGACATGTCAGATAAGGGGTTGACATTGAAAATATATAAAGAGCTCATGCAACTCAGCAAACCAAAGGCAAATAATCCAATTAAGAAAGGGGCAGAGGATATGAATAGACACTTCTCAAAAGAAGAAATTCAGATGGCCAACAGGCTCATGAAAAGATGCTCTACATTGCTAATCATCAGAGAAATGCAAATTAAAGCCACAATGAGATATCACCTCACAGCAGTAAGGATGGCCACCATCTAAAACACAAACAACAAATGTTGGTGATGATGTGGAGAAAAGGGAACCCTCCTACATTGCTGGTAGGAATGCAAATTAGTTCAACCATTGTGGAAAGCAGTATGGAGGTTCCTCAAGAAACTCAAATTAGAAATACCATTTGACCCAGGAGTCCCACTCCTAGAAATTTACCCTAAAAATGCTGCAGCGCAGTGTGAAAAAGACATATGCACCCCTATGTTTATCGCAGCACTATTTACAATAGCCCAGAAATGGAAGTAACCTAAGTGTCCATCAGTAGATGAATGGATAAAGAAGAAGTGGTACATATACACAATGGAATATTATTCAGCCATAAGAAGAAAACAAATCCTACCATTTGCAGCAACATGGATGGAGCTCAAGGGTATTATTCTCAGTGAAATAAGCCAGGTGGAAAAAGACAAGTATCAAATTATTTCACTCATATGTGGAGCCTAAGAGCAAAGAAAAAAACTGAAAGAACGAAACAGCAGCAGACCCCAGAACCCAAGTATGGACTAACAGTTACCACAGGGAAAGGGACTGGGGAGGATGGGTGGGAAGGTAGGGACAAGGGAGAAAAACGGGCATTATGGTTAGCAGACACAAGGTGGGGGGGGGGGCAACGGGAGGGCTGTACAACTCAGAGAAGACAAGTAGTGTTTCTATAGCATCTCACCAGGCTGATGGACAGTGACTGTAATGGGGTTGGTGAGGGGGGGGACCTGATGAAGTGGGGAGTTTTATAACCATAATGTTGCACATGTAATTGTAGATTAATGATACCAAAATGAAAAAAAATAAAAAAGTTTCCCAATGACTTAAGCATCAGTTTTTATATTTAAATTTAGACATATTTATATTAAATTATGCTAAAAATTCATTTTCTCTGCCTTATTAACCACTTTTTAAGTGTTCAATAGCCAAATATACCTTATACCATATCAAATAGCAAGGTTGAGAAAAGTGTGTGTGAATATGTGAATACCGTTTTTTCTGAATTTAGGGAGAGTGAAAAATTCTGATAAAAGATGTTTATCTTTTATACATTTACAATAAAAATGCCAATTTTCCTCTTTGGTAAAATGCCCAGTGAAAGCAGTCATGATGATGAGCCAGCCAGCATTCAAAGAGTTATACTCATTACAAACTGAGAGCACGCTCCTTGAAAAGACAATTGTGTATCGATCTACTCAAACAAGATTTTAAGCTTCTCACATACCAGATGAGCATTGTTGGAGGTTCTGTTCTCTGAATCCTCTGCTGTTGTCTGTTCAGCCACCACTGAGTGTCACTGTCGGCTGAGAAGCCCGACTGAAATCAACAACCAAGAGAACTGCGTGAAAGGGAGAAGGAAATGAAAATAAATGATGGTATATTGAATTCTCCTGGGTTTCTTTGCTTCTCTGTTCACTTCTGACACTAGTACGCTTCTAAATCCATAACAAGTGCATGAGGAAAATTAAATCAGAGCACAAAGCCACTAAGGAGCAGCCCAGTAGGTAAATATCACCTATCTTCAAGGAACCTGAAGTTGCCGTAATAGTCAATGCAGAGTTGATTAATGTCATGAAAATAAGATTTACTCCTATAAGGCTATGCCTTTGATGCCTTTTCTCCTACTAAATGGCTAATATTTTTATTTGATTCAATTGGATTTGAGGGATGGGAGGTTTTATTTTTGTTTTTGTTGCTCTCTTTTTAATACTAATGCTTTCTAAATGGTTTTGAGGCCGTGCACATTATATTTTAATAACATGGAATGAACCTCAATAAATTATACCATAGGTACAGTGATAAATGCACATATTTAATATAGGATTATCTGTAAGTGACCATCAAATATAATTCCATACTTTTTGCTAACTTTGGTGAATGTGGATAAACAGATTTCATACTCATCTGTTTTTGGTAGACATAGACAAATATACGTTAGTTTCAAAAGAAGTAATCATCTTTAAATTTAAATTTATAAGTGATTTTTTTTAATGTGGGGATTTATATGTTGAGCTCATAATCTTATATTGAAAAGTGCCTGATGATGGCTTTAAGAAATATCCAGGAATGTTCTTCCAATGACATTTTGTTTATAATGAACCAAAAGCATAATATTAAAGTGAAGGCCAGTGAAGGTGCATCTGTAGACATTGAAACTCAAAGAATTTAGACACAAGGTTTTTTTGTTTATTTGTATATCAAAGTTTTGAACATATACTTCTAGACATTTTGGGGACATACATAATAAATACATTTTGTTTATTGAAAAAAATGTGTTTTTTAACCAGTTCTCAAATAATTGTTTCACAGATTGCTCAAAATAGAAAAGTAATTGAATTATATTTTTATTTCCTTTAAATCTCAGGAGTCTGAGACTCTAAAGGGGTGAGAAGACTATCAGCCCTAAACAACCCTACTTCAGTGAGACAGGTGATGCTGAAGCATGTAGACATGCTTCAGATGAAAAATGTCTGGAAGTGGAGATTGGTCACAGTTCTGTGTAGTTGAATATTGTATCTTGTGTTCACAGTGAAGAATGATGAAAGGTGAATTTTGCAAAGGGGAAATAGAGAATTTTGGTCATTTACAAAGGGGGAAACATCCTGTATTTCCTTCCATCAACTAACTACCGAATACTTACCACATCCAAAACAACTTCACAGACGTTAGTTTAATAATCCTCACCCCCAAACATGTAAGCTGGGGATGGTCAGTCCATATTATGCAACAGAGACACAGAAGGCTTCTGTGATCACCCGAAGCTCTCACAGGCAGTAAGGTTAGAGCCAGGATTTATTCTTGAGTCTGATACCAGAGGCTTTGCTGTTAACCAGTACTGAATTCAAATTCCCTGATTAATTTATATAACTCCATATAGGAAAGTATTTGCCATAGCACTATTACTAGTGTCTAAAAAAGTCTTTTAAAAAATGGACTAACCTGAGGAAGAGGAAATTTCTGTTGATAGGCTATAGAAAGAAGTCTCCATTTTCTTATCTCTCTCATTCATCCTGAATGTTATCTTAAAGTCATCTTACTTAGTTTCCTTAAGATTTAGTGTTTTAATGTAATATATGGAGTTAATAATACTGTTTTCTTTTTAAATCACTTCCTTTATAATGTGCTTCTTGAGAACCAGAAATGAACTAATATTAACTACAAATGCTTTAATTTAGCCATTACTGGTTCCTATCCTTAAATTTTATTTTACATTTAGAATTCAGTAACTACATTTTGCCACAAACATCTTTTTAACTATTTATCCATGCATCCATCCTCCCCACTGAACCATTTTTTTTTTCTTCAGGAGATTTTATAGGGTATTTGGTTTGGGGATTTAACAGTTTGCCAATAAAGGATTAACTTAATTTGTTTGTTTTTATCTCAGCATCCTGGTGATTAAGAGCTAGCTAGAGCTGATCACCTTTAAAGGCTGTGGACATTGGAAGTAACTGGAGAGTTACACAGTGTCTATAGTGTGATGCTGTGGAGTAAAGGGTAAGGGGGTTCTTGGATGAAATGGAGTAATTGTTTTCACAGGGTTTAGGGTACTGATATTAAAATAACAAGACAATAAATGGCAAGGGATTAACAATGAAATCCTCTTCTTGGAACTATTTATGTCTTCACAAAACATGCTATATCACCTTGTTCCTCAGGTGGTTGTAATGTGGAATGCATGATAATGTAAATAAATACCAATCTGGATCAACAATATATTGCAGTTTATTTGATATCATATATTTAGTGTTCATGGGGGTGGAGGGAAAGTAGAAAGAAATACATAATTGGTTGAACAGTTTTCTGCAGAGCCTGGTAATTACTATGGCCTCTATAAATCTTCATCCCCTTCCTCTTACTCTCTGAATAATTCTGTATACTCAGTGGTAGTAATACCACCATTATTAGATGAGTAAAGTACAGATCAAAGAAATTAAAACTCCATAGAGTCATGTCATTAACAAGTGGTAGAGTTTCAATATAAAGCTTTAGTCCATTTATTTTGATAGCTTGAATTCTTATATTATCCTAATGGTTTTTAAATATATTTTTGGCTTCAGAACACTTTTTTAAAAGTAAAATCTTTCACCTATATATGAAGCAGTTAAAGCTGTGTTTCTCTGGTACAGGTGTGAGGGTCTAGTGGTTGCACTCTCAAACCCCAATTCCTTGCCTCCACATGACCCTGATTCACATCTCTGAATATTCTTAGGGTTCTGTGAACCACAGTTTGAAACCCAGGACAGCACACCATATGTGTTCTCAAACAAACCATAGATCACTGAGTTCTTTGCTTGTGTAGCCATATGACCTAAGATAGTCATATAATGTCTTTGCTATAGGACGTCACATTCTAAAACAAATTTTTTTAAGTGAGAAACAAGTAGAAATAATGTACTTTAGATACAAAGGCTTTGGGGAAGTTGTCTTTGGGGCCAGGGTATACAAAAGTAAATTAATGATCCATTTTCTCTCTTTCTTTAATAGCTGTTCTCTTATTCCAAGAACATCAACTAAACCTCCAAAATATCTAAAAATAGATAAAATAATGGGTTTTGGTTGATTTTGCCTGTTCTTCCTTGGCCCCTAATTAAGTCATGGAGACATCTAAGTTTTCTGGGTACTTTGATTTACAAAACAATGCATACTCTTCACAAGTGGACACACAGCTCTTCTGTACAGAGAACTGTATTCCAGTTAGCTGCATCCCACTGCTCATTTCTGATCTTTGCAGAATTCTTTGCAGACTGGAGAAAGGGAGAACTCCAGATGCCCTTTGTGTCCTGAAAAAGGAGACAGCATGGAAATCTTCAAACAAGTTCCGAATATGATTTTATGGCCTGCCCTTTCTCACCTCTGACTTCTTCCCAGAGTGTTCAAGGCTGTTCCCAAAACAGAAGCTTGGTTTGCCTCAGTCTATTTGGTACAGCATCTCTCTAATTACCAGATACCCAAGAATGTACTGGCATTTGACTCAAGAAGTTTCCAATAAAACATATTTATAAGGCAAAGGTTAACCAGATTTATTGCAAAAACGATTTCAATTATTATTAAAAGAAACAAAGATATAATCTAAAAGGGGGTCTCACTCTGATGTTTCCATACAACTATCCCCTTTATTCATGATAACTACCTGAGAATAAGCAAATCCATGCTGATCAATAGGAAGAAAGTAAGAAAACTGATTTATTTATTGCTTACAATTTTTTAAAAAGCTATAAAGAAATAGAGGGAAAAAGAAGGTGGAGAATGGAACTCTACTAAATGCTCAAGAAAATGGAGAATAATGTCACCAAACTTGGTCCAAGTTCCTATCCCCTGTGCCACCACAGCACTCTATCCGTACATGTATAGCAGCATCTATTAAGCTGAACCTTAAATAACATTGTCTCCACATTTCTGAGACTATAAGTTCCTCAAGGGCTTATCTATCTAAATTATCTAAAAATCTATAATTGTGAATTCTGTTACCCTGAAGTAAGATCAGAAGACAACTAAGTAGAGTTGTTTGATTAATTGCCTTGTAGGATACCCTTCTCTTCCTCACCAACTACAATTCCAGGTTGACAGCTCATACCAATGACAGGCATATTTATATTACAAATTAAGTCATCTGCACCCATATCAACAATAGTTAACATTAATTTCTTATAGGCAGTTATTAAATTCTTTCCTTAATTAGTATAGATTTTCATCTGTAAAGGGCATATTTTTTTGCCCTTAACCAAACTTCTTATGGATTAAAAAAAAATGTGCAAAATCCTCTCTGTTGAAAATCATTCTATCAAACTATACAAAAATATTTTTAAATCCAAGACGTCAATAAAATACTTCACATTTAAAAAGTTATGTAATTGTATTATTCATTCAGTAAGAATTTACTGAGTGCTTAATATTGTGATTCTGCTAAGCTTTGGGAATATGAGTAGGAAAGCAAAATCTAAAAGCTTGATGAGAGGCTTATATTCCAGTAAAATAACAATAATAAAATATTGTGATACACTTATAAATAGTTGCTTTAAGGACACAAAACAGAGACATGTAAGTCAGAGTAATGGATCAGGAAAGGTAAAGCTTCGTCTGAACATAAATTATAAGTAGGGATTACATAGATGAAGGAGAATGAATAAGGGTGCGTTAGGTAAATATCATGAATTAAAACTTATCTTCAGGAAACTTTTGTGGACTAGTTTCAAGTGCATTGCTTTTCAATATAAAGAAACACATATATATCTAATAAATTTAGTGTGCGTTAGGTGGCAATAGGGTTTTGGAATCAGACTGTGTTGGGTTTGAACCCCAGATCTATCATGTCTTCATTTTTTTTCTTTTCCTTTTTTTTTTTTTTGCTTCACTCCAGATGATATGTTTAGGTGCCTGAAGTGTCAGTTAGCTTATCAATAAAGTGGAAATAATAATACATTTCTTATTGTGTGTGCATGTGTATATGTGTCAGAGAAAGAGATTATATATGACAATATAAATGTGATTAACAGTGTCAACTGAGTAGGACATATTAAATACATCTTAGTTTCCTGTCTATCCTCAGAAAATCTCATAGTGTTGGCCAAGTCACCATCCCTTAGATGAAAGCAAAATACATTTTAGTTCTCCGAGATATGTCCCTATCTTAACTGCAGAAGCAGTACCTTAAAATACTCACAATGCTCTTTATAGACACTTAGCCAAGACAGAAAAACAGTTTTGAACATTATCCTATCTTCTTATAATAACCTCTAAGACCAAGGCAGGAGTGGGAGGAAAGAAAGATTTTCAGGAGGAATCCTGATTAACCAAGTAGTATGGTCATTTATTTTCAGATGGCATCAGTATTGGAAACACTCTTCTCCAGCACAAAGAAATTATTGATATCAAAGATGTAGTGGCCCCCAAAGTCCCCTCTCACATAACTGTATTTAATAATAAACATATTTATTTGAAGGGATCAGAGAAGATGTTCAAGTGCCTCCATACAAGGCCAACAATACCCACCTGGGCTCACTCATACCTTACACTGAGCTGACAGTTTTCCAGCCAGAAACCAAGTGCTTGGAAGATTTGGGTGAGTTGAGAGGCTTGGTTTTCATTTCCAAAGATCAGTATTAACTTTTATAGGTTCCTGAGGAAGAGCAGTGCTCCTCTGCTTATTCTGATTAATATCTGAAGATTAAGGTATGGAAATTTAAAAACAGAGTCTAATTAGAGTCACAGACCTGAGCTTAAATACGGCTCTGTCATTTCCTTGCTGTGTGGCCCAAGAAAAAAGATTTAAACTCTGTAAACCTTAATTTCCTTCAGTTTCGAATGGACACAATATCTGTACCATATGGCTGTGGAGAGAAATTACTAAATATATGTAAAATATCTAGATGAATGCCTGGTATCAGGCAAAAAGTCAGAGCTCAAGTAATTGTCTATTTTTATCAATAATAAAGCCCCTAACAGGTAACACTTGAGCTCTTTCTATGTACCAGAGATTTTGTTACTTGCTTTCATGTATACCTTACCTATCACTCTTTGGAGGCAGAAAAATTGGATATATATTCTTTTTGTACCACTTATTTTACCAAGATATTTTACCTTTCTAAATCTCTATTTCTTCATCTATAAAATGGAAATGCTTTCAGAACTAACTTGATACCATTGCTATAAACATTTAGTATGTTGAGCAGTGTAAAGTACATGGCAAAATACCTGGCATATGGCAAATATTTAACCAATGGTGTTGTTACGATGATTGTAATGATTATTGTCAACTTCACATGCTAAGATGAAAGCAAAGAAAGTGATTTGTCTTCTATAATTATTAATTTCTATGTAACTATTGTATGCTAGACAAAAATCAAAGTCCTGCTATGAAACAAAGTTCTTCTGTATATGGCCATTTGATCTTAAGTAAATGATTTGCTGAGCTTCAGAATCATCCTCATCCATAAAGTGGTAAAATCTATTAGTTTTCTATCATTGCTGTAACGTCTAACCTTAAATCTAGTCATTGAAAACAGCTCCTGTTTATTACCTTCTGTAGGTCAGAAGTTTGGCATGGCATGACTGGATCCTTTGCTTAGGATTTCACATGCCTGAAGTCAAGGTGTTGTCAGGCTGGGCTATATTTCTGATATTCAGGGGAAGACTACTTCCACACTCATTCAGGTGGCTGGCAGAATTTAGTTCCATGGGTTTTAGGACTGAGGTCACTTTTTTTTTTTTTAAGCTTAGCTGCCCTTAACTCTGTCTCTGGTTCTTGTACATGTTTCCTTACATCTCAGAACCAGCAAAGGTTCATTGAATCTTCATCATGCTGGGAATCTCTCTAACTTTCCCTACTATTGCATATCTTTTGCCTTCAGCAGGAGAAAGTTCTCTGCTTTAAAGGCTCATGTTTAGATTGGACCCACCTAGATAATCTAGAATACTTTCACTTTTAAGGTCTGTGACCCAAATTTGCAAAGTCTCTTTGCCATGTAACATGAGATGGTCACAGTTTCTAAGGATTAGCACATGGACATCTTTGAGGGGCTATTCTGCCTATCACAGGAAATAAGTGTAAAAATTACCTTGAAGTGTATTATGATGAGTCAACAGATAATATCTGTGAATTTGTTCAATATAATATTAATACAAATAGTAGTTGCTCAATAAATATTTTATTTTCCTTCATGTTTACCTAAAATATATTTGATTTATAAAAGATTTCTTCATATTTCAACATGGAAAATAATATATATATGAAAACATTTTGGAACTATACTTTCTTATCTCAACATGGAAGATAATTTATATGAAAACACTTTGGAACTATACTTTCTTCACACTTCAACATGGAAGATACTTTCTTCATACTTCAACATGGAAGATAATTTATGTGAAAATACTTTGGAACTATACAAATCAAAGTTTTTATGGTTATTGAAGATATAAGGTCATATACAACACACAGAGAGACTGAATATTGCAACATTCTGAGATAGACGATTGCATGTAGATATTCTAAATGGAACTTTACCAGTGATAATCATAATACGGAGACCTATGTGACCCGGAGTTCATTTTCTTTCAGATTTGCCAATGAAATCAATTAGATAGCTGTATAAATTATTTGATTTGTTTTTTCTGCTTTGTTTCCTTCTTCTACAAAGCTATACTTAGTCATATTTAGAAAACTTTCAAATGTGTATTTATTTTCTCAAAGTAAGTGTGGAAAGGAATACATACTACATTCACATTTATAAGGACATTACCTGCATAGATAAATAATTAATAATTAATTGATGTACCTTATTAATTTATATAATAATATTAAGTCCACAATATTTACACCGCCAGACATACAGGTTCATCCATTCAGAAAAAGGGGTGCTTTCCCAAGTTTTTATTTTTTGTTTCAATATCCTAAAACAAGAATTACTCAAAGTATAATTTGAAATAAAAAATAAAACTAAGAAGGGAACTAAAATCTACTATAATTGCATCACATAGAGTGGACAGAACCACATTTAACAAGAGTGTATTTCCATGGTTGTGATCATACACTTTCACTTCAATATAAAATTGATAACAAGCATTTTCTGTATATTCTAACAACGTTTGTGAATATGCTTCATATGATTGCCTAATCTTCCACTGAAAACATTTTATACCAGTAATTTCAATTAATAATTGTTTCCCTGGTGCCTGTGAAGTGCCCAGCATGTGATGGAACTGGGTTTAAAGGGTCAAAGAGTTGTGTGGGGAAAAAGCATGTAGGCAAAGAAGGAAACATACTTTGGTTTATTTCCAGTCATATCTATTAGGATAACAATGTAAATGTTTTGCTTTAACCAGAATTCATATAAATTTTTCATTCAGATTGTGATTTTAAACTCCAAATATGTTACAAGGAAACATACCATTTTTTTCCCCTGAACTTGCAGCTTTATGGTCAATGTCAATAATTGTCCTAATTTAGCTGAGTTTATTAATGAATATTCAATTACTTTATGACCTTTAATCAATTCAAGAATCTGGAATCCTCAATCTGTTCCACAATGTCAGTGTGGTAATGACCATAAATAATAGTCACTTTCTATGTGGGCACTTTAATCTTAATTACATGTTTGCTCCATGGACTCATCTAACTGGAATTTTATGATTCAAATGTGATTTACAGCTACAAATTAAGTAATTATCTGAGGTGCTTCTAGGGCTACTGGGACTGGTGATGTGAAATCTGATCAATCTTGTAGAGCTTAATGTCTCCTACGAATGGAAACCAGCTCAGGAATTCATAGCCTGTTTTATTGTCTCCTGCAGCCTGGCCATTTAGATCAGGAAAGTGAAAAAAAAAAAAAGAAGAAAATGTATTATCTGTCTCAATCCTGTGGCAGCCAAGTGACAAGATTTAGAAAGGCATAAAAATTATTCCTTAAAAAAGAGTATGGAAACAATTTGATCTGGGTGGTTTGGGAGAAATCGACCAGAACTCTTGTCCAGCAGTTCATGAAAGTATCTGTTTAGTATTGTACCTTTACAAAAATGCAGAGGACCATGTCACTTTAAATCTGCTGGCAAACAAAAAATTTTGAATCAATAGCCACTCCCACCCCTACTGCTCCCTCATATATGCTTGAATTATTATATTCATGAAGAGAAAAAGCAAGTATTGTATACATGTAAGGCAAAGGCAAACAATGTGATAGTATTTATTATAGAGATATACACAACTTGCAATGGGAGAAGAGAGGAAAAAGAAATACCATGTTATTGAAGAAAGTTGGAGAGGCCTTAGAGACTACTTATGGACAAAATCCTTTATTTTGAGAATAAATTAAGGCTCAGAGTGATTGTGGCTTGCTAGGTGACACTACTCAGATGAGAACGCCTGGCTATGCAACTGAAATATGGAGGCCATTTTCACTTGACTTTTCCTCCCTTCACTTGCTCACTCTCCTTTGTGCAACAAAGCTGAAAACTTCATATTTCTTCCGCAAAAATTTTTTCCTCAGCTGCCCCCACCTATCCTTGATCAAGAGAGAAGCTTGCACCATATTCTTTTACCTTTCAGCCTATATTCATTCATTACTTTATCATATATTTCTTGAAGTCCTATTAGACTATAGAGATAGCTCTGAGCAATAAGGTCAACATCCTTTAATGAACCAGTTAACATTACTGGGAAATACAAAAATAAACAAATAAAACAAGTAAGTAAAATACTTACACATGGTTATAAGTGCTGTGAAGGAAAACCAGGTGGCACCTAACTATCGGTCGGGGCTATGATCGGATAGTAGTAGGAGAAGGTGTAGAGAGTACTTCTGGCAGGAAGTGGCCTTGCAAGTGCAAGCAAGCAAGCCACAATTAAGGATGAGGGGAAGGAATGGGTATATAGTATCATGCTCTCATTTCCTCAAACTTACTGCACCACCACTAGCATTCACTGCAAAAGGCATACTGCTGATTTCCCTAAATGGGAGCTTTCCCTGTGTCTTAACACCAAACGTGTAATCCTGCACACAGCTGCAATGTGTTGTTCCTCCTTCTGTCCTATTACAATGAGATGGGGTCCCACCTGTTCTCTAATATGTATAACATTGTTACATAACATTGTTAATATATAAAAACTTGTTGACGTGATCAGTTCTGTCCTACTAAGTCTAATCTAACAGTGTTGACCCAATTCCATTGCTCAATGCATGCCTATTGTTGGTAATTGCCTTCTGTCTGTTCATCTATCTAATAAAGATACACTAAACACCTATAGGATGTCTCACACTGTGTAATGTAGGGTATTTGAGATCCAGTGATGAGGAAAACAGACCAAAGCCCTAGCTTCTAGGATCTTGCATCAGCCATGGAAGTCCAGGTGGAGCTCTTCCTTTGTCACTAATGAGAAGCGAATCACTTAGCATGGGTTTTGTGCCTGCAGTTTAAGAAATAAGCACCCCAGTGACTATAATCACTAGTGAGTCACTTTTTTGCAAGGCCTCAGTTTTCTCCTTGGAAAGAGAGGTAAAGAGCATTATTCTTCCCTCAGAATTTTGGCAGAGGATTAAAATGAGACCCATAAATGTGAGAGTGCTGATATGCTACAAATTGTTTTACAAAAGCAGTATAACACTTCTGTGTAATGTGCTCTAATGGCAGTGACTGCTGTTCTTAATTCATCCTCATTGGAAAGAATTGATCATTATCATCACTGCCAAGTGCTCACCACATCCAAGCTGTGTGTGTGGCTTTGTCTCTGATGGACCTCTGGTTTCTACAGACTGTACTTCTCAGATTATTCAGTGGAAACAGAACCATGTATTTTGTATTATGAAATTAATTCAAAGATAGCCAGCGTGATCAAAGCCACTAAAATTACTGAGACAGGGCATTTTCTGGGTTTAATGTTATTTTATTATATTCTAGATGGATGTATAGTTTGTTATTTCCCCTTTATGAATTGTTTCTACAAAAATAGATTATGAAGTGCTTCACAATTTTTTTCTTTTTTCTACTTTTTTTCCTGGGTAAATATCCCTTGGGAGATACTGTTCTTGCTAAGAAAAAAAAAAAGTCTGATTCTTTCCAGTAAGAGGAAAAAAGATTATATTGGGATGTATGTCAGTAAAACTCAAGCTTTATTGACAAGTGTGCTCTATCATTGTGTAAAATTCTTGCTAACTTGTCCCTCGAGATGGCCTAAAGAGAAATCAAATGCAGAGTGGCATGAAGTAGTCTCCATATCTCAAGCATATTACAAAGCTTGCAGTATTCTTTCTTTAAGTATTTTTTCACCATTGAAAAATCTTTGCAAGACTCAATACAGTTTTTCATGTGAAGTCAGTTGAACTGATGATTAACTAAAGAGCAAAACCTAGGCTAAAATAAACAAATCCCATTCTCTGGAGCAAATTCTAGGACTTCCCCAAAGCTGCACATCATTAAATGCACACCATTCAGCACCCTAAAAAACTCAAAACCTCCCATGAAAAGCCAAATATTTTCCAGCTTTGGTGAAGTCACACACAGGAATTCAGAAGCAGCTTATAATTCAGTCTAAAAATTCCTGCCAGGATAGGGCCAATTAAATTGAAAGTAAAAGCTTTGCACTTGATTTGTGTATGGATTAGCATGAAAATATGGTATTAATTCAATTGGCTTACTAGATTTTCAAAAATGATTTGTTTTCTGGTTCTCATTTGTAATAATTGTGATAAATGTTAATGGATATCCTTGCCTCTATTCTCCTTGGTAATCACATCAGCCAAGAACAGACTAACAAGAGATGACAAACCTTTTAATTAGATTTTACCACCAAAGTGTGATTCGTATCTCCTCTCTGTTCAGCCAGCCTAGTTCTGGTCTTTTAAAATCTTGTTTACACTCTTGTTAAGACACCTAACAGGTCTCCCTGTGTCAGGCTTTTTGTCTTTTACTCCATCCTACATAGGGCTGCCATAGCATTCTTAATCAGCACAAAACAGCCTCAACTCCTTAGCATATTGGCAAGATCCTCAATAACCTAGTCGTGATCCAGTCCACTAATTTCCTTCATTCACCCATTCCTAGGCTAATGAGATACTCGACTCTTCACACATTCATATGTTCCCACTTATGTGCCTTTTCTTACATTGTCTACAGTAATATGGACATAATCTTCATTTCTTATTATCGGCATTGAATAGACAGTGCTCTATGAATGTTGAATAAGCTTGCTAAGACCCTTTAGAATAAAATCCATGTGGTATATAAATCACCCTATGAACTTGTTTTTACTTTTTCTCACTCCTTATTCCCTGACAATGTCCAATATGCAAAATCATGTCTATCTTGCTAACATTGATACCACTTGCCTTTTATATACTGGCTCTTTGTTTAGAGCTGAAGTAATACAAGGTCTTTTATGAGGTCAGACAGATGTGCTTGAATATTTCCTTATCTTTATCCAGAACATCTAACCTCTTCCCATAATTTCTCTTTTTAAAAAGATTTGATTCCATTTTTTCTCCTTAAAGTTTAAGTTTAGGTGACATTTCTTCTGGAAATTATTCCCTAAGACAGAGTTAGGTATTTCATAATGTCAATGGATATATTTGTGTCATTGTAATTTTTATACCATTTTTCTTCTCTTCCCTTACATTGTAAATTAACTTAAGGCTGGTTTTCTTTTATATGAGAATTTTCCAGTACCACATGTAAGCATACAGTCAATGTTTATCAAAATGTTGCATTTGTAAATGTCTGTTCTCTATTATTTGTGATCTACATCAAAAACTGCACTTTTATGAAGTTCTTTATATTTTCTCCATTGGAAAAATGCTCTTTCCTCTAAATTCCCACATCATTTATTTCATGGAATTCATGATTTTTCTGCCATGTAGTATCTGGATTTATAGACATGCTTATCTTTCCAGACTAAATTGTGAAATACTTTAGTAAGAAGGATGGTATTTAACTATTTCTGTTCTCTCCTATTCCCTCAATGCTGGTACAGATTGGGAACCTGACAGGCATTCAATAAATGTTAAATGCATGGGTGGTTAGGTGATGCACACCATTTTTTGAGATAGATCCACTAGTTTAGGTTAGTTATATTGGAGTATTGTACAGTCATCTAACCCAAATTCTTGATGTTGGCATCTTTACTCTTATCATCACAGAGAGCCATCTAATGGAGTCCATGGTATGGGGGGTGGTGGAGGAGTAGCTGGCATGGTACACTGTGGTAGAGCTGCCATTTATGTTGGCATGGCACTTTGTGGTTTTCTACAGCCATTGTTTAACTTGACCCTGACTAAAGGCCATCAGAGTGAACGAGGTGAGGAATCTTTGTTTATTGGATTCCTTTTCAGTTTCTTTTAGGAAATCCTTTTTGAGTAATAACCATGTTCAGGCATTGTGTTAGACATGGGAGACAGGGAGCGAAAACTAGAAAATGTTCTTTGAGATATAATCATATTTTAATGATGGAAACTTTGTGTCTGAGAGAAATTGTTTTACTAACACTGGGTCACAAAGTAAGTGCATGAAGAGAACTCAGCATTAGAGTGTTCTGTCAATTAAGACATAAAATTAAGAAATGATGGATTCCTGTACTCCATTGCATCATCTTCTTTCCCAAATAATTATTTCATAAACCCAGAGGCAGAAGAATCAGTAAGCAAAATTTTTATTGTAAATGTAATCATTTTCCAGCAATAATCAGGATTATATTAAGCAAGAAAAAAATAGGGATTTTTACTGAGTTTCTTGGTAGTCAGCTACTGCTATAAGACCCACATAATTTTAGGGATGTATAATGAAAATTGGTATCAAATTTGAGATGTTTTTCATGTCTAGGGAACAAATCTTAGACTTAGTTTCAGAAAGCTTCATGAAGAAACAATTCAAGTCTCAAAACTCAGATTAAGTAAAATAAAAACTTTTAATTGTGTAAATTAGACTTTATACAAAAATTATTTCTTACTGAATCCTGTATTGATGTGTAATATATATAGTTTACATTGTATAACAAAGTTACATTATATATTATATAATATGTGATGTATACTTTAGCATTTTATTATTGTTGTTTTGTTAAAAAAATCAATTTTATGTATATTCCCTGACCATGAAGTATTAGGAGGGGAAAAAAAAACCACTTGGGTGAAAATTTGCTGTATAGCACTCACAGAGAGAATGAAACATATGTGGGTAATTGGGGAACAGTAATATCAGACATGGTGAACATCTGTTGGGAGCACAGATCTTAACTACTATTTGAAGAAGACAGCATATTAATTCATAGCAGTTATTCCAAATGGTTGGAAGACTTCAGGGTGAAATGACACATTTGTTTTCTTTTACCTTTCTTTCTTCTTTTTTTCAAAGTCAGCATCTATTCCATGGAAATATGCCAGCAATTCACTGTAGAAAAATGACAGGCTCATCACTTAGAACTCTAGCTCTGACGTGTTGGCAATGCGAAGAGCTGTGAGCAGTCAGTCTGTCCCAGCCCAAGTTAGCTAGTCCTGAAGTGCTATGTATGAATTGAAATAGCACAAATATGAAGGAGAAGCTGGCTAAAGTAATAATAGCTAACACTTGTATAATGGTTACTCTTGCTTTACGTAGATTAACACATTTCATCTTTACAACATGCATATGAGGTAGCTTGTGTTATTTTCCCTACTTTATAAATGAGAGAACTAAAGGACAGGCAGGTAAGTGGAACAAATGGTACCTGGTGAAGCTAGGGATCAACTCAGGCAGTCTGGCCTTGAGAGCCTGTGCTCTTAACTACTCAGTTGTAATTTGATGTACATAAATGCACACATGTGTATGCATGTAGGTTGTGTACATTTGGATATAATATGTGTATGACTCTGTGCATATGTTTTATATGTGTATAAAAACATATACAGTTGTAATATGTTCTTTGCCTGTTGTCTTAGTACTTTTCCAAAAATGTGGTATCAGACTGATTAATATAAATAGCAATCTGTTCATTTATACAGTCATTTATGCATTGTTTGAATAATATAAGATATACTGTTGGTGAATGAATGAATCAGTAAATGAATGAATCAATCAATAGATGCCAGAATATAATAATTATGAGTAAATGAAGAGTGAACAAATGAATTCAAATTCAGTGAATGTTTATTGTGCATCAACTTTAGTCCAGAAAAAAAAAAAGAAGGAAGGAAGGAAAGAAAGACAAGAAAGAGCCCTGAATTCATGTAGTTCATAGTGTTGTAGTTTTGAAAGACAAATGACAGAAACTACTAAGTCCAGTAGAGCATTACAAGGAAAACCTGGTGTGACAAGAAGAGATGTATCAATCCAATGTGGTGCCCAAGTCTAGCTGCATATTAGAATCAATTACAAACCTTTTTAAAAAAAAAGATCCCTTGCCAGTGTCCCTTTCTAGACAACTTGAATCCAAATTTGAGGAGCTAACTGCCAGGCATGCAAAATTGTCCTAGATAATTCTGATGTGCAACCATATTTGAGAACCACTGATCAGATGAAGAGAGATATCTAGAAAGCTTTTATAGAGGAGACATTTTCTGGTTCAGTGTTTACAGATGGAGGCTTTGCTAGACTGGAACAGTGTGGGAATACTGGATAAGTACAGGACAGAACAGCAGCAGGGAGGGCAGTAAGAGGCAGGAAAGGTAAGGGAGAGAACTGCTTGGTACAGAGAGACTTCTTGGCAGAAGTTTTATGGCTTACTCTGCATCTGCAGCCCTCTGAGTCCCTGGGTCCTTTGTCTCATGCCCTCTGCCTTTGCTCCCTTGCCAGACAGGGATTAAAATACTCAGCCAGGCAAACTGTGTTCTGGACTTGTTTAGGATAATGGCCTTTATCGATTGTGGTTCTCTGCCTGTGGGCCCCATAGGACATTGCAGCTTCAACTCTGACTTCAGACTCATACTTCCCTAAATAGCTTCTAAATGGATTTTAAAATGCTCCATCTAAATTACTTAAAGGCTTACCTCAGCCACCCCATCAATTTCTAGAGAATGAGCTCTTGCCAACAATCAAGATTTTGTAGCACTTTGCAAACCAAGTAAAAGCTACAGCCCTTGCCCTAAGGAGTTTATGTCCGTGAAGTAGGTGTGACTGGGTACTTAAAAATACATAAAATGCTCTGACTGGGAAAAAAAAAATGCTATGATTTGGAATTGGATCTAGAAATGCTGACTCTCTCCTTGTCGTTAGATCTGTTAACTACTTTACTGAGCATTTCATACCATTTCAGTCTGACAATACAGTGGCTATAACATTTTGTGTTACTCATCCTAAAAAACTACGCGGTATGTTTAAAATGAAGAGGGTCATTAGGTATTTTGACTATTGTCTTTCTTGAATAATAACAACAATACCTAATGGTTCTAATAACTAGCACTAATGAACATTTACTATGTGCTAGTCAATATTTTTAGAACTTGGCATGTATTACTTTATTAAATGTTCTTAACAACCCTGTGAGAGAAGCAATTTATAATTTTCAAAGTATAGATGACAAATGCATATCAGAGCTTGGAAGAGAAGTTATGTAACTTGTCCAAGGGCTTTAGGCTTTTAAGAGGCAGATCTGGGATACTAATCCTAGCAGTCCGGTTCCAGAGTCTGTATGCTTAATATAAAATAGGTATGTTTTGTGTCACAGTTCTCAAACCATTAAAAATTTTGACATGATAAACAAATAAGAGTATTTTGCGGAGTGTTGACTAGAGTGCCTGATACAGGAGACTCTGGTAAATGACATAATAAATAGTCAACAGATAATAGGCATGATAATTATAATAATATTCTCTAAATATTTTAAAAGGAGATGAAATGACATTTGAACAATGTACCATGTTTTTGAGTTCTAGAACCATTATCTCATGAATGCTTACAAAAACCCTGAATTGCATCTATAACCAAGCTCATTTTCTAGGTAGAGAATAGGAACTCAAGAGCTATTAAGTGTTTAGGCTCATGTCACACAATGAAGAAATGTTAGACCCTGAATTGGAATGAAGGTTAAGTTGGGTTCTTTCCCTAAGAAATCACCCTCCTTCTGACAGCTGAATGGTGAATCCCATCATTTAGACAGGCGCAGCTTAGATAACTTTTTGATGCATAATTCAAATATGTCATTATGTCTACAAAATACAACATAAAGGGTTCACAGGATATTTAATTAATACACAGTAGAATAGCAACTGGAAGGGGGAAGTCAAAATTAACAAGTCAAACTTCTAAATATTTACCCATAGTTACAAAAGTAGCTGCATCTGAGTGTAATTTTGGACCTAGGGGAGACTGAATATATGTACATTTGCATATATATGTGTGTGTGTGTGTGTGTGTGTGTGTATAATTCTAATATATACATGTATTCCAAAGAAAAATTCCTAAATAGCTGAATAAATAGATGATTCCTTTTTAGGCATCTGATATGAACACTAAACTATGTAATAGCACCAAATATTAGCTCTCACTTTTTAATACAAACAACCATACATTGTTCTAGGTGCTTCATTGTATCATCTCTTTTAACCCCTCTTGCAATCCTGTTGCTTTCCATTTTCAACTAAAGAAACTAACAGTCTGATATGTTACTTTTTTGAACTCACAAAACTAATGTTAGATATGGGTTTTATCGCATGTCCATGCTTCTTCACCAGTTTTCCATAGCCTCCAAAGAAAGAAGAGATTTCAAGGAAACCTTGCAATTTGGAAAAGAAAAATAACTTTTATTTTCTCTCCCTGCTCCCCAATTCTCCATCCTTCCCTCCTCCTCTTTCTCTTTTTTATAAAACTACTTTATGAAACTCAAGAGTAACAACTTATGCTGTTAACTTACGTGTAATAATGCTCTCCTGAGTTTCAAATCCAGACACAGGCCATGACACACATAAGGCAGATTGCAATATATGTACATTTATCACACCTTCTGATGCCACTCCAGCCCTTTCTCTTCTGATAAGGTTTCTCCAACTGCATGTGAAAATGATGTTATTATAAAATAGTCCTGAATATCTTTGGATTCATTTACCTGTTTATTTTTATTCATTTACAAACCCTGGTGCTTAGTAAAACATGTCTTGCAGTCTGCCTCAGAATCGTGCCCGGATTCTGCTAGGATGTCCTGCTACTTTGAAGTCAAACCTAGTTTGTTATTAGACTTAGCCAGTTTTCTGTGTTTGGCTTGCTTTGTATTTGGTCAGTTGCTTGGTTGCTTTTTATTTGGTTTACTATCTATGTGGACTGGGTAACTTCCATTTGAATTTTAATACAGATTCCCAATCCTAATCCTGGGAGATTCTGATCAGTACCCATAAGGGAAAATTCCCCAAAATCCACTTGTAAAAATGTCCTTTGGTCATTTGGATACACAGCTAGGACTCGAAAATCAACTCCAGTCACAATAATATTCTTTACTACAAAATGCCACAAATGACTCCTTTCAGCCATTCCCTCTTGTCTACATAACAGTGTCTTCTTCCATTACACAACAAGTGATAAGAACAAGGGGTTTCCAATACTCAGAAACTTCATTGCATACTTCCTCCTATAAAAGATGAGAGCAGTTACACAAAAATGGCTCAATCATTTTTAAAGTGTCAGGTCTTTGCTCTCTCAGGATCCTTTACCACAGAAGAACGCTCATATTTCTTTTAGTTCTCCTAGTAATACTACTAAAGATGAAATGAAAAAGACTCTATGTCTCCAGTCCATTGCCAAGTTTAATTCATAAAAGTCCGTATTAATGCAGGCCAAGGTCCTTAGGAAAGATAACAGACACCTAGACTTTTTTTTTTCCCTCCCTACATTTGATTTTCTCATGCTCCATCAAGGTTTTCTATATCTGTTTAGTCCAGATTCCAGCCTCAGGCATCTCTAAGTGTGTTAGTTTAATACTTTGTCATGTCTTCTTTGCATTCTTCATGGAGGATAGATAGTTTTATATTTTAAAAAACCACAATAAAATGTTTCCTGACAAGGAAAGGATTGATTCTGGGAACCGCCATAAAACACACAAAAATTGATTTTCCTCATTTTGTACTGAAATCACAAAATGCTTGGTGAAATGTGTCTGCAGGATTGCCCCTTTAGGGATACTGGTGTGGAAGGAATGTCTCAGTATTTCTCTTCCAGTATCTCAGCATGTGATTTGGAAAAGATTATACTAATTAAGAGGTTGTGATTAATCCAGCATGGAAAGGCCAGGAAGATGGTACCAGAACCAGACCTGAAAAAACTCTAGGGCTAACATCACTGAGCTACCTCATCTCAGGGAAGTCATTTGTATTTTCTGAGCCTCAATTTCCTCCTCTGTAAAATGGACATATTAGTATGTACTAGGTTACTAAAAAAGTTCAATGAAGTAAAGAATATTGTCAAATATAATTTTTAAATAGTTAAACATAAGACTCTCATACAAATACAGAATCAAAATATGTTAGTAATTTATTAAGTCATGAAGGAAACTAGAAAGATCATAAAGCTAGTACTAAGAGCAGTTGAAAAACTGTATTTATATGAGTTTTGTTTAAGTAAAGAATGCTAGACTAAGATTTTTAGGTTAGATACAAAAATGGCTAATATTGCTCAGAACAATAAATTGATAAACTTTGGGTTACCTTTTCTACTTGGGATAAATCTGCATATTAACATGTAACACCACAATATCTGAGCTCAAAAAGCAAAGTCAGATGCAGATACAGTATTCTAGAATTGTACTTCTCACCCAGGGGCCCTTTTAGAAGGTCTACAAGATCAAAACCATTTTCATAATAATACTAAGTTTTTATTTGCCTTTTCCATTCTTATTTACTAATGAATGGAGTTTTTCAGAGGCAACATGATGTATGATATTGTAATATACTAAATGTAGGAACAGAAATGAAAATCCAATTGTCTTCACTTAAGCCAGCTATTAAAGAGATTTGTAAAAATGTAAACCAATGTTACTCGTCACAATTTTTTTGTTTTGGAAGATGTATTTCTTTTATAAAATATGTAATTTATGTTAACATTCAATGGGTTTATTATAATTATGTTAAATAAATGCTTTTAAAAATTATCAGTTCAGATTTCTAGTATAGTAAAAATCAATAGATGTAACTTACCAAATTCAAACCTCTTTTGGATTCTCAACAATTTCTAAAAGAGTAAAGGGGTCCTGACAATAAACTATTTGAAAACTACTGTCCTATTCTGTAAAAATTTATTAGCCCTGTTCAATAATGTATCAGTATAAAATAGAAAGGGCATGTTTTACTCTATGTTGCCTGCATTCCACAATTTGGGCAACATTTCTTAGCAGAATTGAGGGTACAACAGAGTGCCTGCTATAGAAATAGAAGCCCAGTATCATTTCCCTTCTCATTCTTCTCCCATATGTTCCTAGTGGAAGAGTCTAGTTACAAACTGACCATTATTTTGAGGTTAAAGTAGAATAATATAGGGGAGTATCACTCCTTGTTTAGAAAAACCCAAGTCTCCCTCAGTTATCTTGTGCTGATGGTTAAATTCCAAGCTCTGAGAAGCTCTGTGGCCTTTGTATCCCAGAAAATTCACATTCAAAACCTTGAGAACTAGCTGGATTTATGTTCAGACTCTACTACATCCCCGAACAGTGATTTCCTAGATGCCAATTACCTGTTGGTCATTGTACTAGACAATATGAATTGGAAGAAGCATAAGGCTTTGTCCTGGATTTAGTGGTTCACCAATTAATGACAGCAAAGATTCTAAGATACCATGCAGGATACCAGTCTGTCATTTCTGGTATGACTCCTTCATTGGACTCCCATCACCTAAGTCCCTGTATAAACTGCCCCTGTTTACTGCCTGGGATCTCATTCTCGAAGTCACTCCCTTTACAAACTCGACTAATGTCTCAGACTTTTTTTATATCTTCCATTTATCCTCTCATACAGTAACTGTACTTTGGAGCTCATAGGGCAATTGTATTTTGCTAAATGTTTATGTAAAGTTTTATTAAATAATTCTGACTTTGTGTCAATGATATCGTGAGGATAGAATATCTGTTTCATGCACTACTGTAGCCATCCACCCTGTGACAATACCCAGCAAAGAGGGTGATGAGTATTTGTTGAATGAATAAGACGTTCTGATTGCACAGAGAAAGTAGAAGTCAACACTAAATGGAGTGGAATGAGAGAATAGGTGGAGAGTACTAAAAAAAAAAAAGGAAAAGATAATGGAAGGATCTAAGTGACTTGTAGTTTCTGGAGCTTGAGATATTTAATATGGGGAAGAGCATAAGGGGCATAAAGTTCCATTTCATCCAACTGAAGCCATTAATTTATCCTATCAATTAATTTGCTTCCTCCATCATTAAATATTTATCTTGTAGCCATTGCATGTGATGGTATTCTTAAGTAATAAAATTACTTACCAGCTGATTCTGATAAGTCAAACATCTCATCAATGACAGTCACTGTTTCAATTAAGGATATACTATAATATATAACTTTGAAAAAAGAGCAATTACAATGCCAAACTATAAAGCAGGGCCTAAAAATCTCCTTACAGACTTCATGTAAAACTGAAAAAATGTGATGGATAGCTAGTAGTGTTTCTTCTTAGCAAAGGCAAAGTTTTATTAGATTTCATATACCCGACACCTAACACAATACCTGGCAGAAAGGGAGTGGTCAGGAAATGCTTTCATTTTCAAGTTGTTTAATGAACCAGTGAAATTCTAAAAAGGGATGAGGATTATAATAAGGAAAATTTCTTTATATAGGTATATCATCATAGTCATCATCATCATCTTCAATATCATATGCATGCTAGGTACTAAACATTGCATTATGCAGTTTGCATAATTGTTCCAAATTATCTTCACAATTCTTCAAGGTAGGCATACTTTTTCATTTTTAGAGGAGGAAAATGATGTTTAAGAAGTTAAGATTACTTTTTCAAAGTTGACAGCAAAGTTTAGAGTCAGTAACAAAACAGATTTGTCTGTTAGCAATGCCTGTCCTATTTAAACTAAATCATACTAGGAAAAATAATGAGATGCTGTATCCCAGCTATACAAGGTAATTGATTAAAAAGGAAAGCTATAAATGAATTAGAGCAAGGTAGATATGTATTAGAAAGAGTAAAGTATAGACATAGCCCATAGATATGCAAGGCTGCATCATTGTAATGATACTCAATTTTCAATATTTTCAGAATACTGTAATTAAAGATGTTAATTTTATAAACATATAAGTATTGTCCTGTGGCCATTCTTTGGGAAAAGTGCTTTGTTTTTTATATGTTCGATATCGTAGACCAGGTTCCAACAATTTGTATAGTCAACCAGATTTGTGATTCACATTGTTTTTCAATATGGCAATCGAATAATCAATTTTAAAGAAAAGAAAAGCACTAATATTTATTTATTATTAAAGAAATAAAATAAAATTTTCTACCATAAAGCCTTACATAATCAACATTAGCATTTGGGGTTATTCTTACTTGCCATCTATTTTAACGAGTTAAGTAAAACACTAATTTAACAAAGTGATCATAGTCTAACCTGTAAAGGGACATAAATACACTCTCTATCATCATATTAATGTGGTGAGGATTTATATTTCCTCTATTAAACTACATAAAAAATTGAGAGTTAAAATAAATTCCTTTATGCCCAATCACTAAATCCTCCTATACATGTCATTAAAATTAAGTATGGAAGGAAATTCACAACCATGTCAGAAATTTAGTTCAATTAGGGACTCATTATGAAGGAACAGTGAAATTGATTTGCAACTGTATCTTTTCGGGCTTCCATTTTCTAATGTTAATAATAAAATCTTAAATCTGACAAGAAAAATCATTAAGGCACTTCATAGGAAGGGTTATTCATTACTCCAAAAGTGTATTAACTGGAACTTATTCCCTTCTGCTACCAAGATTTGTCATGTCCAAAAGATTAATGATGTTGAATATAAACTAGTTGGCTGACATCAGTTACCATGATCCACATTCCCAGTAGATTTATGTGCCATAGTATTGTTCTTTTACATCTTAAAAAAGTTATCCTAAAGAGCAAGTATTACCTTTAGAAGACTGGTGCTATCTACTGTGTAGCCTGTTTCCTATAGACAGAAATTGATCCAGTGTGATACTATGGTGTAATAGCTCTCAAAATGACTGTATAAATTAGTGGTGCATGTACATGTACAGTGTAATATGCAATTTCTGTTAAATAATCAGTACAGGGCCAAAATGGCCCTGGGGAATATTCAAATAAGGGCTCACAGGAGATTCCAAGCATCATAAGGTTTTCAACCGGCTTGCAAGATACAGAGTGTATGCATTCAAAGTCTATACAACCATCAAGGATGTGATTAGGGTATAGGAATGTCCACCATCTCACATGACAAAAACGTGTTAGTTTTCTATTTTTACTACAGAAACTTAAAAGGCTCCTATTTGTTATCTCATAGTTCTGTAGGTCAGAAGTCTAGTATTATATGGCTAGATTCTCTGCACAGGGTCTCACAAGACTGAAACTGAGGTATCAGCTAGGCTGCAGATTTCATCTGGGACTTGGGATCTTCTCCCAGGCTCACTGCTAGTTGACAGAATTCAGTTCCTTCTCATGCTTTTCATGTGGCTTTTTCTATCGTCAAGTTAGCAGTATGGTGTCAACTGTTTCTCATAACTTGAATTTCTCTGACTTCCTCTTCTGCCTTCTTCCTTTGCTTATGTGATTGCTCTGTGCTCACCCAGATAATTCAGGAGAATTTCTCCTTTGAGGATCAGCTGAGTAATCTTAATTACATAAGCAAAGTCCCTTTTACCAAGTAAGGAAACACAACCATGGAAGTAACAACATCAAAGATGATGGGGGTTAAAATTCCGCCTCCCACAATCGGAAACTAGAAGCTGGAACTCAGATTGGAATCAGAGGAACAAGTTTAGAGAATGCAAAACTTGAATTTCATATGGTGGGAAGTAATTTCTGTAATTCAGTAAGTCACAGTGTTGTCTTGGTTAAAATAGTTAGACTTCCAAAGTTTTCATAAAATGTGGAATGACAGTTCTGTACTGTATGGATAAATAAAATGAAGGATTACACGTGGAGGCATTTGTGATATTTTGAGGCTGATGTTCATTCACTCTCAGTGACAGGATGCCTAGAGGGATCATCAGTATGAAATATGTGGCTAGGATTAGGCTCTTAGACAGTATATGTTTTGTTTCCCTCAAATATTCAAAAATAATGTTAGTATTAATTTTTTAGTTCATGCATCTTATGTTTATAACATTAAAGTGTAATTGAAAAGCTGAATCTTTTCATGCACAAAATACTTGTAAAAAGAAAAGAAGAAAAGAATTGCCGAGGTGTAGGCTCACCTGAATTTTATTCCATCCGACAACTGCAAAATGAGTAGAAGAATCTGTGAATTCTGATTAAACTGTAAAAATGCCTTTGAATTATTATTATCAGTTGAGATCATTGACAGTGTACTTAGTACAAGATAAGACACGGGAGACATAACTCCTGCCCAAAGGTTTTTAAATCCATATTATATTAAGTGCATGCTGTGTGAAATGTAATTCATCTCAACTTGACCAAACCTTTTCATTAAAATTCTATTTATGGTACCGAGCAAAGGGGTACTTACACTTTAAAGTTAAGTAGTCTAGTGTACTTTATTAATTCATATTGCAAATAAAGCCAGTCTCCTTTCTTTAGAGGGAAACTATTTTATAGTCTGTAATCTTAATTCTGTATAGTCATTTTTGAAAGTATTTGCTTGTAGGAATAAAAAAAGTAAAGGTGAGTCTGTTTGATTCAGCTTAAATTATCTCAACTAGAAAAGTCCACACAAAATTCTCCTCCTCATCAAGAGAGTGATGTATATTTAGCAGAGAGAACTGATTTGTATTTAGTGTCTACTCTAAATGAGATATTAAACTACATGCCCTCTACATTGTAAGGAATCATAAAAATGCTATAAAATATAAGTATCTTTATGTATTTTTGTAAAAGAGGAAACTGGGATTCAGGGAGTTAAAATCAAATGTCAAAGTTCTCCCATAAGTGACCCAAGTCTGACTCCTAATTGTCCATTCATATTTCCTTCCTGTAAGAGTCGTTCATAAGCAATTTCATGAAAAGTCATAAGATTTTTCTCATATGCTCCTTTGAACTTTTATTGCATCTTGAGCATATTAAAGTCACAGAACTTTTCATACTGTATTTGAATCTCTCCCCCAGAAATGAGCTTCATCTTTGTGTTCCCAAAACTTGACATGATACTTGAAATTAAAAGTGTAAATTCAATGAATGCATTAAAAATTCCAAAGGTATCAGTTTTATCTTGATTATAAGTTCAATAACTAATTGATGTTTCCTTGAATTTTTTTTCTGTTTTCATTTATATTAAATCTAACATAAATAATTGCACAATAGTGATGATATAATGCTTCTAGATCTTCAGTAACTATAATGTGCTTTAAAATACCTTCTACTTCTATTGATGAGAAAGTTATAGATATTGTTAATACTATTGGGGTTTTCTGCTTATGTTTATAATTGAAGGAAATGCTAAATTTCAGGAAGAAGTCAACAAAGATAAACTACAATTTCTTTTATATTCATATATATTGCCTAAATTATATGTGGACCTTAAGGTTAGTCTTCCTGTGTTAAATACTAAATAAGAATAGGATTTTATGTGACTGAAGATTGTACTTTCCATGGTTTTTAAATAAAGAAAATTTTTTCAGAAAAAATAATTTATTTATTCTTTATATATGAGGAAGATTCCCAAAAATGTGTTTAAATTATTTTTTCATCCTTTCAACAACTGTCAGATAAGAAAGCAGGTTTTATGCAATTAAGCAGTTAACCTAAGACCACAAACTTAGCAAAAGGAAAGTGAAGACAGAAACCCAAGTATGTTTGAGCTTGACTATTATCTTAAGCACTGTGGCCAGTGATGACATAAGGGTACATTCAAAAACTGTATCTGTATTAAAATCTTGTTTCTGCCACATCAAAATCTTTTAAACTTGCTCAGACAAATCATTTATCACCACTGAGCATTATTTTTTAAAAGTCAGTATAAGATCAATTACTTAAGTGAAATCATTTCACAATCTCTAATCACTGTATAAATAGTAGTACAACTCAATTGAGAGACAATCTTGCTTTTTTTTTTTACCTGAATTCAATAACAAAAGCATTTTAAAGTAAACTACCTAAATGGTCAAAACAATTATAATCTAAAGATTCTTTCAGTAGTTTTTTTAACTGCACTGTAAGTTCCTTTTTTTTTTATTAAGGTACATTGATATACACACTGTGAAGGTTTCACAAGAAAAACAATATGGTTATTACATTCACCCTTATCATCGAGTCCTCCATACCCTATTGCAGTCACTGTCCATCAGTGTAGTAAGATGCCACAGAGTCCCTATTTCTGTTCTCTGAGCTACACTGTCTACCCTGTGACTCCACACACACCACTGCAGTGTAAGTTCTTAAATTTGTACTTAGATCATCAGTATTTTCTAGTTTAATTGCATGAAGTTTAATTTTGTTATAAATACTTTTTAGGCAAAATGATATTCTGTCTCACACAGTAACTCATTTTAATTCAATTCTTCCATGAAGAAAAACCAGATATTATAATTCCTGTATAAGTTAGGTTGTCTTATATAACAAATCACCACAAAATTTGGTACCTTAGACAACAACAGGTTATATTGCTATTATGCATGTTGGCAGTTTGCACGGGGTGAAGCTAAGTTCAATATTCTTCTGGTCTCACCTGGCTTACTCATGTATCTGAGGATACCTGAGGGGGTTGGCTAGGTCCTGGCTGTTATAGAATGTCCTCAGCTGGAACCCCTCACTTCTGCTCCATGTGGTCCCCCACATTCCAGTAGGCTACATATAGCTTGTTCACATGTTAGCCAGGCTGACTGCCAAGACAGAACATGGAAAGAAAACACCTTTTGAGGCTTAGACTAGAGACTAGCAAATCATCACTTCTGCTATATTCTCTTTATTGGTCACAGTAAATCCCAAGGCCAACCCAGATTCAAGGGGTGGAGGAATAAACTTCACTTCTTCATAAGAAGAGATGCAAATTCATGTTGCAAAGGGATATAAATATGGAGAGGGAAAAATCTAGGCCATTTTTGCAACAATCTATCGCAGTATGTGTCCTACAAAAGAGGAACTTAGGATCAGGTCAAATTACTTGACTGACATCCTAAGCAGTAGACCAGTTATTTAATCCTAGACCCCCCATACCCAAATCCATTTTCTTCAATGTAGAACACCATCATTTTTAGTCAAATTCCAAATCTTCTTCCTTCTTTAACAGATAATTTTATATATGTAAATAACATAGTTATTAATATATATTTAATATATATTTATAGTCATATTTATATAATTGTATATAAAAATATAATATATACAAATATAATTATATTACTATATGTTAATTGTATGCATTATATATTATAATATATGTTAATTATATAAATTAATATTTTAATTATATGTACCTGTCAAAAAGAAGGAAGGAAATAAGATACATTTATTTCTACAAGAGTTTCACTGGTTCAAATTATTTTAAAATTTCTATTTGCCTTCTTAATTCAGGAAGTATTTACGTCGGGCCTGTTAGGAAAACAATGAGAAATATTGCTAAATACACTAAATTAAACACATGATAATGTGATTTTGTGCTGACTTATAACTGGCATATAATACTTATAAGTCAGTATAATATGTTATATAGTTCTTGTAATACTATGTTAAGAGACCAGCAGAAGAAGAAGGAATAGACATGACAAGGAACACAGAAAGTATTCCTTTGGGTAACACAGAGCAACAGTAATGAAGAGACTCTGGTTCATGTTGGGAGAATTGCTTCCTTTAAGAGACTTCAAGGGCTCCATTATTTTCGGGTAGTTAATCTTCTGTATATACTTTAGTAAGTATGACTTCATCAAGGTCAACAAAAAACTAAGAACAGAAATGAAAACTTAATCCATATTTTTCACTCTAGAGAATCAAGTCAAAGTCTTTGGCAGGATGTACTTACTAATGCTGCACAGAGGCCTTCAAAGGTGAGGTTCAAAATTGGCAAAACTGTACTTTATCTTACAACCAGATGAAATAGATTTTTAAAGACATAAGTTCTATAACTTTTATTTACTTCACAAAGATCAACATCTTGTGCAAATAATAATATTAATTCAACCCTGCCATCCTTGTAGCAATATTGTCTAAAAATATCTGTTTGAGACTAAATGTGAAGAGAAAATGAATGAGTGCAAATGCATATTATTTACCTTTTGAAGGAAGTGTGCAAAGCATGCCTTTTGGCAATAGACATATCTGAGTCTTTCTCAGGGACACAAAATTCCTTAGATGTAGGGGAAGCTAAAATTGCTCTCTCTTATTTTCAGATTTCTTAGGCCTCCTACCTCTCTTTGTCTTTTATATCTCCCAGTTGCCTTCCAGTGATTTATTTCATTTTTGAAAATGTGATGAGGTGTCAGTGGCATTGCGATACTCCACCTGAGTATTTTGCCATTAATTTTCTTTTATGTCTTTTACATGGCTTTCTTTCTGGCTTGTTGTTTTTGCTTTGGTTCTTCATTTCTTGGATACTCTTTTGAATCTTTTCACTGTTCATTTGCCATATACTTTTTTTTGCCGTTAAAATTGGATCATTTCAAACATGTACATTCCAATGTTTATCTTGGAATACCTTCTTTTAAATGAAATAGTCAATAATGGTATCAGAGATTTATGCATGGGCTGGAGGCAGTTAAACTAAGACAATATATGTGTATATATATATATATTAAAACTCTCAGACCTAGAGAGAACTGAGAACAATATTCATTTTTGTGAGAGGTATCTTTAGGACAGTAATAGGGTTGGTGAGGTTTAAGAAAGGAGCTTGGGAATGTCAGCTGAAGTTTATGGAACAAAATAGGTATCTGAACATTTTTTGTACAGCTTTAATTCACTCACGATTGATTTGACAGTGTTTCCTTTGGCATGACCATGTCTTCCTTATGTCAATTCTCAAGACCTTGGCAGTAACTTGAAGAACATGGTCCAGTATTCTGAGTCTAGGAATTTGCATTAGCCCAGCTGGGAAATAGGGATTTAGCCATTAGAAATGAGGTGCTGAACGCAGGGAGAAACTGGGAAGAAGAGATAAAATAAGAACTTACTGTATTGCAGGATCAGTGGCCACTTTTACAATAAAACATTTGATCCTAAAACAAAGCAAAACAGAAATTTCCACTTCTAGCTATAATCTAATAGCTTATATCAGACCAACAATGTATTTATTAATTCAATTTAGTTAAAAATAAAAATAAAAAACAGTTCACCCATATTCTAACCTCCCACTCCCCATCTCTGGCAACTATTAATACATTTTCTGTATCTATGAACTTTTTTTAAGAACTATTGCTGTTTTTGGATTCCACATATAAGAGAGATTGTATGGTATGTGTCTTTCTCTGACTTACTTCACTTAGTTTAATGCCCTTGAGGTCCATCCATATGTCACAAATGGCAAAATTTCATCTTTTTATGACTGAATAATATTCCATTTTATATATATATACACACACACACCCCAAATTCCTCATCCATCCAGAGATGAACGCTTAGATTGTTTCCATATATTGGTCATTATAAATAATGCCACAATGAACATGGAAGTGCAGGTATCTTCTTGAGTTAGTCAATTCATTTTCTTTGATAAAACCTAAAAGTAGAATTACTGGAATATATTGTGGTTCTATTTTAATTGTTTGAGGCAAATTCATACTGTTTTCCATAGTGGCTGCACCAGTTTACAGTCCCAACATGACAAAGTTTGCCTTTTCTCCACTTCCTCACCAACACTTGTTATTTGTAGTTTTTTTAATAAAAGACATTCCAACAGGTATGAGATGCTATCTTATTGTGGTTTTGTTTGCATTTTACTCATGATTAATGATGTAGAACATCTTTTCATGTACCCATTGGCTATTTGCATGTCATCTTTGGAAAAAAATGTCTGTTCAGATCTCCTACCCATTTTATAACTCGATTTTTTATTTTTTTTTAACATTGAGTTGTATGAGTTCTTTATATATTTTGATATTAGCTCCTTATTAAATATATGATTTGCATTCAAATAAGCACTTTTGAGAGGAAAGCTCAAATGGCATGATAAAATGTCAAGTACAGCAAATAGGACTTGAAAGTTCCAGACTCCAGGGAGAAAGGAAATATACTGAGATAGGTGTGATATGGTCATTCAGAACCTTCAGTGGTGTCATGAGTAAGGGATACAACTGTAGTTCAGGATTACCCAAACATGAGATGTCAAGAAAAAGGATCAATTTTTCTCTTGTAATAGGAACAACTAGGAAATAAACCTTAAATTCCCTACTAATTTTCTTTCCAAGTATTTTTTTTGACTCCCATTTTGTGATTTTGGTATGCAGGTAGAGGTTGAGAAGTGACTAAGAAATATTAAATAAGATGCTAAGAAACTAAATAGTGATTTAATGATCACATGCTGCTGGAGAGACAAAAAATTTAAGGTTTATCAAAAGATTAGAGGCTCTGATAAGTACATTGAGCTTTCAGAAGAACTATTTCAGTTCCTGTTACAATGAATATTATCTGTCCCAGTTATATTTGAATCACTGGAAGAAAAATAAAGTATCTCTGGAAGAATAATTTTTTTGTTACATGATTTCCAGTTATCAATTTAAAAAATCTAGGTATACTGAGATAAAATCTAATGATCTAATACTAACAGGAAAAAACTACAGAAACCAGCATGCAGGTGATACAAATACTGGAAATATTAGGCACAGTCTTTAAAATATATATAATTAATATTATAAAAAAATAGATGACAAAGGGAGGATATCACCAGAGAATAGACTGATTTTTTAAATAATGAGGTGGAATCACTGCAGCTGAAAAGGCCAGTGACTGAAATTAAGAACATAATTGAATTAACATCAGATTAGATTCATCGGAAAGAAAATTAGTGAACTAGAAAATGGGTCTATAGAAAATATCCAGACTGGGGTATGGTGAAAACATCTAACAAAACTACAGCTTGTGTCCCACAAGTGGTAAAAAGTTCACAAGCAATGTTGAAAGACATACTGGCCAATAATTTTCCAAAACTGATGAAAGACATTGAGATATTATTTGTGCATGATTCCAAGATTTAACAAAAACTCACACATACAAACAAAATTCTAATACAGAGCAGATCTTAAAAGTTCTCATCACACACAAAAAGTTGCAACTATGTGGTTATGGATGCAACTAGACATATTGTGTTGATAATTTCTCAATATACCCAAATATTGAAACAATATGGTGCATACCTGAAACTAATATATAATATTGTATGTTCATGTAACTAAAAAAAAACTGCAAAATCTAAGCAGAATAAATACAAAGAAAGTCATACCCAGACTCAACATAATAAAAATAATAAGAACCAAAGACAAATATAAATCTTGAAAGCATCCAGAGGACTAAAGACACATTGTTCACAAAAGTGTATAAAGAAATCTGACAGCTACTTTCTCTACAGAAACAATGGAATCATAAGAAAAAATGTTGTATTTGAAGTACAGAAGGAAAATAAATACCAGTATAGGGTCCTATACCCAGCTAAAGAAGACATCTGCATAAATATTATTTTCAGACAAATAAAACTTAGAGAATGTATTGCCCACAGAGAAGCATTAGAAATATTCTACTGAGAGTTATTAAGAAGAGCTGAGCTTCTTCTAAAAGGAAGTCCAGCAATACAGAGAGGGAATAAGGAAAAAAGTAAACATGGGTATATCTACATCAATGGTAACTGTAAAATACTGATGATTATGTCTTATTTTTAAAAATAAGTAGAAATAAAATTTGTGTCAATAAAGACACAAAAGGTTTGAGGAAAGAAATGAAGGTAAAGTGACCTTATGTCCTTTCCTAATGTCATTGTCCATGAAGTGATAAGGATTTTAAGTACAAGCAGTTTGTGATAGGGAAATAGCCCTACTATCACCATTTCTTTCTAATGTTGTACTGTATCACTAGTGTAATAAGGTCAAATAAATAAATAAAAGGTATGTGGATTAGAAAGGAAGAAATAAGAATAGCATTATATGCATACAACAGTATACATGAAAATTAGAAAGTGTAAATAAACACATACAATTATAAATTTAGTAAGGCTGTTGCATAAAATTATATTTATATTTCTCAGACATCTTAAAATGAAAAAATTATAAATACCATTTAAAATCATATAAAAAATCAAATGCTCCATGCCCACTCTCCCCACTTTTATCCAACATAGTTCTGGAGGTCCTAGCCACGACAATCAGACAACACAAAGAAATAAAAGGCATCCAGATTGGCAAAGAAGAAGTTAAACTGTCCCTGTCTGCAGATGACATGATATTGTACATAAAAAACCCTAAAGAATCTACTCCAAAACTACTAGATCTAATATCTGAATTCAGCAAAGTTGCAGGATACAAAATTAATACACAGTAATCTGTTAAATTCCTATACACTAATGATGAACTAGCAGAAAGGGAAATCAGGAAAACAATTCCATTCACAATTGCATCAAAAGGAATAAAATACCTAGGAATAAACCTAGCCAAGGAATTGAAAGACCTATACTCTGAAAACTATAAGACACTCATAAGAGAAATTAAAAAAGATACCAATAAATGAAAACACATCCCATGCTCATGGATAGGAAGAATTAATATGGTCAAAATGGCCGTCCTGCCTAAAGCAATCTAAAGATTCAATGCAATACCTATGAAAATACCAACAGCATTCTTAAACAAACTAGAGAAAATAGTTCTAAAATTCATATGGAACCACAAGAGACCCTGAATAGCCAAAGCAATTCTGAGAAGGAAGAATAAAGCATGGGGGATTACGCTCCCCAACTTCAAGCTCTACTACAAAGCCACAGTACTCAAGACAATTTGGTACTGGCACAAGAACAGACCCATAGACCAATGAAACAGATTAGAGAACCCAGATATAAACCCAAGCATATATGGTCAATTAATATATGATAAAGGAGCCATGGATATACAATGGGGAAATGACAGTCTCTTCAACAACTGATGTTGGCAAAACTGGACAGCTATATGCAAGAGAATGAAACTGGATTATTGTCTAACTCCATACATAAAAGTAAACTCAAAATGGATCAAAGACCTGAATGTAAGTCATTAAACCACAAAACTCTTAGAAGAAAACATAGGCAAAATCTCTTGAATATAAACATAAGAAACTTTTTTCTGAATGCATCTCCTCAGGAAAGGGAAACAAAATAAAGAAATAAAAGAATGAACAAATGGGACTACATCATGCTAAAAACTTCTGTACAGCAAAGGACACCATGAGTGGAAGAAAAAGACATCCTACATTATGGGAGAATATATTTGTAAATGACATATCCGACAAGGGGTTAACATTCAAAATGTACAAAGAACTCACATGCCTCAAAAACCAAAAAGCAAATAACCCAATTAAAAAATGGGTGGAGGATATGAACAGAAACTTCTCCAAAGAAGAAATTCAGATGGCCAACAGGCACATGAAAAGATGCTGCACATCGCTGATTGTCCGGGAAATGCAAAATAAAACCACAGTGGGATATCACCTCACAACAGTTAGGATGGCCAACATAGAAAAGACTAGGAAAAACAAATGCTGGCGAGGATGCTGAGAAAGGGAAACCATCCTACACTGCTGTTGGGAATGTAAACTAGTTCAACCATTGTGGAAAGCAGTATGGAGGTTCCTCAAGAAACTCAAAATAGAAATACCATTTGACCCAGGAATCCCACTCATAGGAATTTACCCTAAGAATGCAGCAGCCCAGTTTCAAAAAGACAGATGCACCCCTATGTTTATTGCAGCACTATTTACAATAGCCAAGATATGGAAGCAACCTAAGTGTCCATCAGTAGATGAATGGGTAAAGAAGAGGTGGTACATATACACAATGGAATACTATTCAGCCATAAGAAGAAAACAAATCCTACCATTTATAACAACACAGATGGAGCTAGAGGGTATTATGCTCGTGAAATTAGCCAGGTGAAGAAAGACAAGTACCAAATGATTTCACTCATCTGTGGAGCATAAAAACAAAGCAAAAACTGAAGGAACAAAACAGCAGCAGACTCACAGAACCCCAAAATAGACTAATAGTTACCAAAGGGAAAGGGACTGAGGAGGGTGGGTGTGAAGGGAGGGAGAAGGGGAATAAGGGGCATTATGATTAGCACACATAACATAGGGTGGGGCACAGGGAAGGCAGTATAGCACAGAGAAGACAGGTAGTGACTCTATAGCATCTTACTATGCTGATGGACAGTGACTGTAATGGGGCATGTGGTGGGGACTTGATAATGGAGGGAATCTAATAACCACAATGTTGCCCATGTGATTTTATATTAATGATACCAAAAAAAAAAATCAAATGCTCCAAAAAAACCCACAATTAAGTTGATTTCACAAAAAAATATGTTCATCAAAAGACAGCATCTGAGGATTTAAGAACCAGCCATAGATTAAGAATATATTTTTGTTGTATTTATTTAACAAAAAACTCATGTCTAGAATATATATGTAAGAAATATATACTTATTGTTAAGAAAAAGAGGGATGATCCAATTAAGTTGTTCTAATGACTTGAGTAAGCCCTTAAGAAAAGGAAATCCAAATGGTCATAAACATATGAAAAGTTCCTTTATTAGTCATAAGAGAACTACAAATTAAAAATGCGTTACTAATCCTTACCAGAAAAATTAAAAATGTATATAATATGTAGTATATTTATTTTATATATTTAATATTTGCAAGTATTTAAATAAAACATGTTTAATAAAACTCAATTTATTTACTATGAACAATATCAATATATAATGTAATAAGTATATAAATATCGTAATTAAAAATATTTCTATTTGACATTACCAAGTCATGGTAAATATGTAGCGCAACTGTGGACTTCTCTCATAGAGTGTAAAATGATACAGTAAATTTGGAAAATTGTGTGGCGCTATTAAAACTGCACCTATGCATATTCTCTTACCAACAATTTCACTCCTAGATATATTTCTATATCCAACTGAAATGCGTACAGATACTTAGAGCATGTACAAATATGATCATAGCAGCACTATTTATTCCTAATAGCCAAATACTGAAGCAACCTGATGCCCATCAGCAATGGAAGGATAATTAATTTTTAGTAGATTTGTACATTACTTGAATGCAAACAGTAGAAATGAAGAACATAGTGTTTCTAAATGCAAGAATAAGAATGAATGTTATAATCAATATTGAGCAATAAAGCAAAACATAAAAAATGTATTCAATATGATTGGATTTTATAAAGTTCAGATACAGGCGAAACATATATGGTTAAGCAAATATTGGAAGAATGGGTACCTTTGACTGTGAGGAATACAGAGGTGCCTCTGAGAAACTAGCTCCCTCTATATGTATTTATTTTTCCTAGTACATGGTGCTACGTCTAATCTATAGATAAGGAAAAAAAGGATGAGTAGATATATGGTTGGAGAGATATTAAAATGTGGACATAGACATTAACAAGGTAGATTTGGAGGAGGCTCTGACTCAGGTATGTTAGAAATTTTTGAAACTGGTCTATTCCTTCCACTTTTCATTCATTCATTCCTTCATGCATCCACTCACTTAATAAAAGAATCTATTACCTTACAGTTTGGAGGGAAAGACATGCAATAAAACAGTAAATAAATAAACAGGAAAATCACATGATTTGTGATGTTAAAAATCAAAATAAAGTGATGAGATAAAGTGTAATTGGGTAAGGCCAATTGACATAGACTACTCTGAAGAAGTAACATCTGAGCTAATATCCAAAGAATTAGAATGGATTAGAATTTCCAGGAAAAAAAAATCTTAAGCAATTAAGGGTGAGAAACTGCACTTTCTAAGAAACAGATAGAAAATAATTTGGCTGTTACATAATGAATAAAAAAGATGGCATGAGGTAAATTTGGAATGTAAGCAGCTTATGCCTGCCCTTGTATGTACTAGTGAGGAGTTTGTATTTTAATTGATAGATAATGTAAAGTAATGTGGTAACTGCTCTAGTCCACTTGGACTTTTATAACAAAATACCACAAAGTGGGTGGCATATAAATAATGGAAATTTATTTCTTACGGTTCTGGTAGCTGGAGCTCAAGATCAAGGTGCCAGTGGAGTTGAGGGCCCCCTTCTGGGTCTCAGAATTCTCACTGTGTCCTCACATGTGGAAAGGACAGGGGCGCACTCTCAGGCCTCTTGTGTAAGGGCACTAATCCAGTTTATGAGGGTTTTGCCCTCTCAATCCAATCTTCTAAAGGCCCCACCACCTAATATAGTCCCCTTTCGGGTTAGGGTACAGCGTATAAATTTTGGAGGAATATAAACACTCAGAGCATAGCAGCAACACAGCTATTTCTAGGCTATACCAGCTGGTGGGCTTTAAATTTATTTTCCTGCCCTGGATATGCTTGACTCAGTCACTGGGTATATTGGACTGAGACTGTACTTAGGCATCACTGACTCCAGTTCAAAGTTAATAAAATTAAAGCAAAATTTCTCAGCCTTGGTTATTCATTAGAATTCCTGAGGAGCTTTTAAAAATCCAGATGCCTGGTGCCCAGGCCTTACCCAAAGCTAATTATATCATAAGCCCAGAATTGGGGCACAAGTATTTGCATATTTAAGATTACTATGTGTAGCCAAGGTTGAGAGCTACTGAGTTAAAGGTTAATGACCTTACAGTCTGTTGAGAAGTTTTAATTAGATAGTATGTGTAATAATTCTAAGGATTAGCTCTTCTACGTGTAAGTTGTCTGTGGACTATACTGCATCAAGAGCTTTCCATACCTCTTGAAGGATTTTCTGTATTTATGCTAGACCACACTGAAATTCATAGAACATAATTAAAAAGCCTGCCATGGTGGATCTAGTATAGAGACTGCTTCAAAGATCCATTCTCTTAAAAGTGATTTCCTAGATTTCTATTCCAAGATGATAAAAGAAACAGGCTCTTCTCACAAATGTCAGCTAAGGAAATTTTCAATGACAACCTCACCCTGAATTTTTAAGAACAATACGTCTATGAAAAGAAGTAGGTGAAACTTCAGTTCAAGGGGACTGAGTCAGGATCAGCAAGCATGGAACTATTATAAAGTTGAGTTATGGCAAAGTTCCTGAGAAATGCGTTTCAGTTGGGTAATTTCACTTTTATTTCACACTCTAATACCTTGTTTATTTCTGAGAACTATGTAGTATGGTCAAATGACATTTTAATTGTAATTCAGAAACCTAAAATCATTTTATATTTGTTTACCAAATCACCAGCCCACCTTAATATTCTATTTGATAGCAAACTTGGTAATAATGAAACAGAGAGAAAAGCATACCTATGGAAAATAAAAATAGCATCCTGAAATGTCTTTCACTTTTTCCTCTGGGAAGGTTAGGAAAAAGTATTGCTTAAACAAGGGGTAAAAAGCATATATAGATAGAGTGAGAATTTTTGAATTTAGATTTGACAGGGTAATTTATAGATATTTCTATAGAGTTTAGATAATGGCACATAATCCAAATTGCAGAATGAGTCATGACTAGCCAGAAATTGGCCTATCATTCTTGTGAGTATAAAGTCCTAGAGGCATTTTATGAATATTTTGTCCAAATTCCTCTCCCTTTTCACAGGACAGGAAAAAGAATTACTAATGTTCCTTTTGTTTGGGACTAGAGCAGAGATAATGGGAGACACTTAAAGAATAGAATGGTAGCTATAAAACATATAGGAACCTGAGGTCCAAGAAGATGAAGACAGAAGGCTTTCAACAATGACCAATATTCGGGGAACACCAACTATCTGTTAGGCACTGAGTGGCAAAATGATGAATAAGAAGAAGGTCTTTGTCTTCCTAGAACATATAATCTAGTGGGAGAATAATCCATTAAATGATGAATACAATGCAGTGTAAGGCAATACAGATGTAAGCAAACCTATTCCAGAAGGTCAGAGCAGAGTTCATAGGGAGAAGACTCTTCAAGATGAAATCTGAAAAGCAAGAAGTAAATACTTATCCAGAAGAGGAAGAAAGTAGAGAGCCATGTTTCAGATAAAGAGAAAAGAATGTGAAGACTCAGTGATGAGAGAAAATAGGCACAACTGAAGAGCTGGAAGAATTTTTTGAATGCCTAGAATAAAACTGAAAGACAGAGAAAGGCAGATTGTTTCAAGATAGATTGAAGAAATAAAGTTAGGAGGAAACTCTGATAACTTAAGGAGTTTGTGTTTGATCCCAAGGATAAGGGGACCCAATGAGAGGTCTTAAAAGGGAATGTGATGTAATCAGATTTATATTTCAGAAAAATTATTCTGGCTATCATGTACAGAAAGAATAGAGAGGGTGGGATATGAATGAACAGAGCTGAGACCTATTTTGAAAAGTCTTGGGGAGAGATAACGGTGGCTTGGATCAGAATGGAGAGAGGTGGACATATATAAATGATGTTTTAGAGGTGGAATTGATGACCAGGTTACTGATTTGATATAAAGGGAAAGGGAGAAGTCAAAGATAACTCAGGTGTCAGACTAGAGCACCTGGAGTACATCGTTATTGTGGTTAGGCAGTAATACTAATAGCATCCACCACAAATACACTGAGTTTACAGAGAATTCCTAAGGAAATGACTGAACAACTAGATACTTCTTTTCTGAACTCTTACTTTCTCACTGAGTTGTGTGAACTGAATGGAATAATACATATAAAAGAACTTACAGGATCTATACCACCCCCAAATGTAGGACACTATTATTAAGTAAGATAGTTGGGGAGGATGTGTCTTGTTTGAATTAGATACCATCTGGTGAGTAGAAATATAAAAACTGAGTTTCCCCCTTGTCTTAGTCAGATTGATAGCTAAAGTAGAACACGATAGGCAGGGTGGCTTATAAACAATAGAAATCTATTTCTCACAGTTCTGGAGGTTGGAATCAAGGTCCTGGCAGATTTGGTGTCTGGTGAGAGCCCACTTCCTAGTTCACGGATAGCCTTCTTTTCCCTGTGTCCTCACATCGGAAACGGAGCTCTCTGGGATTCCTTTTATATGGTGTTAATTGCATTCATGAGGGCTCTAGCCTTAAGACCCAAATCGTCTCCCAAAGTCTGTACCACCAATACCGTCATATTGAGGATTGGATTTTAACATATGAGTTGCGGTGGGAAGGGGCACAAGCATTTAGTCTATGGCACTACCCAGGAGGAGAGAATTGAAAATTGTCTCAGGATTTGATTAGTTCCAGATTAGAAGATGCATACCATGAACTTGAAGTAGGCGTAGCTTGGTAGATTTTGAAATGTGGATTGATCAGGAGTGTTCACATCAGCCCTAATAGGTGTTGAGTTATGAGCAGCAAAATCAATTTCAGACACCATTGGCCAGTGGAACAGGCATGCTTAGGAATAACTATATACCAGGTAAGGCTGATCCTGTAGGCTGAAGGTCTTAAGTTTCTGCAAGATAATAGAGCCGGGAAGGACTGGATGGACAAACAAAGTCACACAAATCAATTTAAGATCCTCACAAAGGGAGACTGTGTCAAACAAGGAGAGAATAAAGTATCCTGGAAACTTGGTAATGATCACTAATGTACCAGGGAAGACTAGAAGATTTGGAATTTATGCTAGATACTCACTAGGGAAATTATAATGTGAAATTCAAATTTAAGAAGAGTAAAGCATCCTTAGCACCTTTATGGACAAAGAGAGGAATATATATATTTCATATATATGAAAGAGAGAGAGGACTTCTCTGACAAAAGTTTTGGAGCTTGATTTTGTAAGCTATATAAAAATATTTTCACTATTCAAAGTAAATAGTACTGTGTTTATAGCAAAGGTACTTTGGTGTATCTTGAGATGGCAAATACAAAAATGGACTGCAAGAATAAAAGGCATCAGTACCAGGAAGGTGTCCATTTTCCCAAATGCAATCAATTCTATGTTCAAAATTCTTAGAATATTCACATAGTAATTCAAAATGTTTAGTGTTCACTCCATGTTGGCAAACAGGGCAAGCGTGGTAAGGAAGAAACAGTGTCTTTTTATAAAGGAGCTTGGATATCTATTAGAAACAGTTACAACACAATGAGAGGTGTGAGAGCAAAATTATCAACATATTTGTGGCATGGAAAGGAGATGTTCCCAACTGCCTGATGGAGTTAAGGAAGACTTCACTGAGATGCTGGAGAGCAGGGTCATAGAGGATGAAGTATAGCTTACTAGGTGAAGAAGGAAAGAAGAGACATTCTTAGTCTATGTAAAGGCATAGAGTGTAAGAGAACAACAGGTTTAGAAAAGAATGAGGAGTTTGGTGTTCAGGGAAAGAGAGCTTGTGGCATATTCTAAAGGGCCTTGTATGCCTTGTCAAGGAGTTTAAACTTTACACTAAAGAAAGTAAGAAATAATTAATGGGATGTAAATGACCAATATTTTTTGGTAAAATAGTTGGTGATGCTGACGAGGTGTGGTCAAAGGGTAGAGAATGGTAATGGTAGAAGAGGTGGATTAGAAATTGTCAGAAAAGTTCCTAAGGGTCTAAGCCCAAGCAGAAGCAGTAACCAGAGAGAACTCAGGCTGGAAGACTATTACTGGCACAGAACTGACAGAAGATGTGATTTACAAATATTTACTAAGTCTCCAGTCACTTATAGTCCATAATAATGGATTCAATAGCTTGAACTGAAAGACCAGAGTTCCACTAAGAACTTACACTATATTTGATTAAGGAGACCAAGACTTTTGATGTCTGGTGTTTTATTTAGGATTGAACATACCTATATGGTACTACTCCTACCTCCACCTCAATATTTTTCTGTGATACAAGGAGGGAAAGTCTACATCCTTAAAATATGGCTGGAATTATTTTATAAACTAGTTGAACAATTCAGAAAGAGGACTAAAAGAAAGAGGCTTGCAAGCCCAGAGCAGCAGGAGTTTATAAATGAAAATTCATGGTAGACAAGCTGAGTTCCTTCCTTTGATAAATTCTCAAAATTAATGGATAGAAGGGAAAATTTGACATATTTAGGCATTAGCAAAACATCTGATACTATGATGATATTTTACTTGCAAATTTGTTTTAAATGAGCTTAGATGACAAGAAAATCAGTCAGATTAGAATTGAGGAAAGGCTTATAAACAAAAGTAGCAAGTGCTAGTTCTTGTCTTATTTAACAATTTCATTAAAGTTCTAAAATGGTGAAGTAAATGGCATATTAATAGGATTGCCAAATGATACTAAATTTGCAGGATTACAAAGTGTGCAGATCGCAAACTCTGAGGAGAAGGAAAGTTGACCCAAAGATAATAAGGATTTAAATATGAGAAGAAAGAAAAATTAGACACAATTTTTCTTTCAATAATTAGTCACAATAACAAGTAAACTGAGAGAACTGGCAAGGGCTGTGGATGAAGTATGAGAAGAAATGAGTTCTGGTTCTATTTGGGATAATGCCTATGTGGATAACTCTGTGCAAGTGCCCCAACTCCTCTGCTACATCTGCTCTCCCAAGTTTAATGTCAAGAGGTTTGACAAGGAAATGTCCATAGTTCCTTTCACTAAAATTCATTCTTTGGTTTCCCTACCTTTTCCTCTGAGTTAGTAAGACTATTTCTCTTATACTGAACATTTGTTTGTCAAAGTCTTCTCAGGCTTCTCTGTCCAACTGGGGTTCATTAACATTTTTAAGATGACACAGCTTCTCTATAGAGCCATACGCTGTCATAATTGATAATACCAAACTGTATGTATCATCCTGTGTCAGGAATTGAATGTTTATAATATTATACTCTGCACCCTTCAGAGAGTTTTGGTGATGTAATGATGTAAAACGTGACACATTGCTTTGTTTGTTTCTGTTCACTTGTCAAAGGCTGTTTGTCTATAGATTCATTGAAATCTATAGAAACCCTCGGAAAAAGACAAAGTAGGTAATACTATCCTTGTTTTTCACCCAAGAAATTGAGATACAATGATTAATGACTGGACCAGGATAATAAAAATAGTTAGCAACAAATTCGTGACTAGAACTTTTGTTCGCCTGGTAGTATTTTTATTCTACTTCATCGTGTTACACATTGATTTAGAATATTTTATATGGCTTTATATAAAGTCATGTTTCTAAGCCCTCAAGTACATGACTAAGTACAAGAAAATGGTTATTTCAAGCACTGAGATGATAATCAGCTTGTAGATCAGTTATATATACTGTATTGGGGTAGGAGTATTAAGAGGATTTATTACTTCTGATATTATATGAATGTTAATGAGGAATTTCAATGCAACTTCCATATAGACAATAGGGTGTCTTCATAAAATGCAGGAATGATTGGGACATTCCATTGAAACAGAACCCAGAAAGATTCCTATTGACTCCATTGAATCATGAATGTCAAAATCCACTAATATAAGTCTCCACCCTCATTCCGCACTACTCTTTTTTCAGACTTGTACTCTACACCCCACTCTGACTGAATTGCATTTTCAGAAAATGCTGTGGAGATGAAAGCTCCTTTACAAGACATAGCATCAAGGTCATTGTCTGTCAAGTTTCTTACACTATCTCCACAACTATGAACAGCATCAGGCACACAGAAGGCACTGGATAAATATTTGTTGAATGAATAGATGTCTTTCATGCTATCTCTTACAAGGAGTTTCCATTTAATTTTCTCATAAAATTTGCTGTCCTAAATTATAATTCATACCAAATATTACTTTTCATTTTACAAATACATAGTTATCTCCATTTAAATTTTAAGGTTTTCAAAATCACTTATATACTTATTTTTAATAACATGAGACAGTTGTGCAGTATGTAAAACTACCATAGTGATTGATGCATAGTAGGCTGGTAATACCTCCTAGCTCTTTTCACATCACTTATTTTGTTATCTGCTGCAGTGAGTAATTGATTATGATTCAAGAAATCTGCTTCTGAAACCATAAGAACATTCTTAGCACTTACTATTCTACTATCTTATGTAAAGCCCAGCATAAAGTTTCTGAATTCCTGTGTATTTTAAAACTCACTGAAGACTATAAACTTACTTTGAAGATAGGTTATCAGATAGTGATTCCTGCCTAAAGTACCTCTTTATGATATGCACTGAGGCTGTAAGAAACATGTACATTTGAAGAGCTGAATAATTAACTTTGTTTTGAAGGCATCCTTTCCCCATTTTCTTCGTCTTGACTCTCTGTGCCTGTCCTACAACCATCAAGATTTGAGTTGTCACCTGCAAGTGCATTTTACTGGACTGATAAAGAGAAAGAGTCTAAGTTTGAACTAAAATGAAAACTCTTCTATGGTAAAAACTACTGTAATTCTTCCATGACATTTTAGAATTTTTTATCTAAAATAGTTTTTTTGATAAAGATAACTCTTGGAAGGCTTCATCTTTAAGATATTCCATTTGATTTTGGAAGCCCGTGAACTCTTCTGAATCCCTCACATTCCTGGACCCAGTACTGTGTTTCCTATCCCTGAAACCTGAGACTCTTACATCAAGAACGGCATGATTTGGAACACAAGACGTCAGACTGCAAAATAACTCAGCCTCAGCTGACCGTAGCTAATAAGGACAGCCTAGAATAATTTGATAGTGGACAAAAATCAGCTATTCTGAACAAGAATCAAGTAGCCAGATTGCAACAGAGAAGTAGGAAGATGACAGTGGTACAGACTGAATTTTGAAAACGTCCAACAAAGGAAGAGGTAGTCTGTATTCTTGATAGAAGTCATTAGTACTCTGTTTTGGTTAGTTCTAGTCGTTCTCAGTGTTACCTGCTTCCCCTCTCCATGGCACCTATCACATCTTCTCCTTCTCCATCAGAAATATCAAATACCCCCAAACCACGAGCAGCATGCTAACTCAGTTTCTGAGTTAATCCAGACACATTATAGGAAAAGTTATAGTGATAAGAAATTGAATGCAATTGATAGTCAGTAATAATCACCAGCATCTACTTGCTTTGATATGGATAGTTGATGTTCTCTCAATTTTAAATAAAGTGCTATATGAATACTTCAAATACTTCATCATCACCATTTCTGAAATATTGCTAATCCTATGTCTCCAACATGACTGAGAGATTCTTTAAGGCTTGCCATTTTTCTACCATAATCCAAATGATTTGCTTTTATGATCCCTGTGTCATTTTGAAGTTAGTTATCTTACCTCTTGCTGTCCATTTAGCTCCTTGTGTTGACAAGCAAGCGTTCCAACTTTTTATTCCCATCTGGATTTGTTTCTCCTTCAGAAAGTGATTTCTAATGTGTACCCCTGGCTGCATGTTCTGTTATTACAGGACAGAGATTTGCTGAACTGTGTGTAAGTCCATCCCAGTTTCATAGCCTAGTAAGCTTGCCCACAGGTAAGCTCATAGAGATTCCCATTCCAACATGAAATTATATTTTATTTCATTGCATCTTTCTTTCTGATGATCATTTGCTTTCATTTTATTTTTCTAATGACACTTGGAAAGAAATTAAGGAAAGCCTTTTAATAGCTAAAGGTATATTTTGCTTTCTAGTCATTTGAATATAATATTTTCCTGAATATCCCTGCTGGCAATATTTTAATCCACTGATTATTTTTCATTCATCCAAGACCATTACTTGCTTTCATAATATTACTAGTCTTAATCAGTTGTGAAATACCTAGAATGTAGCCAGAAAGGAAAGAAGAAACACCCATTAATTGAATTTTAGATTCAGTACCTGCCAGAGGTATCATATGGGTAAAATGCCCTTCTGTATAGCCCATCACTTTGAGAAAAGGTCTCTCACATCTATACTTAGATACAGTTTTGATTCTAATCAGCATTTTCTATTATAGGCTTTAAGTTTTAAAAAAAGTGAGAGAGAAAATTAAAAAAGTGCTGATGAAGGCCATAAAAATAAATGAGGCTTATTGCTTCTTGACATCTTTAGCACTTTCTGTGGCTTCCTGAGTGAGCAGCAGTGACAGACAATAGCTAAAAGACTGTGTGTAAGATAATGAGAAAAATAAATGCATCCTCAGATGCAGCCAACAGGAACTGCTGTTAACATTCATTATCCAGGGTCTTGAATGTTCCCAAGATGATGTTAATAATTTGTAGGATGAACTAAGAGGTGTGAAAGAAAGCTGATGCTTGCTTATAACCTTCTTGACCATCACTTTGAATATTAACCAAGGAGGTCAAATGTATTATTACTTTGATACTGTATTTATTTTTATGGTAGTCATGTCATCTGGCTGTATTATGTCAGTATATACCCTCATAACCATTGGAGAAAAAGGAATGAGAAATATACATGGTTGTATACGTGCTGGCAACTTCAGCTAGCAATTCTGACCAATGTCCAATGTGCAACTTATATATAGATCTTACAGGATCTAGCACTCTCCTGATTTAACAGGTCCTTAAGTTAACTACATAGAGTATTTTTTGTTTCAAGAACCTTAGAAAAATATTTTGATTGTGCTGATTAACACACAGGATTGACTGTGTCATTCAAAGCCTTACAGAAAACAAAAACAAAATCTAAACAAAAAACAAACTCTTTTTACAGTGGTTTCTCTATGTCTTGATACATCTTTACAAAATCTATTGTTTCCAGTTCCCATGATACATCCTACATCCCATAATTATTTAAAACTAGATCATGTTTGCCTTATTAAAAGTTCTTTTTGACATAATCCAAAATATTTCAAATTTCAGACACCTCTAGTAACCCCCATTTGTGTTTCATGAACTGCTTATACTGCATTTTAGATGTCAGATATGCAATACTGTGATCCTATCAGAGATCAATTAAACCCACTCATATGGGTAAAATAGAATGACCGGGATAGACTACTGATTTAAAAAAATATTTCTGTAAGTATAGTCTAAGGATCCCTGGAGGTCCCAAAGACCCCTTCAGAGAATCCAGGAGCTTCAAAACTATTTTCGTAATAATACTAAGATAATATTTGCCTTTTTCTTTTTTTTTTCTCACTCCAAAGAGACATTTTATTTTTAATAGTTTTTTTTATACTTTATTTTGGATCATTAATCTACAATTACATGTGCAATATTATGATTATTAAACTACCCCCTTCATCAAGTCCCCCCCACCAACCCCATTACAGTCACTCTCATTCTCTCATGAGTATACAGTAGAAGTTTTTCAGAGGCTGCATGACATGTAATATTGCAAAAGATTAAATACATAAACAGATAATGATAATTTAGCTCTCTTTTTGGAAGCTCTATGTTAAAAACATTGCAAAATGTAGGCGAATTCCACTCATCATATTAAATTCATTTTTTGAAATATAAAGTTATTTTTCATAAAATATGTTGTTCATGTGAACACGTAATTATAGTTATTTTTAATGATTTGAAAATCATTGTTTCATACATTTTTAGATTTTAAATTATATTATGGTAACTGTCAATAAATATTAACTATCTTTGAGATTCTCAGTGATTTTAAATTTGTAAAGGTGTACTGAGTTAAAAGGTTTCATAACTGCTAGTTTAGATCAAAACCACAAAAAAGTTATTGCCCAATTATAGCCATTCAGCATCAGGGATATATAGCCCTACAAACAAATTCTGGTGTGAACATACAGAAATAAAATATTTTGTCATTCAAGCTAAATACTAGGACTCTTTGTTCTGTTTCTAATTAAATGTTCTTTTTAATTTCCATCAACAGCAATTCCTTAATAAGCTGCTTCATGTCCAAACTTTGAATGTATAGTAGTTACTAAAATCCCATAGATTTGTTATTTAGGGTTTCAGTTATTTGTGCATAGCCCCACAGTTTCATTTTAAGCAATAATTTGTGATTTTTAATAGACTACACTCTGAAGAAGAATAGAGAGCAACAGCATATAGCTCTTGAGTGAAACTGAGTTTTGACCATTTACATCCTAATGGGCCTTCATTGGCTTCTTGTTATCATCACCCATTTTGAAGTTGTAAATGTTTTGGTTAAAAAAAAATCAGACGAAAGAAATCTTTACTAGATATTGATAACACAATAGTCTTTCACACGACCAAGTTCTGTGTTGTAAACAGTGATATAATGGGTCTTGATTGTAGCCTGTGAAGCTGCACACTTTTAAATTTCACATGCTATACTAATGTATACTCCAGTTAAGTGCTTTTGGCTAAGAAATATATGTATTTGTGTACAGAGTATATCAACTACCCAAAACATTTCTGTCCCTATTCTTTCACAGTGTAAACAGCGTTTCCCCTTAGCAATTCTGTACTTAATACAATTTTAGCAACAGACATAAAAACTAAAATCTTAATTCATTATTTAGTCCCATTTCCATAAGATATTATAACAAACTGTGGAATCATGAAGGGGAGAAAATATTTCATTTTCTACTACTTTCTGTCACAAGGAAAGAGAAAAGATAAATCAATTAATCCAATTGTATTGAATATCATATAGATTACTGAGTGAATTAAAATACCATATTGAAGAGTCATTGTTATTAAAGTTTCAAGACCTTGGGCAAGTCTCTTGGTATTTCTGATCTCAATTTTCATATTGTAATACTAATACAAATAACAACAATGATAATAATAAGCCCTGCCCTTCTGCTCTACTTAAGTAATTGTTGTATGGCTCAAATGATACATGTGAAAGCTTTACATATAAATATGATGTATTAGTGAGAGGAGTAAAAATAGGGATATTCTAACAAATAAAAGGATATTCACCTTAGTCCTCATCTTAGAAAAGTGAAAAATGTAGTATGAATTCTTAAAAGTTTACCCATTTGTGGGATTGATGTCTAGAAACCACGTACAATGAACTAGCTGATATGACTCAGTGCAGTAAAACTACCGAAATGTTCTTGTGGGGCTTCTGTTTGCAAATTAAACACCATTCCTCACATGAGTGAATATGAATTATGTTTCTCAATGAATGTCATTGTGTTCATCAAAGAAAATTAAACAATGCTCAGTGGAGTTGCTTACATCAGTTTCATTGACATTGGTGACATCATTCAAACAAAGTGAATGACTGTTGGCTCTAAGTAGAATATCCCCAGAGTTATCCCAGTACATTTATGTTAATGTAGCTACAGAACAAAATTAAACTCACTGAGTAACAGAATGGGGTATTAGGAAAACAAATGTGACAAAAATAATTTACTGAAAATTTAAGGGGAGTTGAAATTTAACTCTTGAATTCCCACTTTATTCAGTTGATTTCTTTGGTATCTGTTTAAATCTTGGGGTATAAATGCTTCTGGGGGATTAGATTTTTTTGAGATAATAGTTAAGTGATCAAGGTATCAGTTACTCATTTAACAAGGAAAGACAGATCCTTCCTTCTGAAACATTTTTGAAGTCCCCATATTATTCCAGGCACTCTTCTTTCCTTGATATCTAGATGAAATGTTTTTTAACAACCATGGAAGGAATAAAATTTTTTTAGTCAGAAGGGAAGGGAAGGGAAGTTAGGACACCTCAGTCAGAGAGAGTTTTGTGATGTGGGAATGCTGTTCATGTTTAGAGCACCCTCAATGGTAATAATAGATTAAGCCAGAAAAATAGTTTGGAAACAAGAAAAAAAGGAAAAAGAAACCATGAATGTCATCCTAAGGCATTTGAATTTAAGTTTCTGAAGTGAAGTATTCATTACTCATTTTTCCACAAGTTTCCAACATTATACAGAAAAGGCCACAGCTGAAAGATCTGACTTAAGCTTCAAACTGTTAGTGTTAATTAAGCTATAGAAGTCATATAAGAAAATGGAGGACAAAGAGAGAATTATATGAACACTGTATGAACTTACTAAGCATTATTTAGAAAAAGTAAATTATATTATCCCTATTTTACATTAGAGGAAACTAAAATTAAGAGATATAACATCCTTTGTATAAATTGATTTAGCTAGGGAGGAGCCTAGCTTTGATCTATTTTTGTTTTTTAATAACCCAGTATCAAGTATTAGTAGAAAAGATAATGTATTAACTATCAACAATAAAAATGAATACATAAAAATCAATAGATTTCCTTAGGCCAGCAATACTGGTTACAAATAAAAATATTTAAAAGTCTTATACATAATTATGAAAAACTCTATAAAATACTTGGGAATTAATGTAAAGAGATTGGAATGAGGCCTATATGAATACATTTATAAAATATTAAGGAATGTAAAACAATTAAATTTGATTAAATGGGCATATAGTCTATATTCTTCCATGGGAATATTCAGTATCTTACAATATGTTGGTTATTTTACAACCAATTGTGATTTGAGAACCTCCACAGGATTTTGGGGGGGGGGAAATGAACAAAATTATTTTAACCTTAAACAAAAAACAATTGTTTGACTACCACTAAGAAAAAAGTTAAAAATAAAACAATAGAACAAGGGTAACAGTATAACCTCAAGGTGCTAAATCCATTCCACAGTTTTTAGTTTTTTTGAGCCATGAACATTTGATGTAGCTGGTCCCTTCCTTCTTACTGAAGCACTTTCTTCACTTCTGGAAAGTTTTCTCTTTTTCTACTATTGATTGCTCTGTTACAAACTCTTCTGCTGGCTTCTCCTCATTTTTTTGCCAAGGTATTAGAATGCCCCAGCACCCAATCCCTAGAATTCTTTTCTTTCTGCCCTCATTGTGGTTTAATCTGTTCCTATGGATTCGCATTTCATCTATTCAGTGACAACTCCCAAATGTGTATGTCCCGATGGGACCTCCTTCTTATCTCCAGACACATACATCCAACTGCCTAGTTGACTTTTCTGCCTGAACTTTTAATAGACTCAGCTGTATGTGCCCCCAAATAGGCCCTGATATTCCTTCAAAAATTTCTCTTTCCATAGACTCAGCAGGTGGCATTCCATTCTACTAGTTGCTCTGGTTGAAATTCTTGAAGCTATTCTTGATTATTATCTTTTTCCTAAATCTCATATCCATTTCTTCAGTATATTCTATCAATTCTATCTTCAAAATATATCCAGAATGTAACCTATTCTAGCCACTTCCATAGCTACCATGAAGGTCCAAGCCAACCATCATTTCCCATGGATGATTTTGATGATATTCTAACTGGTTTCCCTGCTTTCATCATTGCCTGCAAACAGACTATTTTCTACATGGTATCCAGAAAGATTGTTACGCTTTTCCAAGATACCATCTATTGACTTCCTATTTCACACAGAGAAGCCAAGGCAGGTTCCCAACAGTGACTTACAAGCTCTCTCATATGCCATTTCTTATACCCTCCCATTAGTTCAACATGCCCTTATCTCTTTCTGAGACATCCTTGTTTCAGGAATTTCATACTTGTTATTTGGTCTATCTAGAATGTGCTTCCCCCAGATATCCAAATGATTCATACTCTAATATCTTTTGAAGCTTTAATAAAATACCAAGTTTTTGAATGATCCCTGTTTAAAATTTCACCCCCTATGCCTTGCATATATTTTACTTAATTATTTATTTGTTTATTTTTTAGCATACTATCTTTACCACTGGAAAGTGAGTTCTATGAAGGCAAGAATTTTTGTCTTTTTTATTCCCCTTACTGCTATCTCCTCACCTCCTAAAATAAAATACAGAAAGAAGAGGATGTAATTCTGCCTAGAGAAAGAATCTGGAGATTCATGATACCATGATTATAAATGATGATAATGATGATGATGACAATGCTACTTAGTGATCATTGATTAAGATCCAGGGTTCCTGCTAATCACTTTATATGCATTGCTTCATTTAACTCTCTCAAGAGTTAGAAAGAGACCAAGAGAAAACTTTCCTAGAAGGTAAGTGAAGAATGTATTTCAGTAAGAAGGAAGGGATCGACTGTATCAAATGGTCCCGATGGCTCAGATAAACTGAAGTGAGGAATACATTTGGCACCTTGAAGTTAGTGAATTAGATCTCAATTTTAAGGATTCAGAGCCTGGACTTTACATTAAATAGCACCCCAGATAGAAAGGGGCAGAAATAGTCTGGAAAGCCAACACTCTTGTGGTCAAAGCCTGAGCTTATCACAAATCAGCTTCAATCAATAATTTATCTCTGAGCCTAGAATCACTGTGACACAACCACAAACAGTGTTCATCCTGAAATTAGCTTTGTTTTCTTTACTCAGTTCTGCCACTTGCCAGATCTTAGAGATATGTATACATTATGACCTTCCAAAGAGTTCTCCAGGTTAGATATCTTTTTACTGTTTCACAGATGAACAAAGGGAAACATAGAACTATTAAGCATCTTGTTACAGGTTCCACAGCTAGCAGATGTTTTAACTGTATTAAAATCGAAATGAAATTGACTCCAAACCTTATATATCTCAAACTTTATATTCTTATCACTATAGGAAAGTGTTAGAATGATAGGGCTCAAACTAGTCCAAGAAGAAAATTTCATCTACAGACACCAGGATCCTAAACGGTCAAACTTATTCTCTTTATTCATTTATTTTATCTTTTAGACCCCTAAAAACCTTTTAAATTCAGAATCCCTGGATTGGATGGTCTGAAGGAGCCTTTTGGTACTAGAGTACCCCAGTGTTCTGTAATGAGGATACACACCCCTTGGCTTATAGAAGAGGGAGCTGAATCTTATCCAAGAAACTTATGCATCAGGTACAAGCTCTAAGTCCAGGATTTGTGTCTCATTAACTAGATCTGTCCTCCAAGAGGGAGGATTACACCTACATCTCCCCTATTCCCTTCATAATTCTTCATTCAATTAAAATCTCCAAAGACACACCTGGTGCTTTTCTAAATCCCTCTCAAATTGGCCAAAACACTATCTTCACTGGAAGGTTGTCTTAAATCCTCACACCAAACAGCGTGGTTCATTATGTGCAGTAGAGGATATAACTCATTCCTTTGGTTTTAACAGCAATCTGCGAATGCTCATTTTAAGCATGGTTTTCCAAAGGGCAGCCTTAACTATTTACTATACATTACACAGAATTGCTACTTTCTGCATTTTTGCTGGGTGAAGAAACGGGCAAAGATCATTTCCCCAGTCTAAATCTTCTATTCTGTTTTAAAGATAGCTTTCTCTGGTCAAGAAAAATAGAATGAACTCCTGCATGCAATAATGGAATATGTAGATACAAATCATTCTCTGAGTGGACATGATTATTCACAGTATCCTCATATAAACAAGTGCCAGAGTTAGGTCCACTTTTGCTATTAAGTTTTCACTAGATTTAATTCTTGTAAAAGGCTGAGTTCAGGTGAACAGTGAAGTCCTACAAAGAAAAGAGCTAAAATCCAGATATTTCATTGTAGTTTCTCTCTCTTTTTTAACTTTCTCCTTAAAAATCAAAAGAAGACATTGCTTATTGTTTAATTAATTTTGAATCAAGTATTAACTCAATTCCAATTAAATGCAGTGACTTAGGATTGTATAATGAAGTTTCAAGATGGCATTTCTTTCCAAAGAATGTCTTAAACGAACAACACTGCTATGAATAAAAATTCAGACAAAAACTATTCAAAATATATGCTATAGCATGCTACCTGTCCTTTTAGTGAGACCCCAGGAAAAAAAGTCCCTATTGCCTGCAGCAATAATCTACATTTTGGTTTCATTTCCTCTTTCAGGCTTCCAGACCTTATTCATGTTCTTGAGGCCACTTCCCAAAATAAACACCTTCTTAAGAGACATAGTCTTAAGTAAATTCTACTTTTGCAGGATATCATGTCTAAGCCTATTAATTTAGATCTGTTGGTTTCTACAGCCTTTTTCCTTGACAATTACATCATGTAGAACACACTGCTTAGAATAGGAAAAACTAAATTCATGTCAGAACTGTAATCTACTTCTGCATAGTCCAAATAAATGACTGTCTGGATGCAGAACCCCAACTTTACCATACCATTAACTTTCAGAGACCCACTACCCCTGGTTCTAATTTCTGTTCCTAAATTCTATCTTATCTTTTCCATGTCAGGAGAGTATTAAATATCAAACTTCAGCAGTGCTGGCTGTACTGCTGGTAGTATATCCATAGCCTTTGATTTAATCACTATGCTCCTTATTAGACCAAGGCAAATATATCGCATTATATTGCAAATATACTGGCAGGGAAGTTAGAGGAAATTATAGTTGAGATATTTAATATTGTTACTTGGAGAACTTATTCATGGAATGGTAGGTAGCAAGAAGTGGGCCATTGAGGTACTAAATGGCCTCTCTGAAATTGTAGTCATCCCTAGAGATTACTCAGGAACCAACTTGCATGTACAAGGGGGAAGGGAAATGGATTGTCCCATCCCACAATAGATCCATTTTCAAAAGCCTCATATTGGGGTTATAGATAAGCTTTATTGTGGGAGAGGGAAAAAAAGATTCAAGTATTTCAAAATGTAGAAAACTTTGACATAATAGAAAACTCACAGCTTTAGAATCAAGCAGTGCTATTGTGTGATCTTAGGGAAATTACTTATCTTCATTGAGTATCATTTTTCTTGTGTATAAAATAGGAAAACATAACTAACTGCATTTCTGGGATGAAATGTAGATAATATTTAGTCAGTCAAGAAATATATATAGATGGGTGCCAAACACTATGCTAAGTGCTGGATAATTTACTGCATACATTGTTTTGGCACATGTTTTTGGCTTAATAAATAGTTATTATGCTTATTTATGTAATTTGTTCATTCATTTACAAAACATTTTTAATGTAACACACAAATTTGTTACAGAAGTTTATCTTCCTCATCTTTTGTTTATTTCTCATTCATTCAGTTCACACATTATTCTTTTCTGTATGCATTCAGCTCATGCATATGTGTCCAGTACCTACTATTTCAGGCAGTGTACTGAGTCCTGGAAATACAAGAATGAGCAAGATAATCATGGCCCAGCCTCACAGAGTGCACAGCTTTGTGTGCGTGATCAAACCATGTAAATATTCTGTTATACTTAAAGATGATAAACAGAAGGTACTGGGGGCACAGAGGAGGGGATGCTTAACATAATCAGAAATGCTTTCTGGGAGATTGAAGTCTGAAGATGAGTGGGGTAAGGGAAATGAATTTTATATAGAAGAAAATAGGCAAAGCTCAGAAGTGAGGGACAGAGCTACCCAGAGGAGATGCTGGAGAGGATAAACAATTAGACTTGGGAGCTCATAAATCATGCTCAGGAGTCTTGAGGGAATTGGGAAACTAGTGAAGATTTTCAGAGCAGGGAAGTGACACGGAAAATTTTCATTTTACAAAGATTACTGGCTATGGTGCAGAGAAAGGATTGGAAGTAAGAAAGAATGGCTATAGGAGGCATTTTTGTAAATCCAGTTCAGATGTTGGGAAACTGGTATATAATGGAAAAAAGTGGAAAGATTCAAAATATACTAAGGCTATTTAAGATGAAATAAATACTAAGATGAGGCAGTTTAGAGATTGATTTTCAAGACAAGGAAAGGAAAATATCAGTAAAGTAGTAAATCTTGTCATTCCCCAGCTTAAAGATTTTAATTGTGTTGTTTAAAAAAAATTTAGTTCTTATATTTTATTTCCCCAAACTTGACATTCAGTCTCTTGTTATACATCACATCCCCGTATCACTTTCTCAAAAATGCCTGAATTCATTATGAATTTTTCTGTCTGTTTACATGATTTGGCTGATCCATCATTCTGCTGTTATCTCCAAACTCCTTTCCACCTATCAAAATTCCTCCCATTCTTCAAGAAACATATCCCAAATGTTACTTCTTAGGTGAGTTATTTTTTTATAATCTGTTCACATTATTTCCACAGCAATGTGTATGTATGTCTGTTATTGCATAGGACCATACTTCATTCATTTCCAAAACCTCCTTAGAACCTTATGGAAAATCTTTATCTGAATAGAACTGGTGTTCAGCAAATGTTTGGAAAATGAGGTGAATAATACAGATGGCACCAATTTGTTTCCTGGTAACTAACAAGGAAAATAAGAGCATAAGTTAAAAAGAACCCAGAAAGAAAAATCGAATCATCAATCCAGAGAAACATTTTGAAGGAGCTAGGAGAGGGATGATTAAGATTCCATTATCAACAATAAAAATGAAAAGTAAAAATGAACACTAAATCTCCAAAAATGCAATCTGTTAATTCCATGGGCAATTGTTAATTGCTTAGTATATGTCATGCTATGGGTATTAAAATTAAGCCTGCTTTAAAATCTTACTTTCAATCAAAGAAAATTTGTAGAAAGACCATTTTTATACCACTTCACCTCTGCATCTTGTGTATCCATAGTTTATTATTATATATCCAGGTTGATAAAATTGAACACTGTTTTCAAAAATGAAATACTTTGGTGAGAAAAAGGCAGTGCTAAGAATTGGACTTCTCATAAGACTTTTTTCCCATTCACATACAAACTGAAAATAAATGCCATATATCACTGGACTTTATCTTGAGTATTTCCTATGTGTAATCATAGTATATAGGATCATAGCAATACCAGATTGTGAATTTTCCCCCAATAAATCTCTTTCTCCATTCCTAACAAACACCTATCTGCTATTGATGACTTAGAGAAAGCAATAGGTTTATGCATATGACAAATCAAATAATTTGACTACAGCATTTAGAAATCCTATCATTAACTAAAATTTATTTAATATGTAGTGGTATTGCTTAATATACAGCAAGAATAAATAAAAATGTATATCCATTGTATTCAGTAGAGTGATTCTATTTTACTATTTAAATGATCAAATATTGATCTTGACATTACTTCCAAGTTCACTCATACCTAAGAGGGGTGTATAAAATGAAACAGGGCTACTGTGTTCAGAATTATAGACTTACACTCAACAAAACCTAGGCAAGGTGACCTGTTCTTGGCCACCGATTGTAGGTCTTTGCCTCACCTTATTCTTACAGGCCCCAAACTATATAGCAGAAATATCATTGCAAATCTCAAAGTGCTATAAATAAATGTTCAATCTCTGCATTTTTTGATCAAGGATATTGCTTTGCAAAGCACAGTATTTTAAATAATTCTAAGTATATCTAGGAGTTTTCAATATTCAGTGTTTTGAGATTCACAATGACAGGGACTATGTCTTATCTATCTTTATTTACTTATAGCTATTGAATGTCTACTGTGTGCTGGATCCAGGTTCAGGCACTGCAGCCCAAACTCCCAGGGAAGGGAAGTCCATGCTCTCCAGGTGCTTACACTCTGACATTCTCTTTGGAAGGAAACATTCAAAAAGCAGAGAAACAAACATATGGGCAAGATTTCAGGTAGTGATGAGTGTTCCAAAAGATTAAAATGGTGTATATGATTCAGAGTTACTAAACGTGTAGCAGTGGGGTTGGAGAGTTAATTAAGATTAATGGTCAGGAAATTTCTCTCTGAAGAGATGACATTTTACCTGGGAGCTTAATGATAAAAAGGAATAAGCCATGTCAAGACCCAGGGATAGTTTTCCAGCCAAGGAAACACCAAAAAAGATCCTTAGCTGGGAACTCATATATGGCATCTTGGAGAAATGAAAGAAGGCTAATATGACTAGAGTTTACTGTTCATGGTAGCTTTATTCTTAGAATAATTGCTGCGTGAGTTGAAAATTTAGAAGGTTGCTAAATGTATGTTTTCTTCATTTTATCTTGTTGATGTTACTATAATATGTTGTAAAAGCACACATCCTGTTTAAAAACTACTTGTTGAGAATGGGTATATAGGTGACACAAGTGTAAATGATCTGTTAACTTGATAATTATATCTGTAAAATTTTTAATATACACTTACACATTGATCCCATACATAGTCTTCTGGTTGCTAAAAGATAATATATGCATTTTATAGATGGACAAACTATAGCCTAATGATTAACTGTTTGATTTAAGCCAGTCAGCATGCAGTTGTGGAAGAATGCAGACTTTTTGAATCTGAACAAATCAAGTTTTGATACAGCTGTGTCTCATACAAATTGTGTGGCTTTGAGCAATGTATCTTACCTCTTTCATCTTAATTTATTAAAGTTTATGTAAGTATTAAAATAAATGACACATGGAACTTATATTTTATTTATTTCTTGTAGTAAGCATTATTTCCTCGAAGACAATATCCTTCAATAATAATCTCCATCTAATATTAACTAATTCTTACTACATGTCAGGTATAATTCTATTCTAAAAACTTTATATCCTTGGTCTACTAATTCATTTCATCTTTATAATAACTGTGAGGTAAATACTATTTCTAAAAATAAAATGCAATAATGAAATAAATTGAATTCTGTTCAACCAACATGTTCTGCAATAATGTTCCACCACAATTCAATACAAGATGTGGGAGAATCCATAAAAATTACTTCCTGCTACTCTAATACCATGTCTGTGTATTATATTTCCCCCATCTCCATGGTGGAGCTTTCAGCACAGCAGTTAGTAAAAGCCTTCCTCCCTGCCCTGTAACTCTTATCAATTTTACTTCTCAGTCATTGCCCTGATCTCCTGCTGCTGTCTAGATCAGATACAAACTCTGTGCCCATGACATCAAAGTCAAAACATAGAATACTCCTTTTTTTCTTGTCTTACAGTTTGTCTTTCCTTATAACCAAGACCTACTTAAAAGTCTGCCTGATCTCCAAGTGGGAAAAATTAGTCATTCTTTTCCATAGCATATTTGAGGGATCTGTATTAAAATGATGCTCTAACTTTATAATGGGTACATTCTAAAGTTGGAATTAGAATGTAGTTTTGTACTGAGATCATGGTTCATGGGTAAGCATTGGCATTACCTAAGAGTTTATAGAAATGCAGAAACTCAGGCACTACCCTAGGCTTACTGAATCAGAATTTACATTTTAGCAAGAACTCCCAAATGATCCTATTCACATCAAAGATTTAACACACCAATCTAGAGGATTGTGAGGATAAAACTCTAGAGTCGAGTGAGCAGATAGGACATCATAAAAAGTCTTTAAAGGAGTGAATTCTGCCAACATGAATGAGATGACCATAACCCCCTTTTATAAGGGCTGAAGCTTGGATAATCATCTAGTTTTTTTGGGATATAAATTAATTTTTGTCTGACCATAATCCTACAGGGCATTTGATATTATTGCCACCTTTTAATAATAAGGATGAGGAAGCTGAGACCCTGGAGGTTAGGTGACTTCCTAGAGGTCACACAGTAAATACATGACAGGCCTGGATTCAAGACCAGACAGGTTGGCTCCAAGCCCAAGTCCTTAATTATTACCGTGTACTGCCTCTTTTTGAATAGCCTATTTCACCTTCATTGACCGGCACTGCTCCTGGCCTTTCATAGGTGAGCATTCAGTAATTCAAAATGAATGAAGCCCTAAATTCAGGCAAATGAGTAAATACTCTTCACTGCTACCGGTGAGCCTATCACTGCTTCTCCACTATTGTCTCTGAAGAATCAGTCTGAGTGATAAGGGGTCAGTGAACTCATCAGTGCCTATCTTTTTGCTACTTTGATTTCACCATCACTGTTCTTCAAAATCCTAAATCTACCTCGGAAACAGGCACCCTATAGTTCTTTTGAGTTGAAGTCACTGCCTGTATCTTCAGCAAACATGAAAACAAGCTGAATGAATACTAGGTGTCCAGCCCTGTATTAGATATTTTCGATATATTATTTAATATTTACTGAGAGAGACATTATTGTCTCCATTTCACAGGCAATAAGGTCAAATTCAGAAAGGTTAAGTCAAGTCAGACAGGACTAGAGAATCATGTTTGGTTCTAATTCCTTCTGGTTCTAGAAGTAGAGTTATTTTACACATCTGATATTAACAACTCATGCCTTTCCTTATTATTTGATGGAATCAACCTTGAAATCCATATTTCTGAGAGATCAGGGTTTTGTTTTGTTTGGGTTTAGTTTGGTTGTGATTTTGAATTTTTCCCTCCCTGGATCCATGAAATTTGACAGTTCTCAATTTTTAAGCATTCAGCATAACTTGGGAGACTTACTGAAGACTGGACCCTATCCCCAGAGTTTCTGAGTTAGCAGGTCTGTAGTGGAGCCTCAGAATTTTCATTTCTAACAAGTTTCAGGTGCCACTGGTGCCACTAGCTATCACCATACTTTGAGAAGCACTGCAGGAAATATATCTTCCTAAATTCTTTATATATCCTAGGGTAGTTTTTATTCCCACTCTGTCTGACATAGATTCCAAGGTGGTATCCATAGTAGAAGCACTAGATAAGAGTAAATTTGAATCCCTGTTTCACACAGGCATAATGTGGTCAGATAGGGATATGGGAAGTAGCAGAGAGGACATATTTGGGGTTCTGGGTTATAAAACGATGCCTCCTGTCATTTTTGTTAGCCTTTTCTACTTGAAGAAACAATTAGATTTAGCATTCACAAAATATATAACTGGATACACAAGCTTTTTACAATTCTACCAGGTTTCTTGTTGTTGATATTTCCTTCCTCTGGAATATTTTAGAGTTAAATTGTGACTTGTATTTAGAGGGAAGTGGTGAAAAGCTATCTATTGCTCAGTATTTGATTGCTAATCAGCAGGGCTCCCCCTCAGAGTGCATGCGAGTGAAATAAGAGTCAGAATTAGTATTGAGTGGATAGGCGTCTGGCTACTAAAACAATTCATCTGCCTAGATTTTTGCCCCAGTACATGTGATGGGGAAAATATGTATGTGTGCCATTGTGAAATGCCTTACCAAATGACTTCCCCAATTCCATGTGTCAAGGAGATGTTTGGTTAATTTTCCCAGAGTGTATACTTGTAGACAGTAAAGTCCCTCTATTGTCTGAGGGTTTCAGCCCCAAGCAAGTTCACTATGCATTCAGTGAGACAGACAAATGACAATGGAACACTCTTGGGGTAAAAGGCTTTACACCTGGCTTTATTCTCCCAGCTAGGTAGAGCACTAGAATTACATCTGCATCCAGCAGTCTGCAGGCCTATAATCCTCTTCTGTCTCTGCCTCCACCCAGAACACTGGGCAGAGCTCTTTGTATAGTGACTCAGTCAATAATAGCTAATTGCCTAGGGTGTAGGAGCATTAGCCTAGCAGTAGGCTAATTACATCAACAAGTCGTTTAGGGTTAGGTGAGGATCCTGGCCATCAAACTTCCATTTTCCCCACAGTCCCTTCCAGGGAAAATAGTCCTTCCATTCTTTAATTAGAGTACCATAATAATTTGTACCATAATTATGTATCATCATCTTCCTTCTGCTCTGAAAGACGGAATCATTCCATGAACCTAACCCAACAAGCCACTTTCTCTCTTGTCAGAAAATAGTAGCAGTTAACATTATTGAATAAAGCAAAATCCTTGTATTTATGGAATTTCTGATGGATGTTTTTTGCTTTATTTCATGTCATACACATCCTGTAAAGGAGGTACTATTATCTCCACTTTAAAAGGCAACAACTGAAGTTTCAAAATACCCAATAACTTCATCAGGTTTCACAACTAATAAATGGTTTGGCTGAGTTCCAAGCTCAGATATTTTTTTCACTTCAAATAACTTTCTTTTAACCAAAGTGTGTTACTTTGAAAACTAGTCCTTCTTCTCAGGAGATAGTCCACAAAAGGAGTGTCCACAGGTGTGGAGAGGGGAATTAGGAAACAGAACATGTCATCTTTAGCTCTTGGAAAATCACAAGTATATGAGGGTATAAAAAGGCTTTTTTTGTCTACACTTAGGATTTACTTAGCTGTTACTACATCTATGTATCTACATCTCTATGAGAAAAATAAACCACCAAACTCAGTAGCTTTAAACAGTAACAGCCACTTATTATCTCTTATGACTGGGTTGACTGGGCTCAGCTGCAAAGTTCTGTTTTAGGTTGCATAGGCTGAAGCTGGAGTCCCCTGGGACACTCAGCTGGCTGGAACCTCCAAGACAGCTCACTCACATGGCTGGCAGTCAGGTTGGGGTGGTTATCTAGAACACCTCAGTTTTCCTCACTGCAACCTCTCTACATGGATTGGGCTGCTTAGATCATAGAAGTGGGATTCCACAAGAGAGAGAATTAGAAATAAAAGCTTCATATTTCTTAAAAGCTTGCTTAAAGTTCACTCTGTCATGTTTGCCTCATTTTATCAGCACAGCAAGTCACAAGCCACCCAGAGTGAACAGGTGGGACAGCAGCAAATTTGGGCCAATTATAGTCCATCACAGTCTGCACTCTGGTCATAAAATATCATCTCTTGAGACCAAGACCACCAAAAAAGTCTTATTCCATTGCAGCATCAGTTTCATGTTTAAAGAACAAGATTTTCATCTAAATTGTGTCCAGTTATGGATGGGGCTCCTTAGGGTTGGCTTCAGTGGTGTTTTTTGTGTTTTGTTTTTTCCACATGCAGAGAATTGTGGTCTAAAAAGACAAGTTATATGCTCTGACAAAAACAGCAATTGGGAGATAGCGATAGAATAGCCCTAGTGGATACTATCATTCAAAAAGGAATAGCAAACACACACACCCGTATCCTACTGGCAGGGAATGTAGATATATTGGGACCCAGTTTATCCTCTTGTGTAGTTCTCTGGAGTTCTTAGCTCTGCCCTGTGAGTCATGCTTCCTTTTCTATAAGAAATGATCCATACTTGCAGCTTAGAAGCTGTTCGCCTATTCTCTGCCCATAGATATATGGAGGCCTCAAGGTGTCTTCTCATTTTGAATTTTTTTACCCTTCAAATTCATGCTGGGTTTGCTTCTACTAGTGTCCTCTCCTAACTACTTTATATATGTTCTGTGAATGAATCAAAACTTAATAAGGAAGAGCTTATTCTTGCTTATAATGCTGGCTAAGGAGGAAGAAAACTAACGTAATTCTCATGATATGACAGTCACTGTATTAAATAATTAACATATTTTATGTAATTTTGACAATAGTCATTCAAGGTGCATATCCACATATTTATGGATCAGCAAATCGAAATGCAGAAAAACTACTTTTCATTTTTATACATCTTATAAGTAGCAGATGCAAGATTGAAATCCAAGTGTGTCTGAAACTAGACCCTAAGCATTTTCTGATAGGTTACATTGTCTTTAATTCTAGAATTTTATTTTTTACTTGTCAATTGTTTACCAATAACCTGTTTTGAAAATGTTGAGGCAGCAAAGCAGCTGTAGAATGGATATTTTTAAGACTATGTCATTTAAGGCAATTTTTATCTAGCAAGCCCTTATCCTCAGATTTAAAATTAAAATGAGTGAACTATTTTAAATTTGATAAACACATGAACATGCAGGAGTACAGTTTTCAGAGAAAATGATGAACACCCTTACTACCAGGTAATAATCAGTGCTTAATTGACTACATATTCCTGATTAGATGTGTAAGCTTAGTCAGAAAAGTTAGCAGATAGCATCAAACATAGTTTTCAATATAATATAGTTATAAGAATAAATAATCCTATGGTTATACAATTTATTAGCGAGATGATCACAAACAACCTTAATTGGTTTCTTTAGTGCAGTAATTCTTAGAGCCTTCAAGATACCAACAGCTCTTATTTTCTCTAAGGACATAATATATAGTACTTGTAAATATATCTAATTTTGGAAATTTGTGTGGGCAGTCTTAGGAATAGATCTGGGTATACATTTTAGAAATTATGCCTTAGAAAAATCTAGAGTATTGTTTCAAATGAGATAATTTTTGAAGATTATAAATAATTCATTACATTTTCATATATGTTATTCATGAAAGAGTAAAATCATTCACTGTAGTGTATTACTCTAGCTATGAGAATTTAGGATACCTCATTATGTGTTTTTGTTTTTTTTAGTTGTATTTAAACTTCTGAAGTATTTTTGTATTGTTTTGGAAAGTAGTGTATTTACAAGATTCAACATTCAAAACTAGGCCTGTGAGAAGTTGAGTTTGTGATTGCTGAGTTACAAACCTGTGAATAGGCCTTGGGTTTGTAAGTTGAATAAAATATTTCTGTGAGCACTGTTCAGGGCAATGTTCATACTTCCCAGGGTGATCCTATCAGTTGTTTATGGTTGAAATCCGATCTGACTGGTCTGTGCACCAATAAATTGGTTGACGCTCACATCTAGACAGTGCTGTATTGGTTGATATAAATTTAAACATCATACACATCATTCTGATTAAAATAAGTTATTAGTTATTAACTGACAAGTATTCCATCACTTCTGCCCTGCCCAGTAATGCTTCTCTCAGGCCCTGTCAGCAACTACTTTGGTTATTTATTTATTTATTGTATATTTTTCTAATGTTTACTTCAATAAATACAAGTAAATGTGAGTATACATATGAGTATTGTGAACCCTTTCTTTTATAAAATTTAACATGTAGTATACCCCATACCATAATTTCCTTTTTTTATTTGACAATCTATCCTAGAGTTTTAGGTTTCTTCCCCCCATATCAGTACACAGAGTCTTCATTTTTTTTAAAGATGAGTCCAGAATTATATTGTATGGATTTATTTAACTAGACTTTTATTGATGGACAGTTGTTTTGTGCCTAATATTTTATTATTTAAAACAATGCAATACGTACTTTGCTCATATATCAAACATGTGTGGGTATTTTTTAAGATAAATCTGAGAAGCAGGATTGTTAGGTCAAATGTTATGGGTATGTCACAATTGGCAATGAAGATATAATAGTTGCAAATTTCTACATAACAAGTACCATAACAGCACTCAGAAGGTGGGAAATAGAACAGATACAAAGTGAAATAGACAAAACATCTTAAAAATAGAAGACTTAATTCATCTTTCTCAGTTCAGGTCAGACCAAGGTATTGGTTTTGACTACTTATAGAAGAGATTTCCAACACATCAGAGTTTCCTCTACTTCCTCTTCTCTGGGACTGCTTCAGCCTCAGTGTTCATCACCAATTCATCACCACCCCTGCTGACTCCTGTCTCTGTTTAAAAAAAAAAGCCTTTCTTTGTAAGAAATTCTAACAGATGCAAAGCATTAAAGAGAGATTAATACCTCAGAGTAAAATCAAAGAATTAAAAGAGAATGTTGAGAGCACTTCAGAAATAGTTTTAAAGAAATTTGAGCACCAAGTGTTTTGTACTATCAAATTCTATTTTGTCCAGTTATTATTTTTCATTTTCCAGATAATAAAGTACTCATGGATTTTTATATGAGGAAATATTTAGAGCAAAAGAGAAAGGTAAATCTCTTTATCAATAGATTACTTGATATACGTGTCTCTTCATCTTGTCTTGCAAGCTCTAAAGCAGAGTTGCACTTGTTAAATCTCCTAGTGTGAGCGATTACCCATGTCACATGCAGCCCATTACTGTATGTGGTATGGTATCAAAGTACCATTAAAGTATTAACAAATCTATTACTGAAATATTTTAAAGATGGGATTTCTCTGGAGTTAGGGCAAGAAGCTGAGTTTCTGATTGCTGAGTTACAAACCTGTGAATAGGGCTTGGGTTGGTAAGTTGAATAAAATATTTCTGTGAGAACTGTCAGGGACCATATATTAAAAAGGCGAAAGATTTATACGATCTGAAGAGAAACCAGAGTATAGGGACCATATATTAGAAAGAAAAATATGCTACTTAGAAGAATGGTTTTTCAAAGCATGGATACCCTGCTTTAGGATCACTAGGATACTTGTTAAAACTGTTAAAAAACAAAATTCAAGTGAGAAGATCTAATGGACTTTATCAAGTAATTCATGATGGGGCAGAATCCCATCTAGTCACTGGAAAGATGCTCTAGGAGCTAAGCAAAATGGAAGGGTTTATAGGAAGGAGGGCAGGGCAAGAAGTTACTAGTAAATGAAAATAAGGTATTGTTTCAGGCAATGTCACTTGCCTTTAGAGGGAAGAGCAGGGTTCTTATCATACAGATTACCACATCTTTTTTGAGGAGATGGAGGGGCTCCTGTGACAGATTACCTCATTGGTGCTGAAAAAAATTCCTGACTGACGACATCTCTGGGGGAGGTTGAGACTGCAACTCGGTTAGATATTAAACCTTTGTTTGGTGACTTGG
>JAVSCE010011554.1:0-10060 GCA_032199065.1 Smutsia gigantea
GAGAGGCAGAAGGTGCAGGTTTTCAGCCGGGAACATGCCAGGTCTGTGCAGCCAGCACCCTGGGACAATAGAAAAGCGTGCGCGGTTTGTAGCGGTCTTGGAGAGGCGGGGGCCCAGCAAGGGAACACCATCGCCCTGGCAGGCTCAGCCCAGCAGGCTGGAAGTCCTGGGGAACTTCAGACCCCTTGGCTAGCGACTGAGAAAAGGTAGCAGCCACACTTAAACTTTATACAGAGAACAACAGCCTCCCATTCGTTCCCGCCCCGGCCAGAGCTACAAAGAGCGGCATGGCAGCGGCTGTGGATTAATGGAGCAACAGCGACACCTACAGCATGCTTAGAGAATCCACTCCAGACTTAAAGAGCCCAGCTGACATACATGGTACCTACCAGAGACCACTCCTATCAACATGGAAAGACAGAGGAATATGGTACAGACAAAAATCACCCAGACACAGACAACTCCTGAGAGGGAACCTGAAGGGATGGAATGCAGAATCTTCCTGAAAAAGAATTCAGAATAAAAGTCATAACCATGCTGTGGATCTACACAAAAATATGCAAGAGCTAAGGGAGGAAGTGAGGGAAGTCAGGAAAGACAATGCAGAAATGAGACAAGCCATAGACGGGCTCAGCAGCAGACTGGACGTGATGCAAGAGACTGTTAATGGAACAGAAATCAGAGAACAGGAACACAGAGCAGCTGAGGCAGAGAGAGATAAAAGGATCACTAGGAATGAAAGAATACTAAGAGAACTGTGTGACCAATCCAAATGGAACAATATTCGCATTATAGGAGTACCAGAGGAAGAAGAGAGAGAAAAAGGGATAGAAAGTGTCTTTGAAGAAATAATTGCTGAAAACTTCCCCATGCTGGGGAAGGAAATAGTCTCGCAGTCCATGGAAGCCCACAGATCTCCTAACACAAGGGACCCCAGGAAGACAACGCCAAGACACATAGTAATTAAAATGGCAAAGACCAAAGATAAGGACAGAGTATTAAAGGCAGCTAGAGAAAGAAAAAAGATCACCTTCAAAGGAAAACCCATCAGACTAACATCAGACTTTTCAACAGAAACCTTACAGGCTAGAAGAGAATGGCATGATATATTTAACGCAATAAAACAGAAGGGCCTCGAACCAAGAATACTGTATCCAGCACGATTATCACGTAAATATGACAGAGGGATTAAACAATTTTCAGACAAGCAAAAGCTGAGAGAATTTGCCTCCCATAAACCACCTCTACAGGACATCTTAAAGGAACTGCTCTACAGGGAAGCACTCCTAAGGCTAAAAAGCTGTCACCAGAGAAAACAAAATCAAAGCAAAGAAAGCTGACTATCCAAATACTAACTAAAGACAAAGAATAAAACACCTAGTATATAAAGAACGGAGAAGGAAGAATAAGTAGGGAGAGAAATAAAGAAACATCAGACAGTGTTTACAATAACCTAACAAGAAAGTTAAGTTAGATTGTTAGATAGTTAAGAAGCAACCCCTGAACCTTTGGTAACCACGAATCTAAAGCCAGAAATGGCAATAAGTACATATCTATCGATAATCACCCTAAATGTAAATGGACTGAATGCACCAATCAAAAGACACAGAGTAACAGAATGGATAAAAAAGCAAGACCCATCTATATGCTACCTACAAGAAACTCACCTCAAATTCAAAGATATCCCCAGACTAAAAGTGAAGGGATAGAAAAAGATATTTCATGCAAACAACAAGGAGAAAAAAGCAGGTGTAGCAGTACTTGTATCAGACAAAATAGACTTCAAAATGAAGAAAGTAGCAAGAGATAAAGAAGGACATTACATAATGATAAAGGGTCAATCCAACAAGAAGATATAACCATTATAAATATATATACACCCAACACAGGAGCGCCAGCATATGTGAAACAAATACTAACAGAACTAAAGGAGGAAAAAGACAGCAATGCATTCATTTTAGATGACTTCAACACACCACTCACTCCAAAGGACAGATCAACCATACAGAAAATAAGTAAAGACACAGAGGCACTGAACAACACACTAGAACTGATGGACCTAACAGACATCTACAGAACTCTACACAGAAAAGCAACAGGATACACATTCTTCTCAAGTGCACCTGCTACATTTTCCAGACTAGACCCCATACTAGGCCACAAAAAGAACCTCAGTAAAGTCGAAAATATTCAAATTCTACCAACCAACTTCTCAAATCATAAAGGTATTAAACTAGAATTAAATTTTAGAAAGAAAACAAAAAGGCTCAGAAATACATGGAGACTTAACAACATTCTCCTAATTAATCATTGGGTCAATGACCAAATCAAAACAGAAATCAAAGAGTATATGGAGACAAAAGACAATAACAACACAAAGCCACAGCTTCTGTGGGACGCAGCAAAGGCAGTTCTAAGAGGAAAGTATATTGCAATCCAGGCCTATCTAAAGAAAGAAGAACATTCCCAAATGAATAGTCTAAAGACACAATTACTGAAATTGGAAAAAGAAGAACAAATGAGCCCCAAAGTCACCAGAAGGAGGGACATAATAAAGATCAGAGAAGAAATAAATAAAATTGAAAAGAACAAAACAATAGAAAAAAATTAATGAAACCAAGAGTTGGTTCTTTGAAAAAATAAACAAAATAGATAAACCCCTAGCCAGACTCATTAAGAGAAAAACAGAATCTACACACATAAACAGAATCAGAAATGAGAAAGGAAAAATCACGACGGATCCCACAGAAATACAAAGAATTATAAGAGAATATTGTGAGAATCTATATGCTAGCAAGCTGGAAAACCTAGAAGAAATGGACAACTTCTTAGAAAAATACAACTTTCCAAAACTGACCAAAAAAGAAACAGAAAAACTAAACAGACCAATCACCAGCAACGAAATTGAAGCGGTAATCAAAAAATTACCCAAGAACAAAACCCCTGGACCAGATGGATTCACCTCTGAATTCTACCAGACATACAGAGAAGAAATAACACCCATTATTCTTAAAGTTTTCCAAAAAATAGAAGAGGAGAGAATACTTCCAAACTCATTCTATGAAGCCAGCATCACTCTAATACCCAAACCTGGCAAAGACCTCACCAAAAAAGAAAACTACAGACCAATATCCCTGATGAACGTGGATTCAAAAACGCTCAACAAAATATTAGCAAACTGAATGCAAAAATACATCAAGAGGATCATAGACCATGATCAAGTGGGATTTATCCCAGGGATGCAAGGATGGTACCACATTCGAAAATCCATCAACATCATCCACCACATCAACAAAAAGAAGAACAAAAACCACATGATCATCTCCATAGATGCTGAAAAAGCATTTGACAAAATTCAGCATCCATTCATAATTAAAACACTTTACAAAATGGGTATAGAGGGCAAGTACCTCAACATCATAAAGGCCATATATGACAAACCCACAGCTAAAATCATACTTAACAGCGACAAGCTAAAGGCTTTTCATCTAAGATTGGGAACAAGAAAGGGATGCCCACTGTCTCCACTGTTATTCAACATAGTACTGGAGGTCCTAGCCACAGAATCAGACAAAAGAAAAACATACAAGGCATCCAGATTGGTAAGGAAGAAGTAAAAATTGTCACTATTTGCAGATGACATGACATTGTACATAAAAAACCCTAAAGACTCCACTCCAAAACTATTAGAATATCTGAATTCAGCAAAGTTGCAGGATACAAAATTAACACACAGAAATCTGTTGCTTTCCTATACACTAACAATGAACTAACAGAAAGAGAAATCAGAAAAACAATTCCATACACAATTGCATCAAAAAAAAAATACCTAGGAATAAACCTAACGAAGGAAGTGAAAGACCTGTACTCTCAAAACTACAAGACACTCCTAAGAGAAATTAAAGAGGACACTAACAAATGGAAATTCATCCCAGGCTCTTGGCTAGGTAGAATAAATATTGTCAAAATGGCTGTACTACCTAAAGCAATCTACAGATTCAATGCAATCCCTATCAAAATACCAACAGCTTTCTTCAATGAACTGGAACAAATAACTCTAAAATTCATATGGAACCACGAAAGACCCCGAATAGCCAAAACAATCCTGAGAAGGAGGAATAAAACAGGGGGAATTACGCTCCCTGACTTCAAGCTCTACTACAAAGCCACAGTAATCAAGACAATTTGGTATTGGCAAAAAACAGACCCACAGACCAGTGGAATAGAATACAAAATCCAAACATTAACCCAAACATATACAGTCAATTAATATTTGATAAAGGAGCCTTGGATATACATTGGGGAGATGACAGCCTCTTCAGCAGCTGGTGTTGGAAGAACTGGACAGCTACATGTAAGAGAATGAAACTGGCCTACTGTCTAACCCCATACACAAAGGTAAACTCAAGGTGGATCAAAGACCTGAATGTAAGTAATGAAACCATAAAACTCTTAGAAAAAAACATAGGCAAAAATCTCTTGGACATAAACATGAGCGACTTCTTCATGAACATATCTCCCCGGGCAAGGGAAACAAAAGCGAAAATGAACAAGTGGCACCATATCAAGCTGAAAAGCTTCTGTACAGCAAAGGACACCATTAGTAGAACAAAAAGACATCCTACAGTATGGGAGAATATATTCATAAATGACATATCCGATAAGGGGTTCACATCCAAAATATATAAAGAACTCACACACCTCAACAAACAAAAAGCAAATAATCCCATTAAGAAATGGGCAGAGGACATGAATAGCCACTTCTCCAAAGAAGAAATTCAGACGGCCAACAGGCACTTGAAAAGATGTTCCACGTCACTAATCATCAGAGAAATGCAGATTAAAACCACAATGAGATACCACCTCACACCAGTGAGGATGGCCAACATCCAAAACACAAACAACAACAAATGTTGGCGAGGATGTGGAGAAAAGAGATCCCTCTTATACTGCTGGTGGGAATGGAAATTAGTTCAACCATTGTGGAAAGCAGTATGGAAGTTCCTCAAAAAATTCAAAGTAGAAATACCCTTTGACCCAGGAATTCCACTCCTAGGAATTTACCCTAAGAATGCAGCAGCCCAATTTGAAAAAGACATATGCACCCCTATGTTTATCGCAGCACTATTTACAATAGCCAAGAAATGGAAGCAACCTAAGTGTCCATCAGTGGATGAATGGATAAAGAAGAGGTGGTACATATACACAATGGAATATTATTCAGCCATAAGAAGAAAACAGATCCTACCATTTGCAACAACATGGATGGAGCTAGAGGGTATTATGCTCAGTGAAATAAGTCAAGCCGAAAAAGAAGTACCAATGATTTCACTCATATGTGGAGTATAAGAACAAAGAAAAAAACTGAAGGAACAAAACAGCAGCAGATTCACAGAATCCAAGAATGGACTAATAGTTACCAAAGGGAAAGGGACTGGGGAAGATGTGTGGGAAGGGTGGATAAGAGGGAAAAAGGGGCATTAGGATTAGCAGATGTAATGTTAGGGGGGCACGGGGAGGGCTGTACAACCCAGAGAACACAAGTAGTGACTCTATAGCATCTCACTATGCTGATGGACAGCGACTGTAATGGGGTTGTTGGGGGGGACCTGATGCAGGGGGTAGTGTAATCACCATAATATTGCATGTTTAATTGTAGATTAATGTTATCAAAATTAACTTAAAATATAAATAAATAAAAATAAAAACTTTGTGAAAAAAAACTTCACAGAGCTAATGTACAAATTTACTATTGTATGCAAAATAACCAGCTCTGACTTGAGTAAAAGGAGAGGCTATACCCGTCTTCATCTTGGGTAGGGAGAAATAGGTACTTTTTTCTGACGTGGGGAAAATATAAACATGAGGGTGTTTATATTCCCAGAAGCATCAGAATGCTAGGCAATTATTGCCTTTTGTTGTTGTTATTTTTCTTCTGCAAAAGTTGAGTAAAGAAAGCAAGAACTCTAATGGTTGTGCTACTGAAAACATAGCTAAGGCCTTCCCTGGGTTTTGCTGAAACAATCCATACAAGAAAAAAAAAACTGAACCATTTTTGTCTGAATTCATATAGATAAGCATCTCTAGGCATTTTGCCATGAAGCCTTCTGAAAGTTGACAATCAACTCCCAGTATGGTTTATACAGACATTCTGAGGGTTGTGTGAGTTATATAAAATTGTAAAATGTTCATAATAAAGTTACTGTATTGTTAGCTATATAATTAACACTTATTGAATGCTTACTTTGTGTAGGCATTTTGCTAAAAGCTTTCTGTGCCTCATCTTATTTAATCTTCATGATAGTTCTGCAGAGTAGATTTTATTATTATCCCCATTTCTCAGATGAGGAAACGGGGAATTGAAATGATTAACTTGTCAAAGGACACACCAATATTAAGTGGATGAGCTGGAAATAAAATTCTGGAAACCCAAATCTTAACCACTGTGCTATTCTTAGACTTTCATTTCTTAAAAAATATGCTGTTTACTGAATTTTAAAAAATTAAGTCCCGATGCTTTAAACATAAAGTTGCATCTTTCATAAATAAGAGAGAAAAAATTGTTTAAGAAGTAGGGGAAGGTTGTAACACTAGAAAAAATAGCCCATCTGAGTCTTAGACAGAGCTTCTGTCTTGGATTTCAAGCCATTCTCCATATGGTGGCACAAACCAAAAATTGCAGGTTTACACTTTTTTGAAATGTTAGCAAAACAACTTTCAAAATTTACATTTGAAATGCCTAAATTCTGAGGCGACAGAAAATGGCACAGAAATATTTCTGGACATTCCAGACTACTGAGAAACTTTGGACATGCCCATAACTTGCTTTATACTCAACCAATGAAGAGAAATATGCTATGAAAATGAAGATGAGCTCAAGACCTCCCACTGCAATAGGCGTACTTGGACTTGTTACTCTGCAGTTTACTGATTTAGTCACCTAATCAGAACTCTACAGTACTGTGAGCCCTCCACAACCAGATGATCCCTTCAGGCTAAATCTTGGTTATTCCTCTCTGAGAAAGCATCTAGCAGAGTGTGTAAGAGAGCAGAACCTGCAGCCAGACTGCCTGGGTCCAAACTTTGGCTCCATAATTAAGCAAGCCGGGTGATCCTGGGAAAATTACTTAACTTGCTGTGCCTTGGTTTCCTGAACTGTAAAATCAGAACAATAAGAATAGTGCTACCTTCATAGGTTTTTGTGAGTCTGTAAGAGTTAATGCATACAACATACGTAACGTGCTTGGAATAGTGCCTGTCACCAAATAAGTGCTATTCCTGTTAACCACTATTATTTGTCTTTGAACACCTTTTTCAAACTTTCAGTTTCAGTATATATGAACTGTAACTTCTTCAACTGGGAATAATTAGAAAAAGTGCGAAGAGGGGGATGCTGACAAGTGGTAACAGAGAAGGGAAATGAGACAAAGTCAAGGTGTGCATTTCTGCAATGCAGGTTGGAGGAGATTCAAGAAGCGGAGGGAAAGTAACTCAAGCCTTAGAACTGCATTCAGGTATCAGAGGATGGAGGGAACTGAGATACAGGCAAGAGGATCTGACAGTGTGTTTTGTGGAAAGAACAACTGACTATACTAACTCAGCTTGAGGTCATTAAAAATAAATCCCATAAAGACTTTTCTCATCTTGAAATTCCAGGGATCTATGCTTCTCTGGGATCTGCAGCTTGAGAAAATCACACTGAATCATAACACCTGAAAGGCCTTGAGAATTTGAATGGTAGACCAGACAGAGAGGAGCACTGTGGCCATCTACGCATGTGCATACAAGCAGCATTAAGGTGATAACCTTCTCACTGAAACCACAAGAGGGGAGGGGAGAAGGAAGGAAATCATGATCAGTTTCTTATGAGCCAAATATAACAAATGACCACTAATTGTCCAGTCCTCCGTATTTGTCATTTATAATGTGACAAAGAGGCCTTGTAAATCTGTCACGTAATGTGCCAGAGTCATCAGGTCAGTTTAATGCATTTGAAATCCATTAATAAGGGCTTTTGGGTACACTCACATGGTCAGTCCTTCCAAATCTGGATGCCTAAAGTTGTAAGGTCCTCAAACATGACTTCTACTAAAGAGACTTTAAGGACGCTTGCCCTTATGATTGGAGAAGAATCCACCTGCTACATTTCTTGCCTACTTTAACTGCTTAGCAGTGATTTCCAGTGCTATCAGAAGAGCTGAAGTTATCACTGCACATATATTCAGGATAAAGTACACATATTACTTGATTTTAATGTGCGGTTAGAAACTTTAATATATTCTACAGGAATACAATAGATCTAAAAGTCGACCTACTTACATCCTTCATCTGGTTGTTGACTGGGCCTTGTCTTGCCCATTTATCCTTCAACTACTTATCCTTAATGGGTCACATGCTATCTGGATTCCAGAATTTTGCTCATTCCATTGTCACAACAGAAAGACAAAGTTTGTCTGCCAAGCTCCACTCACACAGTAGTTTTCACCAGTTCCTATTTCCACCATTTCTTGTCACACACACACTTAACGCAACCCCCATACTCTCAGTGTGCAGGCAAAGGAGGTAAGAGACAGGTCTGTGAGAGAGAGCTTTTTACCCATAATCCTGCTTCTCCTCAACCCAGTTCCAACTTTATAATAATCTCCATCCAGTGTGTAAATCTATTTGTAAAAGCAAACAAACCACACATATGCCTGGTCCATAAAAGAACTCAGTTTTCACTTAATTTCCAAGTTAAATGTAGCACATGGAATATTGCTTAATGTCTTAACTTGCCCAGGCACTGAAGTAGAACTGATAGTATTGACAGTGGACTGGAGAGCCAAGGAGAGCCTGAAGTGTGTACATTATATTCTTCATTAGAATTTCCTATGAATGCTTACATGTTGTATGTTTCCTGGGACAGTAATTTTTATAAGTTATAAGAGATATGGAAAAACTAAAAAGCAATAGGCCTTCAGAAAGAAGGTTGTTCAAATAATGGAAACCCCAATAGTATACTTTACAACTGAGAGTTACACCCCCAAAATCAAGTGGAGAAAAATATAGGTAAGGGAGGCTGAACTTCTCCTCCCCACTTTTGCCAACTAGATGCTGATTTCCTCTTTGCTCATACTTAGGAACACCCATTTTCTGTTTCTCAAAGTGACTATGAAAATTATTTCCTCTCAGAACCAAAATGACAACTATGGCTTGTGGGATGGAACTCAGGTGATGGTATTGGAGGCTGTTTCACTATAGTTTTATTAATATTATTAATTACTAATATTATTGAAATCAAACTCAGTTTAATGGAAACCTAAGAGTAGGAGAAATACTGCCTTAGATTGTAAAGAAGAAAATAAGCCTCCTGCCATGTCCAATGGCCTGCACCAACTAGAATGATTTGTTCTTAAAAATTCATTTATATATATGATGCTAGGTTGAGTCAGATACCAAGCCAAGGAACTCCTTGGGGTACAGGGGGGAAGGTAGAAAGAATGATTATCTAATGTAGCAATGCTAAGTCACGGAACTTGTTTCCACTATCAACTCCCCTTTCTAGGCACCTTACTCCATCCTGCTCCCCAGCCAGGTCCCAGTGAATCATCACCTTTTGTTCTCATTGCTCCTCTGCAAGTCAAACTGTTGTAGTCGATGTCCTCTAAGCCTGCATTTCTCTTCCGTGCCTCGAAGTGTTTGTGTATGCCGTTCCTCTGCCTAAAATTCTGTTTCTCAGCATATGAACATCTATCTTCCAAAATAATCTGTTTCAAAGTCTTCCCTGACTGCCTCAGGCATAGGTGACATTACCTTCTCTGGAAACCTATAGGATATATTTCCACGATAAAAATTTCTTATATTTTCTTCAAGATGAGCATTTAGACGGAATGCACAAGTTGCATTCCTGCTATGCACAAGGCATTCTATTAGGCATTGTTTCAGGATATGTGTTCAAGTGTTGAAAGCTGTGCAGTTCTGGAAAATGAAGAATCATTGGCCGCCCTAGAGATATATAATTGAGTAGCATATTACAATTAATGCAGTCTTGCTCAAAAGCTCATTTTTCTGAGGTATTCTT